>VUYV01000014.1:3467928-3539534 GCA_008711295.1 Anarhynchus alexandrinus
TTTTTCATTATTTCTTTTTATTTTATTATTAATATTTCATTAAAGTAGTTTAGTTCCTTCTAAACTCATAAGTCTCTTTTTCTTCCTCTACCTCTCTCTCTGAAGAGGGGTAGAGGGGAGCATCTGTCGGTCCCACCTGGGGTCCCCCAGGTCCCCAGTGGCCGATTTGGCCTAAACCACGACAATTATAATTAAATATCTTAGCAAAATATACATTCATCCACACATTTACCACCAAAACCATTTAAAAATATATATTTTAAGCATATTTGGGAATAGCTGTTTCCATAAGGCCTATTTTGCTAGAAGATTCCTTGAAAATATCATTAATTTTTGAAATGGCACACATTCAGGTTTTCTCCCATTCAAATAAGTGGAAGTTGTGGCACTGACTTCAGTGTTGACAGGATCATATCTAGTTTGCAGATCTCCCTAGTTGGAAAATGATGTTGGATCATCATTCCCCTCTAATCCGGGCTGATTTTTTACAAAGAAACACAGTTTCCTTGGACCATGTTTCTGCTTTGATCTTTTATCTCTGTTTAATTAAGAACTCTGAATCATCTTTACCTTGCCAGAATATCTTGTATCCCTGATTCATTTTCCCTTGGCCAGAAGAAAAAAGGTGACTCTTGGCTGCTTTCCATTTTTACCTTTGCATAGATGGTCTAACAAAAGGGACAAACTTTTTCCTTCTTACTCATTTTTAGTCTTTTGCATTGGCACTTCTCTACAAAGGCTGTAACCTTCCTGTCCTCCTTGCTTCGATCCTTGTGACATTACCAATGAAAGGCATTTGCTGCCTGAATGTAGTAAATTCCTATTAAAACACCTTAGAATTTTTTATTTTGTTTTATTTTCCCCTGCAGCACAGAGTAGCACTACGCTTGGAAAAGATTTTTTGCAATGGATACATTTGGCCTCATTAAATAATTACAAAATAAACCAGAAGGAGCTGCTTCCAACCATTATATGGGAGATAAACTGTTTTTAAAATGTGGCCTAATTAAATAATTACTCAATAGACCAAAACAATTCTGATCTGTCATGTAGCTAATGTACAGTTTTCAAAAACTACCTAATTAAAGTAATTACCCAATACAGCTGATGGTTCTAAATGAGCCACTTCTTTTCTTTGGGTACTTTGTGCCCAGATGAAAACAACCTAATTGCATCATTTCTTTAAGGAGGTATTCTGATATATCAATCAATAACATGAGGGGTTTTCTCCCACTCCTATTACTTTTCAGCTTTTTAACTTGCAACTCTGTTGGAGACATCACAGACTCCTGTGATCTCTGGGCGTCAAGTGAGGGGTTGTTTCATTCCATGTAAAATTCTGGGCTGCCCCTTCAGTGACAGTGTGACTCTTCCTTTTTCTGTTTGTTATACTGTCATTTAAAAAGGAAGTGTCAGAGACCCCTTTGTAAATGTAGACTCTTTGTATGACACTTATCCTACCCTAACACCAATATATGTATTTGAAGTGCCTGTGTGACACACTATCATTGACTGGCCGCTTCTAATCATTTATACATTTTAGCAGCAAAACCTTCCTAATATGAATGCATTTAATGCAGATAAAACTGTGCTTTGCCTAGAATCATTCAGACCTTATACTACGTCTCTCCTTCCCCCTCTCCCCTCCACACTCCTCAGAATAAAAGGAAGCATCAGCAAAAGTGTAGTTTTGCCAGAGTGACTGTGCTTACACCAGCGATTTCACCAGCACAGTTCTGTCAATCACACATCACACTTTACCACCCTCCTCATCAACATAGCTGTTCCAGCAAAATTTTGTATTACAGACCTGACCTGAGTCTCATTATAGTGGCCAAGGGTCATAGGCTATGAAGTCACACAGACATGTTTGGAAAACAGCAACTTCCTATCTTCTATTCACTTTAATTGGTTTTGAACTTAAATGGAAGTTGACCTTGTTTGCTATTTTTGACCAAAAAAATGTTCATGGCTACTTTTGATTTGTTTATTTTTTTAGCCACACAAATCTGTTACCTTTTCAGCCAGCTGTTTTCTGAGAACACGGCTATATTTAAATCCTAATCATAGGGCTATGGTAGGGGGAGTTGGAAGCAGCATCCAGAAGAAAGATATCTGAGTAACATCAAGAAAATGGGATAAATTTTTGTAAAAACTGAAAGGAGCCCAAAGAGATGGAGGAGGAAAAAGGCCCCAAATACCAAAAATGCATTCACTAGGCTCAGTCTGAACTTCCAGAACACCTTTTTTACTTTGGTGAAAGACGTAGCAGCTTGCCAGCTTTAAGAAGAGTAGTCTTTTATTTAGGGACTTATACAAAGCTTTGGATATTTAATTTTAGTCATCAAAGTGTGAATTTATTGTATTTATTTTTAGAAACATGCTTAACCCTCTGTGACTCTCTGCATTGGTATCTGTAATTAAATGACATTTGTTATTCACCATTCTATTTCTGATACCATAATGAAACCTGTAGCACGTGTCTGTTCTTGTGTTAACCTAATTGACTCCAAAACTTCACAAACTAACTGAGGTCCCCTAACTATGACAGCAAAATCCCAAGTCTTCACTACAGTGTGACAGCTTTACTGTTTGTTACAGTGAAAAACAACCTGTCTAACAGCAGACAACACACACAACTGTCCAGAGGAGCTCAGATTTGGAACAGAGTGAAGAGCATGTTGAAAAGCCAGCAGAGAGATGAGAGCCCTGAAGTTAAATCAAAACCAGGTCTATTAAAACCGTAAGCCTACTTTCAGGGTTTTCCCTTGTTTAAGATTACCCAAAGTGACAATGTGCCAAAAGAAACAGTTTTGTTTCAGACTGAAAAAAAGCAGATTAGTTAATAATGCAAAGCCCATCCTTGTTTTTACAGTAACTGCAACCGAGTAACTGAGACAATAAAATTCCAGTGTAGAGATTTTAAAATCTTTGTATTTCATAGATACAAAAATATCATAGGTCTGATCCCCATTTGCCATAGAAAGAACTTATATTTTTAAAAAAAATCTCTGCAGCAAATATAGCAACAATCCAGATTTTCCACTAAAGAGCAATGAACTTTGTGATTTCTTTAAAAATTATCTTTTTCCTCCTTAGCCGTATCAGTCATTCAAAAATTTTCATACAAGCAGATCTTTGACTTACATGATGAAACTGACTTTGACTCCTGGGAGAACACATCTGGTTATACGGTTCTCTGTTCTGTGAACAAAAATCCCACTACGTATTCTTTGTGGGTACAAGGGAGGGGGCTTATAAAATATAGGGTCAGGACATATGTTTGAGGTATGCAAAGATGTAATAATTTTCTTCAGCTGCTAAAGGGCAAGCAGACTGGCCCAGCCTATATATCTTCTGTCTGTGAAATTAAGAATGGAATGACCAGTCCCATTCTGCAGTTTTCTTGTATGGCAGTTGAAAGCATAATATTCTAATGTCTTCCAGCATTGAGAACAAACCTGAAATAATTTCATTCTTGCCATCCATTGGTAGTTAGCGCTGGGGAAATTAGAGGGGGGAAAGACTGATGAATTTTGAAAATATTAAATTACAGTGCTACTTAAGAAAATGAAAGACTGCAGATTAAAAACAAGTTTAGGCAAGATATTTGCAGTTTCCGTTTCAAACCTTTTCTTCTTTGTTTTCAGAACCGCTCAGTGACCAGATCTGGGGTTCAGTTGTGATTGCCTTATGTGAGCAGACAGAGGAAAAAGATATGCATGTTTTTTCTTGTATTCAACTCAAAGTACTTTTTTAATGACACTTAGGCTACAGAACCGACTGCCACAGAAGTCTGGGCATGTCAGGTGTACAAAAAGGCTTAAAGAGAGATTACACAAATGCATAGAGGCTGGACTCACTAGTGGCAATTAACCACGACAGTCCAAATCCACCCTTTGCCTGAGAGGGTCTCTCCATTACTGAGTAGCCAAAGATGGGAAGAAGTATGCCAGTGAAAGACATACTGTATTTGCCCTGGTCTTACACTGCAGTTTCACAACAGTTCGAGACGGTGTAAGTAGTGCACTTCCTCCCGCCCCGGGCATGTATTCCAGCCTCGTCCCGTTATCCAGCTGGCCCAGGAAACTGATTCAGTTGAAAACTAAGTGGTGTCAGCCAAGTCAGCTTCCTGATCTCATCACATAAGCACAGTTGCTTAATTATTTTTTTTCTGTAATCTTCTGCTACTGACAGGTTGTTGGTGGTTTATGAAGCCCTACAAACCTCTGGTCAACCCCAGTATAGCAGGCTTAATGCTACGTTTCTCTGAGCTATCCCGTTCTCACCCATATCCTCCAGTGATGGGAACGTGGGCAGGCAGTTGTGCTGGCTGGACTGCTGATTTTGTGATAACTACCCACAGTCAAAAAATGAACCCGTACTTGCAGAGGATGAGTTATCTTACGCCTCTCTCAGGGTGACAGCAACTTGAAAAATTGTCTGCTCCTACTGAATTGCAACTGTGCAGTCTGAGCTGGTGATCCCTCCACAACTGTAGCCTGGTAGCCACAGTAAACTGGTCTTTAGAAATAACCCCCTGTAGACCTTCTGACCATTTGTTTTGTCTTAAACTTCACTGGAGGTGGCTGTTTTTCTACCGACAACTGTTCTACAAGGACATCTAAACTACAATTCTTCAGCGGTGCTGTTAAACTAACCCTTAATTTTATAAGCTCATCAGCTCAGTCCGTGGCAAGGTAAGAAGAAGATAAGAGCTCTTGGCATGTGCATGTGTGCAGCTGTGTAACCTTTTCCACTTTGCAACACTTGTCTGACTTCAAGAGGAAGACATCAAAAATATAGCATTGTGAATTATTTTCCCAGCATACGGGCCTGGCTGTGCGATGTTTTAAAAACCCCTCTGGTTCAAGTGCCATGCATATTTCTGTTGCATACATTCACTGCTGAACTCCAGTGAGAATGGCAGCAGTGTCCTGAACCAACAAAAGCACTTATTCATGTTACCTTTAAGATTGCCACTCTTCCCACTGAAGTCAATAGGGACACAAGGGTTAACTGTTTAAATTTAAACAGATGTTTCAGAGCTTCTTGACTTGAGAAAAAAAAAAAAATGTTCCTATTCCTAAATCGCTGGACTGTTAAGTAAAACTGCATAACTTTGTTTTTGGGTTCTCTGAAGAGTGAGAATCCTCGAGGTGGGGGATGGCTGTGGAGGAAACCAAAAAGTATCTGTGAAATTATAATACTACTAAACTAGTTATTACAGTGAAGGGTAGGAAGAAAGAAAAGAAATAAAACCACACTAAAACACACACATAATATTTCATATTCAAGATTTTCAAATGTTTAAATTTATCTTGAAATTTTGAAATGTTATTTCATGTTATTTTTTCTACAATAATCATGAGGAAGTTTTTTTCTTATTAAACCCTAAAAATACTTAAAAGAAATGAAAAGAACAGAGGATTCAGATAACATTAAGTAATTCATAATTGAAAACCATATTTCATCCCAGAATTTAAAATGTTTTCCATTTGACCTGAAATTTAAAATTAAATTTGCATTTTGAGTTACAGAGTTCAGCTTCAGAGTTCTACCATCTTGACCTGATAGAAGTAGTAGGATCTTTTGTAAAGTACTTCTTTTTCAATTTACGATCTATTTACTAAACCAAAAATGCAGTATTCTTCTAGATCCTCTGCTGAGTGATGGAGAGGAGGAGATAGAGAGGAAAAGTAGCTTTTGGTGGATGAGGTTGTATATTGTGATCTTTTTTTTTTCTTATTTCAGCAAGCATTAAGGATCTCACATCTTACACCTTCCAACCCCTTCAGCTGTTTTTCAGTTGTTCTCTCCACCTGAAGATACACTCCACATCAGTGGAACAGATAAAAAACTGTAGTGATGGCCTGACTTTGTTCCTATTGTCATCTTTGTTGATGTTATCTTGGTTTATGTGGGTCAGAAGGCAATCACCTTTGGCTCTCTCCCTGCTGCTGTCACTTACAGCTCTGCATAGTGGATCCACCGCGTTACCAAGTTAGAACAATAGCAGTTTACATCCATTTATCACACAGACAGCTGAATACACACGGCTCAAAACATTAGAGAATCAACCTCCAAATCCTTCTGCTTAATAGCATTGTATTCTAGCTTCAATTGTTCTCTAGACAAAGAAGTGCCATAATGCACCAGAGAGAAACGCATCATTTTAGGGCATAACATATCACATAGAGCATTTGTGAAAGGTGTCCCTGCCTGTGGCAGGGGGTTGGACTAGACAATCTTTAAAGGTCCTTTCCAATCCAAACCATTCCACGAGAACATAATTCTCACAACTGTGATCGTGGGGGGTTTTAGTTTGTTTTTACAGGGAAGTTCTCACTTCACTTACTTAGGAATAGCAAGCCAAAAGAATCAGCTGGGTCAGAATCACACAGACAGGATTTTCTGGTATGGGGGGCTGAGACTTCAAGGTCGCTGCTGGGATTTTGGAAAGGCTGGGGCGATGAATGTTCTCGCTAGGACAGGGAAATGGTACAAGGTAGGAAGAAAGCGATGAGACTATGAAGGGATCTCTGATTTTCCCTATGAAAAATCTTCTCCCCCTCTGCCTTTGCTAAGTGCAGTCAATACTATCAAGAATGTAAGATAAAATCCTGGACACACTGAACTTAACAGCAGAACTACCACTGCCTTCTACAGGCCATGATTTCACACGGAAGCAGCAGTATGAAGTCCAATTTAGAGCTGTTTGAAAGAACCTGAATTTCCTTTTAGAGACCCCTTCTCCTTTTACATTGAGTAATCAAAATAGGAAGTTTTAGAGCTGCTCAGTATAATTGTAAATCATCATAAATATCCACATAGTAAATCACTGTAAAACACCACATAATAAATAATAGTACCCTCCTTGTTCAGTATTAACCCATAGCCATCCTGGCTTTATCTTCAAGTAAAATAACTATAGTATCACACTCCATTGAAAGATTTTCATTTACAACTACCAAGCCTTGCTTTTGGTGTTTCTACTCAAAGGACAGATTACTCCGGATACCATATATTCTGCAACCACTTTTGTCCCAAGGGAAAAAAAAAAAAAAAGGCAAGAACCTAAAGATCTCTTTATTTACTTAGCTTTGTAGATGCCTGTGATTATTCATAGCAAATTGGGTAGTGGGTTAATGAAGTACATAATCAAATATGATTTTAAATGATTATTCTATGCAATGTAGTTAAATATGATTTTGAATGATTATTCTACAGAAGCTGAACAATGAGTAGTCTCTCAAAGCCTTAGAATATGTTGGCCGAATAGTTCAATACCTGACATGTGCTCGCTGTTTCAATCTCATCAAATTTTTTTTACCTCTCTGATTGAAAAAATTCTTTTGAATCCACGGATTTAATTTATGTAATATCTACTCAAACTTCAGGTTTGATTTTGTTTTGGTTTGTTTCTTTTTTTTTTTTTTTTNACAGCAGGGAGTGATTCCATGATGTAGTCCAGAGCAGGTTAGGGTGAAAGATAATAATATAATGCATACCTTAAATTATAATCCTATATGGTTTTATCTTTAACAACAGACTAGTTGTGGAGTAAATATTTTTCTAGTGGGATCCTGCAGGTCTTAGCCTTGTAATAGCTGATATTTTTACAGTGTACCTTGATGATAACGTTGTCATCTAGATGTCACCCAAGCTGGACACATTTCAACACTCTGGGACTCAGTGCAGCCAACTTTGTGCATCTGAAAACAATGAATGCAGGCTATACTTGCCAAATGGAGAATTATATCCACCTTCACTTGTTTTTTAATTACTTTAGGGGGAGGCGGAGATGTTGAGTTCCCGTTTCCTAGATTCTAGCAATCAAAAGATTCTGGCTTGACATGATCCTTCAGAAGGATAGTGAACCAAAAGCAGGCCAATTCAGCGTAGAGATAAGAATGTGAAATTACTCTTTATTTTGCAACAAAAGCACAGTTGCTGTATCAAGTCCCAAATACATTTAAAGGTATTTATCCGAAATGCTCCAATTTTGGAGCTGCAGCTCCAATAGGAACAACTAAAGGAGGTACTTTTCAGAGTTAAAAGTTGTTTGTATGTTTAAGTATTCCCCCAGGATACAGATTATGGAATTTGAAGAAATTGAGATGATGAATATTTAGTTAACTATGCAAAACAGGATCTCCAACAGGAAAGACACACCCTGCAAATCTATGGTGACCTAAAGTCATTATTTGGGATTCCCGGTAGGAGACAAAATTTTGTTCTGAATGAGGCAGAACCTCAGCCGGGGGTGTCATTCCCATTTTACACTGAACAATTTAACCACGAGGCTGTTTGCGTATTGGTGAGTCTTTTTTCTGCATTGCTCTTTCCTATCCCTTCCCAGACTTTTCATTTCTTTGAAACTGCCGCATTACTGTGGGAAGTTCCCATTTCAACAAAATGGAATTTCCCAAGGAGGGAAATTCTATCATCAGAAAATTCCCAATTACTTCTGCTATTATTCCCCAAGAAATTAGCTCCTTAAGTGCCACTGGGTGAGGCTTCCAAGTTCTCGATATTAATGAAAAACAGCTATATCCCCTGGGAATTTTAAAAGGCATTTCTCAGAGGAGAGAAGAGAAGAGCCCTAAGATGTTGCAGCTGTTAATTGTAGTTCTGGGACTGGTGATAACATGCATGCAAATATATGTTTTTAAGAAGTTTTCAGATAGACATTTCTCTCTTCTTAAGTCTGGCACTTAAGTCATCCAATCAGGAAAACAAAACAACAGTGTATTGCTTAGGTCACCATTAGATCATGCTGTGGGCATTTCACTAAGAATACATAACCATAATAAGTGCTTATTGAGCATTTCTGAATAACAAACAAACCCATAAAATTCTGAAATTTAAATGGATTTTTAGATATTTTGCAAGCAGAAAAGGGAATGAAATAAATCAAATACATTACTCAGCACAAAGTACTCTCCCAAGTCCTTTTTTTTCCCCATTTTTTCTTTATCTAGCAAACTACAGAACCAGCCATTGCTTTCTGGGGATTTCATTAGTACGTGGAAGACATATTGTAAAAAAGCTTGTCCACTAGGGAAGCATTATCTTTTACTGGCAATCTGTGAATGCTTCTGAAAAATGACCTTTTACTATCAAAATATTAATGTCTTCATCTCAAGAAAGAATTTCAAATCTAAACTGCACATGAAAATTGGATATCATTTTTCTTTGCACTCCATGGATATGGATGCTTCATAATGTCTGTATAATTCTCTGCTTTACATGCACCTTGTGCCATATAATATGATAACTGGAAGTTATTATATTTCATAAGGCTATTGTAGTATTTCTGTCATGTGGAATGAAAACTGTAGACTGCATATAATTTATATTATGTATATAAAATCTTTCTTTAACAGACAGACATGGATACAGGGCAACAAGAATTAATATCTACAGCAGAAATTGAAATATGCTCTGTAGCTCTACTCACCCAACAAAAGACTAAAGTATAATGTTCTCAAAAAGTTCTTTACTCCCCAAGGTTATGGAAACTTCTTCCCTTCAGTCTGCAAGGGTCTCTGAACCTGGATCTGAAACAACAGTGGATCACTCAGCTTAGAGGTTTAGGTATATTACTGTCATTCTCCCAATTCTAAAAGAAAAGCAGAATGAGCAATGATGTCTCCTTTGTGCTGCTCATGTCATCATGGATCTTACATTACTTCACTTCAGGGAAAGAAGAAGTACATAAGTTCCACATTAGCATTTACCCTCTGCAGAAGGTACTACGTTGCCAAGTATGTATGCCTCTGAGTCTTAGGGCATCATTCCACCCAGGAGGTGATTGGTAATGAGCAAAGAAAGAAAGAAACAGAAAGGTAGTCCCAAAGCACAGGTCCAAATCCAAAGCCCAAATACTTAAATTGGTTTGTGATTCATAGGCTTAAATTTGGTCTCAATTTTTTTATAGCTGACCACAAAAGGAAAAAAAAAATATATATATGAAAGAAATGGTCAGATTATAGAAAGTGGAAAGACAGTGTTACATTACATGCATGTGAGAAGTAACACACAATCTTTTTATATGGGTAAGAAACGAACTGGATGGTCTGTTTGGTATAGATTATTTCCTGCAGAATTTCTTAGAACCTACACTTTTAACAACAAAGTGTGACTGCGATTCTTCCCCCCTGTAGTCATACTAGTTCAATGCTATTGAGTACTCAGAAAAGGACAAACTCTTTTAAAAAAAATAAATGGATTACTAAGGATATTGATAAGCATTTAAAAATGCTCAAGTTGAATTATTTTCCTTAGGACTCAGTAGGTCTTAGGACTTAGCTCAGTAGCTAAGGGCAAGCTCTGAAATTCTTGCATAATTAAGATAATGGAATGGCTTGGTGATACCAGAAGGGTCAGTCCCAATCCTTTCCCCTTACCACCAACCTCAGACTGATGCTGCTGCCTTTGATTCAAATCTAGTACTCAGTGAGCTGATTTAACTCACTAAACAAGCAGAAAAATTAATCCAAAAAGCAGTTGGTGACATTTTTTTGATTTGGCTTAGTCAGCTCCTGTAAGAAAAGCATACGCTAGAATTTAGTCTTGTGCTTCTGTTCTACTGATATCTGCAGGAATTCAAGAGTATGCATAAAATTCAGCAAAATCTTTCTTTCATGAAACCAACAGGAATCATAAGGAATGAGTAGAATTCAGAAACTGAAACCTCTTCTCAGATGTACTGAGAGCAGAGGGCTTAAAATTGGTCTACATTTCTTTTACTCCTTCTCTCTAAAGATACCAGTTCGCTTCTACAGGGGAGATATTCTTCTTAGAGATTTTAAAATTTAGATATGGGCCCATATTTAAAACACTACACAGGCCAAAATGAAATCTCAGGTAGAAACATCTAACGCTGCATGGTTTAAATTATGTTATAAAGTGACTGCTGTGGCCTAAGAATTCAGAAGTTAAGAGAAAGCATAACGTTTTTAAGAATTTGCAATTAGCAGCATTGCCTAAACCCATCAGTGTGGGAGTTAAAGAAACAGCATTAATATTAACACTCCTACAGTAACACTCTGCAGCATGTAGATTTTAGGTCAGCTTCATTTTAGAAGGATAAATAATGTATTGAAGTGCCAAGTCATTTTGTGGAAACATCCTGTAATGCAAATGCCTCTCAAAGGAAAAAAAGAAACTCATGCTTCGAAAAAAGATAGAAAAATATGTCTCTGGTAAGTTCTCAGGAACTAAATCACAATTTATAATAGATTCTTTCCCTCATCTACTTCCATGAAAACTCATGCTTTTTCTAGGCTGCAATGCATCTTCCACTAAGGGCTACGATTTAACTGTGGCAGTAAAGATACTAATGTCCGTATCGCCTGGCCAAGCTTTTTTGCCAAAGGTAATGAAATGGATTTTGCCATACTTCAGTCACCAAAATTCACAGTCCAGGACTGTAGCATAAAATTCAGTGTTAAGGTGTGAACTGAAGAGATGAGGTGCCAATAGATATACTACTTGGCTGTCCTATTTCTAGCAAAGAACAGGGAAGATCACCGAGGACATTAAAATCTTAAATTGACAGAATCAAAAATGCAGCGTACTTCTCTACCAGAGCTCCAAGTTATTTAATTCCCCGGATTCTGAACCCCTCTCTTAGGACTCACTGGGACCATTCAGAGAGTCAGGTATAAGCACACACATGTATTTGTCATTTCAGGCCTCAGTCTGACTAATGCATGAAATAGCATTATTTTTAATAGGCATTTTCAAGTTACATTTAGGGTGGGGTTTATGTTCTGTTTAACCTTTTTCTAACTTTAGTACCGTGATCTTTCAGTATCTATAACTCACTCTTATACATGATGTCAGATCAAAAAGAGCTAAAATAACGAATAGAATCATAGAATCATAAGATACCCGTTTGGAAGTGACCTCAAGGATTATATGGTCCAACCTTTCTTGGCAAAAGCACTGTCTAGACAGTACCCTGTCCAGCTGAATCTTAAAAGTGTCCAATGATGGGGAATCCACCACTTCCCTGGGGAGATTATTCCAATGGCTGACTGTCCTTATTGAAAAATTTTACTCTTTTGTCCAATTGGAATCACACCTGGATTAACTTGTACCCATTACCCCTCGTCTTTTCCATGTGATTCCTTGTAAAAAGGGAGTTTCCATCTTCTTTGTAGCCACCCTTTAATACTGGAACATGATGATAAGGTCTCCCCTAAGCCTTCCTTTCTCAAGGCTGAGCAAACCCAGTTCTCTCAGCCTTTCCTCATATGTCGGGCTCCCCAGTCCTTTGATCATCTTGGGGGCCCATCTCTGGACCCTCTCCAGCCTGTCCACATCTTTTTTTATAGCAGGGACCAAACCTAAACACAGTATTCTAGGTGTGGCCTTACAAGCACTGAGTAAACTGGGAGAATGACTTCTTTGTCTCTGCTGGTAATGCCCCTGCTGATGCAACCCAGCATCCTGTTGGCTTTCTCTGCTGCAGCAGCACACTGTTCACTCATACTGAGTTTGTTGTCCACCAGGACCCCCAGGTCCCTTTCCACAGAGCTGCTCCCCAGCTGGGTAGATCCCAGCCTGAGCTGCACTCCTGGATTATGTCTGCCCAGGTGCAAGACCTTACACTTGTCCTTGCTGAACTTCATAAGGTTCTTGTTATCCTACTCTTCCATGGCTATCCAGGTCTTCCTGCAGGGTGGCTCTCCCTTCCAAAGTGTCCACTTCCTGACTTAGTTTAGTGTTCTCAGCTAACTTTATCAGGGTACACTTGATCCCATCATCCAGACCACTTATGTAGATACTAACCAGCATTGGGCCCAGTATTGATCCCTGGGGGAACCTACTTGTGACAGGTTGCCAGTTTGAAAAGGAGCTATTGACCACCACCCTCTGGGTGTGTCCTATCAGTCAGTTCCCCACCCACCGCACCAGACCATAACGCATCAGTTTCTCTAGGAGAAGGCTGTGGGGAACTGTGTTGAAGGCCTTGGAGAAATCCAGGTAGACAATGTCCACCACTTGTCCCTCATCAACTGAGCAGGTTACTTTGTCGTAGAAGGTGATCAGGTTTGTCGAGAACGATTTGACCTTGGTGAAACCGTGCTGGCTTTTCCCAGTCACGTGGGATTAATCATTAGCATCCCTTTATCTCTTTTTCACAAATCACAGGAACAAATAGTTTGGATTTCAATGCCATTAAGCAATCCTTGTCACCTTCCACTTCCCAGAGTGTTAGACACAACAAAACAGCAATCATAATGGAGGGAAGTTAGACAAACCATACATTGCAAGCACTGGTTGGTTGCAAAATATAAATTCATACAGAATAACAACCTCTACAAAAGGGGAAGTGGAGGTGTTAAAATTTAAGTATTTTTGTAAACCTTGGACAGAAGTTTGGGGTTTTGCTTTGTTTTGGTTTTTTTACAAAAGTTCATTTTTAGGTGCTAGAAAATGAACTTTTAGCTTTTCCACCATCAGCTGAAAACATTTTAGCTAAAGACCAAGAGAAATGAATTTTCCCATATGATCAAATTAAATTCTTGATTTAACTTGCTAGAGATTTTTGAGAGATGCAAAGTCACTGAAATTCCACTGACTCAGAAAAATGACTAAGAGATTAATGGCATTCAGCCATAAGAACACAAATGCCCCGATTTGATGTTTGCACAAGGAGGGTCATGTGTCTTATATGATTCAATAAAACACAAGTAGTATCAGCTGGTGTCCAGAAGCTAGGTTAGTCACATGTGATTATAATTAAGAGCAATGAGTGCAGTGAATTCACAAGTAATTCATCAGTTTCAGAAAATGCAGAATAAGATCATAACTTTGATTAATAATCTGCGTTAAGTTGTCATTTACTGCATGGTTCCATTTCTTGGTCTCTGAAGACTATTTTATAATTGAGGGAGAGTCATCTGACAGCTACAATCTGCATCACAATGTTGTTTTCACACATGAGACAACACTGATTACTAGAACACATCCAACACATTGTAACAAGAAAGAAGGCAGTATAGCTCCAGAAATTCCACCCCTTTATACCACACTGATGCTTTTGCCTTTACCGCATAGTCAGACAAATGTGCTTCGGCCATTCAAATCCGAATAACTTCTTCCAACACCTTTAAACAAGATTCTTATCTGAAGTTGCATCCCCAACAATATGTGAGCATATTATATTGATGTGAGCATCTGATACTCACTAGAATAAAAATCGGGAGCTTTTAAATCAATGACGTTACGCAGCTGACGTGAGATACACCCGGAGGCTGACTTCTCACTTTACATAGCTGATTGAGCAGATCAAAGTGTTCCCACCAAAGGACAGCAAGCTTCTTTCATTGGTTTCCAAACCAGCACAGAATTGTAACACATAAGTTATTTTGCAAATTGCACTAACTGGACTAAGCTGCAGTCAGGCAGGCTTAGGGCAGCCCAATTAGAAACATAAGTCTTTCTAAAAAAGCATTAGAATTGGGCTTCAGCCCAATAAATGAAGGCTGAGAGAAGGTGAAATAAGAGCCTCCAGTAATGCTCAGCCTTGAGAGGTTTTACCAGCGCAGTTGATATATATCAGTACGTAACCAGAAGCAAGAAGCCGTGCTCTGGAGTTACAGCAAAGGCCCCAAGTGAACTACGCTGAAAACAGATGCTTGATCGGAAGGGAAACAGATGCAGCACTCTTTTTTGCTGAAATGGGGATACAAGCTCAAATGCAGACACTGCAGCTTCCAAGAAGCTATACATCACTAATACTGGGAAACATAACGAACTCACTTCTGCAAGGCAGTGAACATAATAGACAAACATTTAAGCAAATAAATGAAGTTAAGTAAACAAATATATTCACTGAATTTAGTAAGCCTTTTTCATACAGGTAGTCAAAGTTAAACACAGGCAAAAAGGTTCTGAGGGATGGAGTCCAACGTATTCCCCACTCTGAAAGCCCAGTCCCCAAACATTAACAGTCTGGAGCTGTAGGAAATATTCCAACTTTCAGGGTCACCAATCAATGAAGCACCAGTTCTCAAAGTCTGTGGTTCAGGAAACTTCTCTTCTACTGCAGCATCAAACTCCCAGCTTGTATTGGTAAAATACAGTAGCTGGTTAATAAATTATAATTTATTATAGTTATAATTGCAATTATAATTTGTATGGTTAATTCAAAGCTACATAATTCAACTGGGCAATCCCAACAGCGGCAAATGGTAGGAACTCTGAGGTGAAATCTTTTGTCCTCTGTTGTGCAGAATGTTTAAAGACATGAGAGCAAGTCCTTTTTTCCAAAACTACATAGAAGTGCACAGAGAACTGTAATATT
This sequence comes from Anarhynchus alexandrinus, assembly GCA_008711295.1. Taxonomy (NCBI): domain Eukaryota; kingdom Metazoa; phylum Chordata; class Aves; order Charadriiformes; family Charadriidae; genus Anarhynchus; species Anarhynchus alexandrinus. The sequence continues at coordinate 3,483,254 of VUYV01000014.1, forward strand.
TCTGCTGATCAGCAAATATTGACAAATATTTTCTTTTGGTCACGCTACCAGCATACCGAAAAAACACACATGTGACACCAGGGGACTAGCAGGGCTATAAAACTTTGTTCATATTTTCCAATAGTTCTTCCTCACTCTTCTTGAAACAGGTCCCAAGTACGTGATAAGAATTATCAAATCCTCTTGATCACATTGAGACATAGTTTCCTTCTTAACACACCATATGCTTTCCCACAATGTCATTGTGTACTGAGTGACACGGGAACACGGCACACAAAGATGGATTACTCAGTTGCTGTGCTCGCTGTTGTAGCTCCCCGACGTTGAAGGAAACCACATCAGACAGTCTTTTAAGTAAGTTTATAAAGCTCCATTTTAGAATAAATTTTGGTTTAGGCTCCTCTACTCGTTTAGAAAGGCCATTCTAAGACCTATCAACTGCTCTGATATTTGAAGTAAACTGAGTTTGTGAGATCACCTGTGGTGATGGCCAAGTCAGAATATGGAATTTGTGTCCAGCAGGAGACTGACACAATGAGTCAAAATACCAGAGATATTAAGTGAGGAAAGAGGTTTCAGAAGTCTGTTTTGGAAATGTCAAAACAAAAAAAGGGTTGTTGCCATTTATCAAAATGGAACATTGCAAAGTTCTATAAGGCAAGACTGGAGCAATCAGCTAAAAAGAGGACATTTCAAGCTGAAATGTGGCAAGAGAACAGGAAAATAGTTTTAAAGTCAATATTCCCCTGCGGTAAATATCAGCATAAACAAAAATCTAATTAAGATTTTATTTGCTAAAGACTAAAAGACATCAATACAAATTGCTAACCATTTTCACAAGGTAGAGATACAGACAAGAACATCTATTCAATAAGGGCAGGACTCATTTGACAAGATGTGGATAGCTACATTGGAGATGTCTAGGAAGACCTCAAATTCCTGTTTTGTTAAGGCAGTATATTCACTAAAGTCTTTCCAAACAACTCAGATGAATTGTGCCCTTCCAAGGCCCATTTCTCTCCAGTAACCATAAAGCAAGCTGAGTGACTAGCTGAGCTGTAGACTTCTGTAGTTAAATAAAATGAACCCCCATGCTAATATCTCAATGATGTAATTATTAAATGGTGTGAGTGCACGTGCATAAATACATCAAATTGTTGCAATAGTTAAATGATGATTTAAAAATTTGAATGGCAATGTTATTACGGTATTCACAGTATGATTATTTGGCTTTGGCTGTTATTGTAATTTGGTTGTTTCATACGCTGTTAAAGGATCCTTAGAACGGAGATGATTGACTGCTGGAGTTTAACTCCCGAATAGCGAGATCTTCTGGCATTGTATATATAATTTCATCGTATCATGCCGCCAACATTATTATGTCATGCATCTGGAAACACACACACATGCTTATATGTATCGATTTGATTAATCCCATGTAATGTCTCACTTGTAGAGAACTCAGAACACATGTCAGGATTTGTGAGATCAGAGACTGTCACTTTTGACAGCTGAGCACTGAAGTATCTCACTGCACTGGTTTATTGTTCCCGGGCCCAGCTGTATTTACTGTCTTCTTGCTGGCTTATCATCCCCACTGGAGACTGGGGGAAACTATGCCTGTATCTCAGCTGTTTTGGGGCAAAAGTATGGTTATTAAGTTAATGGCCACCTGAAGACTGAGCTGAAATGCTGGACTTTGCTGTGAAGTGGCTGAAATAGAGGATTGCAGCCACATAGAGATGTCAAGTGGAAACACAGAACAAAGACTTGTGGTTAAATAACATCTTAAACTTCTGCAGCTAAGTAAACTATAATCAATGCCTTAGCTGTTAGAGAATTTTTATTTGGTAGCATGACTTTGATACTTTGCACTTATACAACCTGTACTGTACAAGCGACTGTGTACATTATTAAAAATGATGTGATTTTTAATACATAAACATGGCAAATCATAAAAAGGTGAAAATAATAGCAAAATAAAAACACTTTATGCTGAAATGGTTAAAAATTTTTTGAGAAAGTACCTAAAAACTGCTCTATACCCTGATGGCTCTGAAAAGGTAAACAAGACATTAAAAATGCAAATGAAGAAACAAGATGTTATTTATCCAAGTAGAACTTGTCTTGGTGGAGAAAAAAAAAGATGGAGTGAAGGGACTGTGATATTATTATACCTTTCTAACATCTGATCTTTTTATACGGATGTGCCATTTCGCTGTTTCATGGGAAGCTGCACTGGGGCCGTGTGTGTATTCAGATGAAAGAAGAAGATGTGATTGCGAAAGGCTAAGGAATTCCCTTTTTGGTGAGCTTCCCTCCCGAACACGGGCACTGCCTTCAGAGATCTGTGCCTGCGAGGCCGTGCTTACTTATAAAACTTGCTGTAAACTGAGAAAAAGAAGACACCACCTCCTCAAAGCAAACAAACAAAAGAAAACCCTCCTCAAAAATCCTAGACTGAATCCAGGGGAGTTATTTAATGCTGTATTACCACAATGATTAATTTTATTTTGAGACTTATAAAAGGGCTAATTGCTCTAATAAAAATTAAAAGGCCTTTGCCTACTAAAAAGATCATTTCACAAGCTAATATTTAGTGTTTGCAAGTGACTAATTTAACGGCAGTAACCGTAAAAAGGCCTGAATTGTCAAGCTCTCTCTTCACTGCTGCAGCTTGGGCTAAAGCCGCTCCGATGAGAATTGCTTCTTCCTGTGAAACCAAAAGATTCTGTCTGCCAAATTCAAGAGGGACAGCTCATTTGAAAACTATGTCTAGCAGTTGCAGCGTTAGTTTGAATGAACAGATCCCCTTTCCTCGAGCTGTGTTACTGCTGTGCTTCCAATGTTTGTTTTGCGTTGCCATTCATGCTGCTGTATAATTACCTAAAGCATAGGTGACCTCAATTAATGTTGATTTTTTTATTTATTCTCTCACTTGCCATCTGACCCAGTACCCGCTGAAGTCAGAACTCCATTGTGCTTCGGCTGCAGGAGCTGGATGTCAGTCCACACACTGCAACACAAACGATGACTAAGCCCAAGTGCACACAAACAGCTGTACACTAATTCTTTCCAGTCTTCTCCTCCTCCTCTGAAGACAAGGGGGTTTCTCATGCTAAAGAGCAGCCCAAACTGAAGAATGAGTTCCCACCCCGGAGCTCTTTATGACAAAAGCACTCTGCACAGTTTCCTCCCATGTATATATATTTTAAAAAACCCCAAAAACTAAACTCAAAAAAACTGGACACCTCTACTTAAACTTTTCGCAGTCCATTTTTCTCTGGAGAGAGGCAGTCTCTCTCTTTCAGAAGGTGTTTAGCTTTAGTGACTTAGAAGTGTGTGAGTCATGCAAGAAACATCCAGGATCCTTGAGCGAAGGAACCTTGCTCCCCCTGCGCAGATCGGTACAACCAGACCCTGACTGGGGCAATTCACATGTTTTCAGCAGCAGAGGAAAACAAGCATATTCAGTCAGATGACAGGATTGCATCAGATTTCATCTGCTGTGCAAAGGTGCTTTATCCAAATCAGTGGAAGATCCCCAGGCACAGAATACACTGAAGCCTGGCATCCCAGCACTGTATTCTTATGTCTTTGAAATGCCTTATGCCTAATATCATCTTTTATTCAGCATTACCACCTCTTCAATTTTTCATTTCAATCTCAGAGCTAAAGTCTTCACTGAGGTTCCTCTTCCCAGCTAACATACAACAGTAAAATCCATTTTGGGGGCAACCGACACTGCTTTGGGGATTGCACATAACAATAAAATCGTGTCAGTGCCTGTCCTAAAAAGTTCCTACGAACCTATGACTTCAACCCCTATTTATTCTTGCTGGCAAATGCGCTAATCGAGCTGCGGGTGAGATCATGGTGCCCCTAAATGCAGAGCTCTCCAGCGTCTGCCCTCCCAGCCCATCAGGCAGTCTTGCTGGGGGCCACATGAGGTTGGCCACCACCAAGCTGTGCTGCGACATGGCGGGAGAGGGGTTTGTCACGCTAGGCACCAGCTTGGCAATGTGCAGACCATGGGCCTGTCAGCCTGGGACTCCTGGAAGTCCCGCATCTGCTTTGAAGTCCCTTTTTCACGTGTTGGATGCAGGCCAGGCAGTGGAAAGGGACAATGCAGCGCCGTCTGTTACTGCAGTACTGTCTTCTTGGGGCTGATCTCGTCACAGGCAGCAGTTTTTCATGGGTCTTTCATGCAAAGCATAGCATGGTGTTAGCAAGCCCTGATGAGAGTTACACATTTAGCCTAGTGCATTTTCAGAGCTTTTAAGGAAAGGCCAACCTTTGTTTTCTTTGTACTTTCTTCTGCCAGGCTCTTAATACAAATACAAATCTTTTCTTTTTTATTTCCCTGACTGCTGTGATTAGGAAAGTCCATTTTCAGCATTTCCATTGTTTACCAGGCTATCTTATGAAATGCAATAAAGAAAAGAGACCTGATTGTTGCTTTACGGGCCAGCAAAGCACTGCCAGTTCTGCCCATTCAGTAATCAGGTCAGCCAAGAATCCCCACACTGACTCATGAGATTTAAAGTATACTTTGAGGCCTTTTGGGATTTCTTTCTGCTTTCTCAGCACTTGAGCTACACAGCACTCGCTCGCCTGAAATTTCCAGCCACAAAAGCTAGATCAATTTTACTATTTATTATTTACCAAAGTTTAGGTTAATGTCAGCCATTGCACATAGGTGATTTTAAATCAGCCATCAGCTATCGTGATGCAACAGCTTTGGGAGTGGTGGCTCAGCAGCAACAAAGGAGGTTCGATATGTCATAGCAGTGCAGGAATTGAAAGTGGAATGTGGGTTAAATCAAACTACATCCTATTCCTCTCTTCCTCTTTCTTACAGTGCGCAAAAAAAAAAAAAAAAGGAGGAGCAAAGCAAGCAGCCAGCCACTTCAGAAATTAAGACTTCTAGGACACTTGCGTGGACACACCAGAGTAAGTTTAGCAAGTAAGGCTTGCTGTAATTGCCAAGCAGGCTGTAGTAGATACCCACATATCTTTCTCCAGGCAAGAACAGTGCAATGTGCACTGTGCAGGTCTGCTCCGATGCTTTGAGTTTCTTCATCCCCCACAGACACCACACCAACTCGGAAAAAACTCAGGGAGTTACTAACTTGTGACAGCCAAAGGGGTGACTCTGCTCTTGCATGTTCTCCATTAAGCAATATCTGTAAGTGACATTTCCTGGACTGCTGACTTGGGTCCCGGCTGTATCATGGAGAGGTGTGTGTCAGTGTACCACAGGTGAGAGCACAGCCTCTAGGAAATGGGGTGAAAATGCAGTGTCCTCTAATGAACTTCAAGCACATATTTCTATAGCGTTGCTCTTGCCTTAGAGAGAGGGAAGATAAAACATGAGTGGGGATTTCTGTTCCTGGAAGCAGAAAATTCTTAAGCCAGTGAACAGTAATGGGTGTCTCTCCACAGAGTAACTCCAAGAGAAGGCAGATCCCTGCACTTTTAGAAAGAGATACCACATTTTGGAGAAGTGCCATGGGCAGCGATTGTTAGAAGAGGTATCTCTGGAGGACTGCTTGGAAGACAGCTTGTGGCTAATGTCCTCTCCCAGCAACAGAGTAGGCTGAGCAGTATCTCCATCATCTTTTGGGAAATGGAGGAATGAATTTTTTGAGCCTGCCTTCCCTCAGCTCTCAAGCAGACATAATGACAGGTCTTCAGCCTTTTGCCCGTGGTGACAGAAAGAATCATCTGATGCTGTATTAGTAAAATCATACCAGACTATTCATATTAAAGAAGCTGAATGAAAAAAAACATCATTATCTCAGCAGCCAAGGCTGGCTAACATATGTAAATTTTACACATCCCCTGGTAGGCCTCAACATCCTTGCTCAGCAGTTCCTGTCTCATTTGAACGGAGAGCAGCTGCCAAGGAGGGTGGTTTTGCTTCTGGCTGGGAGGGGAAGTCAGATGTTCCCAGCAGAGAAGTTCTGAGCTGACATGAGCTCTTCATGCAGTGAACGGTCTGATGAAGGCTTCATGGACCTTTAGTGGAGCCTTATTCTAAGACAGCTTACAATTTCTTGATTTACCCAGTGGGTTTTAATCTACATGGTTTTACAGTGCTGAAAGATTGAATACTCTTCTGATTCTACTTCTCTTTCCAATCTATTGCACTCTTTAAATATAACTTCCCTCATACTACCCATGTGTGTAACATCTATGCAGCCTCAACGAATCACGTAGGTTGACACCTTATTTTTCACAATGCTTTGTCAAGCCAAACACAGAAAATAATCCCATCTTTCTCTTTCTAAGCCCACGTGCACATGTAGAATTGGACACCGATGTTTGGACCATCTTAAAAATAGATTCTTCTAATTTGAGATCCAAGGATATGAACAATTTTAAATGCCATTAACGGGACTGTGGTGGAAATCACGTCTGGTTTGCATAGCTTGCATAGCTGAGATTTAAAAAAATGCTGTTTGCTATAATTGCAATATTTTAAGCACTTAAAATTATAATCTTTAAACAATTTAAAATATTGAGACTTTTATGGCTATCAGAACCTCGGGGTCATATGCAATTTACACGTTTAAGCCAGGTGCAGTTTCAGGCAAGACTGCTAATATTTCAATGAACAGATCTGGTGTGATGAGGAATATGTTCTGGATTCCTTTTTTTTTGTCATTCAAATAATTAGTTTAAATAATAATAATATTAACTTATATAATAATAACAACAGTAATTACTTTAAATAATTCCTTGAACCATAACTATTTCATTTGACTTCTAAAAGCAAGTAAATATTATTATCTTTTTTTCATACAGGTAAAATCCGAGGCCCAGAGGTGAAGTTTCATGATCAGAGTAAAAGAGGAGTCAGAACTGGGATTTTAAGCTCTTAAACTATTACTTCATACTTTTGTAAAGGCTTGATGACTTTGCCTTGCTGGATTTTCATTAAAGTATGCATTTAAATAACAACTCGCTGCCATAAAAAATGTTAAATGTTGTTCACATCCCCTTTCAATTAATATTTACATTTTGCTTACAGTAGCATAGAATAATGACATTCAAATTAAGTTATCGCTATGTAGTTTGTTTGTTTATGGCACACCACGTGTTACCATGGAAACAACCATACTCCATATCTATGGTAACAATCACAGTGGTGTAAACTGTGATACCGAAAAGAGGAAGTTAGTAAGCTGAAGTTACTAATTCTAAGAAAAACTTGTCAAAATTAAATATTTCCTGTTACAAAAATCTGGTTTATGTCACTGGGCAATTTTCATAAATCCTTGTTTCAATCTCAGATGTGCTGGCGGATCTCACCCATGGAGCTTTGCTGATGGTAAGAACGTGGTCTGCGTGGGGTGAGTATCTTCTCTGACCTCAGGGATTGTGTTTGATTCAAGTCGCTGACCACAGTTTGTCCACATCGGCCCACAAAAAATCCTGCTACAGCAAAGAGTCGTTTCTTCCTACATTATACCCAAAATAAAAATAAAATTACTGTATATTTTTCCTGTATTTTACTCACCCACCAGAATTCCTTATGCCAATAAAAAAAAAAACAACAACCAAACCCAAAAACCAACAACAAAAAAACCAAACAAAATTTGCTACAGTAGAAGATATCCACATAATCCTACATTAAATATCCTTCAAATATGTTCAGACTCACCATCTGGAGTTATTGATCTCTCTCCATTAACGACAGGGAGGACTTAAGTTTGTAGGCTTTGTTAAACTGAATTTCTCAATAGTTAAATGCTTAAAATAACCTTTAGAAATACCATCCTGCAAACATTCAAAACAAGTACACCATCTGAACACAAATGATGTATGCATTTCATTTTAAATTAAAAACCAGATCATACACTCATAAAAACTACTTGAGGAATTGTTGGAGTTCAAGAATTCAAGGCCTTTTTTTTTTCCTTTGAGTTTTGCTATAGATGCATCCTAATTACAAGCTCTTACTGGAAAACATCATGGAAGGAAGTTATACAGGTCAAAACTTGTGTGTGTGTGGTTAAATAAATACACGTATATACTCTCATAAATATTGGAAATATATTTGCTCACAATTGACAAAAATAAATGTACTAGAAGAAATAATGCACTTTGCGTTCGCCACTCTGTCAGAGATCAGTATGAGTCCTGGGGCCAAATTACTCAAAATTTGTATCGTTTCCTGTTGCATTGGCTCTGGTTCAAGAGGGGAAAATGGCCTACATGAACTTTGGTCCATCAAGGATATGATCCTCTGTTTTCAGATTTCCTGCCTAAATCCTCTTTCTTCAACAAGCATTCAGTTTCCCAGCCTTAATCCTAGCAGTTGTGAATCTGGAGACAATTTACAGGACAAAAGATAGTAGGTGCAAAAGCCCTGGCTCTGAATTTACCTCTGCTAAATGCAGAATTCCCCCAATGGAGCAGAACGTTTTTAACAGGAAAACTCCAAGGAGCGGCTTGTATATATTTATGTAGCCCTATAAACTTTATGGACTTTTGCCCGTTCATACCAAATGAGATTGTGCCCCAGTGCACATTCGACCCATCTACACCTGGTGTGAGGGCAAACTCGGATTTTAACTGGGTGAAGCACACGTGGCCTTCCATAAAGCAATTACTCAGAAGTCTTACACAGCAGTTGCATAACTCCTTTTCTGTGCCATAAACTAGGTGACGTGCAAGAGAGAAAGCAAAAATTTGCTTAACTTAAAACATTGTGGGGAAAAGGAAGTAGATTATAACATAATTTTCTGTTCCACTGTGCTATTATACCACTGTAAATTTATTGACTTCAGAATCACCACGCTGGCAGAAACCCAGGGAAACAAAGTAAACAGTCATGTCCAGATGTTAATATTTCTGTTAATTATTCTGCAAAATGTATTGCAAAATCTGAAATCCCAAGAAAGACCATCTTTTTTTTTTCCATCAAGGCTAGGATTCCCAAAAAAACCCAGTGGCAAAATGTTTGAATCAAAAGAGTTTTTTAGTTTAGTTTTTAGTTTAGTTTTTAGTTTAGTTTTTTATCAAATTAGGGTTTTTTTTCACTGAAAAGATAATGGTACCAGTAGTACCCTCTGAACAATTCAGATTAGCTCTTAAATTAGCACTAAAAAGTATTTTTACAGCATTGAAGCACTGCTATCAGCATAGCAATATAAACTACTGCAACCCCTGGGAAGCTTCCTACTAACACACTGGACCTGTGTATTACATTCCATTTTTCACAGTACCTTCACTAATGGTCCGAAAGAACGTGTTGGTTAAGGTTGAAGGTGATATTCTATTGAGATATATTTCCAAAATTCTAAAAGGAGAGTAGAAGGAAAAAATATTCCAAAACACTTTTTCAAGTAAGAGGCATATATCCAGAGGATAGCGAGGCCAGAATAACTTGGGATTGGTAATGGAAAAATAAATCATAAAAGACTTTGCAATTTAAGGTGCCAGCTGTAAAATCTCACTGTTTTTTGAATTGCATTATGAAAGCCTGTCCTCTTCTACATAAATTTGGCTCCACGAAAGTTGGATGATTTCACCCCACATATATTTGGTTTGATTGCTACATCAGTGGTTGAAAGGCCCCAGAGAAAGCACGTCTCATCTTCATTTCAGGGTATCACACTAAATCTGGCTCACCAGCTCTATCACAGCTCCTTGACTCATACCCAATGTCACATCTAATCAAATTGTTCATGAAGCAATGCTACTTTCTTACTCTATAAATATTTGGTGAATAGTTTGGACAAGTGATACTCAGCTGATGATTTGTTTGCAAACTAATCATTCCAGCTATTCATCACTTGGTCTTTGTTATTCACAGTTGGTGATGCAGGTCACAGAGTGTTAAAGACATCTGAAAAATTGTGATAATTGTTTTTGGAGGAAGAGGACAGTTTTGCCTTTTTTTTTTATTATTATTACCTGCTTCATGGGATGATCAGAACAACATATTTTTTTTCTAAAAAAGAAAAAGAAAAGTATTTCCATCTCTATGCCTTTCTGGCCTCTGACCAGATAAACAAAATTTTTAAGAGCAAAATAATGAGTGGAATATGATAGGCATTCTATTAATTCAAATGTCATTGGAGAAAAATCTACTAATAGATCTTGAGGGAGAAGATTTTTTGTACCACTGTAGAAATCATCAGGATTGTGCTTTTGATCATATCACAGGAAAATCATAATTGGAGTGCTAAAAAGAAAAAGGGAAAAAAACCCAGACAAAGCAGCCAAGGCATTTTAATGAGGAATCACTTATTTGTATGCAAGTTTTCAGACAGAAAAGAGGGAGAGGGAATGTTTCTGATAATTTCTAATACTAAATCCTAGAAAACACAATTTTATAGTACATAGTCAGATCTGTGATTTTAAAGATAACTCAGTTTTTGCTGGACTATGCCTGCTTTCATCTATGCATTTGTATTGTAAGTGATCAAACGACTGCAGCTTAACGAGTTACCATTCATTAGCTGAGCCCAGTTAAATGAGCATGTGTATGCTGCTGTCCCACTACAGCTCCCAAGTGAAATACGGTAGCTTGAAGCACTATTTTAGTCATCGATTGCAAATGGTTTGGAGCACTTAACACAACCAGCTGACATGCTTTAGCTTCTAAATAGTAACTCTTTGAGCCACCGTGGCACACTTGCAACTATTATAAATAATCATGCGTGCAGAACCTAGAAGAAAATTATTCTTGCCTTCATTCATTTGCCATTAACAGTTAAATGGGGCCAGTCTAGAAGACTAGTTTTCCAAGGTATATCTAAACAATCAATACAGGAGACAAGAAATTTAAAAATTAGTATTTCTTACACTCCTTCAAGTTCTAACAACAGTAAAAATAATTGCCATTTTTCTATGCAAAAATACCTGTTTCAGTTTATTCTGGAAAAAATATTTTCAAAAATACCCTTTCACTTCCTGTTTGGTGACACGGACTCTTTGCTGTAGTCTGCATTGTCTATATCAACCCTGAAAATGTTTTTTTAATCCCTTTTAATTGAAAATATGATATAGTGGGAAATCACAATAGAATTATCAAGAAGGCAATTCAGCAGCTGAACCTATAAGATGTTTTTGAATAATAAAAATAAATTTAGGCTTAGACACAGATTTTTTAAAGATTACAAATGACACAAACTGAAAAAAAAACAGCAGAGTATTTCTATATATAGAGATGAACATAGGGTTTATGAAGTCTCATGTTAACACTCCGCTGACGGTGCTTTAAAACAAAATTAGGATAGGGAAGAACAGAATATGGACATCACAAATAATGAGAGGTTCCAGCTGTGCGTTGTCTATCTCATGCAGAAGGAGGACAGAGGGAAGGAGGAAAAATAGCAATGGCAGATGATGGCATGCACACAGCAAGTATGACTCTGCAGGAGCAGAAGAGAAAGGATCTTGTGATTAAGTTCCTCTGATCCCTTGATTACGGATAGCGCAAGTCAAAGTGATATGCTGGACTCAGAATGCTGCACCATCAAGAACTTTATTCTCAGCAGTTCCCCAAATGATACCAGAGGTGTTTCCCAGCGGGACGACAGGCATGAGGGGGAGGAGGACAAGCTAGCAGGTCTGTGTATAAAGCAGAGTTACAGATAGGCAAATAGATGTCACAGATGGGGGTATGTAATATTTGTATTAGGGCTTTTCTAGGAAGTGATTGCAAGATTTCTTTTTTCACTAGTCTTTTTCCTTCTGTTGGTCATTTATTTCCATAAAAGAGAAAGAAAAGATTACACTCCAGGTGAGGAAGCTGAAAATCCTGGGTTTATTTTGTTGTGAAGAAGTGCAAATTCACCTGGACAAAGGGCGAAGCCGAGGAGCGGCTAGCCCAACTTACAGCTGTATCGAACATTCTGCTGTCAAACAGTAAGTTCATGCAGACTTACGTTTCTGTTGGGTTCTGCTTTGGGCCTGAGTAACTAAAGATAGTAGTAATCTCCTGAATTTAGTCAAAGATGGCATTCACCTTGAAGGCTTTTAATAACTCTGCATTACAACATAGCCAAAAAACCGCTACAACACTGGCTGCTATTAACGTGTGGTTACACAAACCACCTCATTCTTCCGTGTTCTTGCAGGTTAGAGAGATTTAAAATAGAAAGAGTGAGGCAATCAGGTAAAAAGTTCCTAGCAATCAAGAATTCTATGGAAGTCATGAAAATTTTCCATTTACTGAATTGAAAACATAATAATCAAAACTACCTCATACTTTTTACAAAGTCAAATTTAATAATCCCAAGCAGACTTCATACTGTAATATAGATAGAAACGTATATTGTCAGGATAAGTAGTAATACAAAATGAACATAGATGACAGCTACCACCCAGAAGCAAATGATCAGGAAATAACATGGTCTGGAAATTAAAAGTTTCAAACTGTCACCTCATCTGAGCTCGGGAACAACCTCCCATTAGGAGAAGTGGGCAGGGAGAAGAAAAAAAAATCAGTTACAGGGAAATCTGACAGATTTACAGAAGTGATTTTATGATGTCAGAGGGAGTGATTTTATGGTGGGGGAGGCAAGGGGGAGTGGACTTGCTGGTCAGGAAGATCCTTCTATAGCAAGTATTTTAAGTCTCCTTAGGGGAGACATGGAGAGAAAATAGGGAAATAATAATTAATGAAGGTAAAAATTTAAGCCATCAATATCAAGCCTAATTTCTTGTAAAGAAAACGAAAGACATTTGTTTCAAAGCCTTTGGCTTTGTCTAAACCAGCAAGAATTTGCTAGAACAGGTACCAGCCTATTTACCCCAGAAAACCATTCAGATGGAAGTCAGTCCAAAATGCCAACAGCTGATTTGCTCTTATACCTACTACCCGTTAGTACAGTGGCAAAAAAGCTTCACCATTTAGGTGAATTTACTCTTTGGCTTTTGCAAGTCTTGTAAACTTCTCCTTATTATAAGCCTAGGGACCAATCTACAGCTGGTGTAAACACTATTTTACACAGTACCTCCGAATAAATACAGGGTTGTTTTAGCAATTACCTGTTTTTTCATGCAAAACATGGGTTCTAATGATTTTCATGGCTCTGGAAAGTTTGAGTACATCATTTCTCATCGTATACTGCAATTTGACACTAGACACTTAAGTTTGGGGGTTTTTTTTGGTTTGGGTTTTGTTTTTTAATTACAAAAAACCAAGAATCCCATGTGTTCTGAGGTTTTGAGCTCAAAGCAAATACTTAATATCGCAAGACTTGCAATAAAATCATTAAAGTTGGTGACACTGAAATTTACTTCAGTTTACAACCTGTCCTGAATTTTTTCCCTTGAAAGCTAATGCAATTTCAAAATACAAGACAAACATCTACAGTCCTTTCTGTTCCTTTATTTTTTGTTTGCTCTCCGAATTCCTTCCAGTTATTTGCTAATTCGTTCACCTTTTGTGAGAAATCTTTTGCAAGATTTTAGAAAGAATCATAGGAAACAAACAACCATGTGGTTAGCTTTGAAAAACACAGGCCACATGTGGAGAGAAACCTTTGTAGGACACGTACAGGAAACAATGCACCATTGTCTTTGATGTAAATTGCTACATTAGAGGTTAATTAGACAGAAAATACCATCAACACTTGTGAACTGTTGCTATGTTCATTAAGATAGAATTAAAGTGTATATCCATTGTGTAGACTAGCTGGTTTATGGGAAGGTGGAGTTTTCTGCATCACCAGAGTCAGCCCAGTGTTATCTGTAATTCAGTTTCCCATCTAGACAATGAGAGTATTAGCTCTTACTTCCTGCAAAAACCAAAAAATCCCCAAATTAGAAACTATGATACTGACTCTAGTTTAGAAATTTTTAAAGCTTTAAACAGAAATCCCCAGAGGTGTGGACTCTCTACATCGAAGGCTTTTAAGAGCAGATTAGAATAACATCTGTGAGGAACGACTTTCACATAGCTTATCGTGTCTACATGGAGAACACTGAAGTACATAATTCCCTGAGGTCTTTTCTAGTTGTGCAATTTTAGGAGTCTATTGGCAGGTGGTTAGAGCCCTTCTTCAGGCCGCAGTCTAGCTTTCAATCACCACTTCAATGCCTGGGTAGGAATTTTAGGAGGAAAGTGAGAGACACCACCATCACTCCTTCCCCCGTGCCCGGTGACATGACACTGACACAAGACATAGCTCAGGTTCCCACTGAGAACGAGAGGGGACTTTAATTCATGCCTTAGTATTAGCACATAACAAGACATTGCTCATCCTTCCACTCTTACTTTGATCAAAATTTCATCAAGGGTACAAGAAAGGCAATAAAATCTCAAAAAAAAGGAATAAATTCTATCAAAAGTAGGCCATTCCTACAAGTGTCTTTTGCTCCAAGTCAACATTTTCCACCCAAAGAAAAAAAAGCCCTTAACCAAATAATGCCAACCAACTGGAGAGGCCATGGAAATATTAGTCTAGCAGCATAGCTATTTGTGATAGTCTGGGTATGTACTTATTTATTCAGTTATCTTGGAGTGAAATAAAAAGGCAGATGTGCTCATTTTTTTTAACCCAAAGCTCATGACTCTTACAGTCAGGCTTACTGTCAGTGTTTGGGGAGTAAAAAAATGAAAGTGAGAGTGGTAAACATGGTTTGGGGATACACAAAAGAAAAAAAAAAAGTCTTTTTCACTATATTTTACCATTGTTGTGTATATTAGGCAACGACAACAACGACAACAACAACAAACAAACAAAAAAAAAACAGCAAAAAAGAAATGGAAAGAAAAGAAATAACACAGAGCCTGGAAACTACTCTGGCTCCCTTAGAGCCCAGGACAAGTAATAACTATGGCAGCTCTGACATTTCAGAAAAGTTTCCATTGTGGTTTTACACTAGAACCAGATCTANTCTTTTTCACTATATTTTACCATTGTTGTGTATATTAGGCAACGACAACAACGACGACAACAACAACAAACAAACAAACCAAAAAAAAACAGCGAAAAAGAAATGGTAAGAAAAGAAATAACACAGAGCCTGGAAACTACTCTGGCTCCCTTAGAGCCCAGGACAAGTAATAACTATGGCAGCTCTGACATTTCAGAAAAGTTTCCATTGTGGTTTTACACTAGAACCAGATCTAATTAGTTTCTGATGATCTTATTCTCATTTCAGAAGGAAATAAAACCTGATGTAAGTTTTAAGGAACATCTAAAATATTCAGAAAATAAGAAGGGAAAATTGTGGATTTTTTTCTTAATGTGGTAAGAACAATAGCAACACGTGACACGCAGGCTGACCTTTGCTATTTTAACACTTTGGGCAGAATAAGCTGTACCCTCTTCTACACAGAAAAAATATCATACACAGTATGGCGCACACAGTATGGGACATGTAAAGCATCAAATTCCACCCACTTTCAGGCAGCTGTTCCCAGCTGCTGAGGTAACTGACACCAGCAGTGGTGAGAGTCAGGTACCTCCAGAACCTGATACTGGCAACCTGAAGTCTTTTTTCCCCTGACTCTTGATGGGGATTGCAGGACTGTCTTCCTACTGGGAGCACCTCACCTCCATAAGACGAATCTCAGCTGGGAGGTTCAGAAAGGCTCATAAGGATGAGGCCTGCACCCCAATAGCTGTGGTCTGGTGTATTTTAATAGAAAAGTTTTCAAATTTATTGATGAATACGGTAACACAGACTTTCCTTATTTACTCCAGGATTCCCCACAGTTGCTTGAAGAGTAGTTACAAAGATGAGAGGGCCAAACTCTTCTCAGTTGTAACAGACAACATAGCAAGGGGCACCAGCCACAAGATGCAGCTTGGAACGTTTCGGTTGGTGAAACAGGTAATTTTTTTTTCACTGGAAGGATGCAGAAATGCTAGAAAAGGCATCCCAGGGAGGCTGTGAAATCTCCATCTCAGGAGATTGTAAAGATTTAGGGTAGGTAAAGCCATGGTTGACTTGATCTAGTGCTGGTGTCAAGCCTGCCTCAAGCAGGAGATTGGAGTGAATGTCCTTCAGAGACCCCCTCCCACCCACATTTCGATTCTGTGATTTCTGTGGTTCTATGGGGGTTTCTCCCTCCAGTGTCACAGCAGATGCTAAACAAATCAACATGTAAATTGGGTCATCACATTCAGAAAAACGCAATAAATATTCCCGCTATTAGTGAAATGCTTCAACAGATGTGTGTTTTCCATTGTTTTATAAATGTATAAATAGATCTCCACCAAGAACAAATTTTGTTGGTGTGAGAGGATAGCTTCTCCTCCTTTAGCGATCCATTCGGAGCGATGGCTACAGTAGTGCTGCTGTGCCCGGGTGCGTAGTGGCACAAAGGCAATTTGCAGCCAAGAGGGCAAAGTAATAGATCAGCCAGCACTTATAATCTGCGTACATCCTAAATTTCGGTCTGAAGTGAAGATCCAATATGTACTCCTGCAGCTAGTTATGTGCAAACGGTCCCTGTGTAGCATCTAAATCAATGTTGCATTGTTTTGACCTTTTGTTCAAGTGTTTTACATTGGAAAAACAGACTTTGAATTGTAAGAATGTCAGTATGAAGTCAGTTAACGGAATTAAATGACAAAAATCTTACCTGGTAAAAGCTTCACTTTTCATATGAGGAGTCACCAAACATGAATCATATATGTTAACTGAGCAAAGCATAAATTATTTTATGGCAGGGGTTAAAAACAGAACTAAAACAGGAGAAAGGGATACTTTTCTTTCCAGTGATGCATTTTACTGTCAGTTCTACTCTAAAGGGAATACATCAGTTCCTGGTATCCAGGAAAAAGCCTGACTGAATTAAGCTTGTTTCAGTAAATTAAAAATCATCTACAAGTCAGAGGTTTGAAGAGCTGGTAGGAGTCACTACTTGACTTCCAAAGAAAGAGCAGCATCTGTAGGGGTGAAAAGTCAATCCCTCTGGGCTCTGACTTACTGAGAGAAAGGTTATTCCATAACAGCCTGTCAACCTTCAGCCAAAACCACCACTGGCAGTTTTCCCTCCTGGCCTGCTTTAGAAGATCCCTTCTTCTAGGACTTGGAGAGGACTTCTAAGACCTTTCACAGGTCCTGCCCCAAGGCGTGACTATCCCACACCCCGCTAGATCTCCGCTAGTGAGGGACTCTCACTTCTCATAGTTTGGGTACAGACACACGAGGCAAGGATTTCGCGAAACTTGACTTGAAAGCCCCAGCAGAATTCCAGCCCCTGTTTCTGTAACCCGCACGAGAAGCCTTCCTGGGGTTCATCCGTACCCAAACCTGAGGTGTCTGAAAGGTGTCTCTGGACTCTACTTCAGAGTGCCCCCTCATAGTCGTTCTGCTCTCATAATTTCACATGAAGTACTATTGTAGTATTTAAGTGATAAATGAATTGCTTTTCCAAAGAAAACTGAAAATATTTTTTTCTGTTGAAGGCAATTTTTGATGAAAGACTGATTTTTTACAAGCCGGAACAACTAATTTGATTAATGGTCTTGAAAACAATCTCAGTGAAAAATTTTTCCTTAGGCTTAATTTTGGGAACTCAGTGTCTAATCATCGCCCAAGCTTTTACCGTGCCTGGCTGCGAGGTGCAGTTCAAAGACTTCACATACTGCTGTGGTGACGTTGTCGGAGGGGAATAGCTGCTTTCTAACATGAGTAACGGATACACGAGTAACGGATTCACAACCTATTCGTTTGGACTGAGGTGTCTAATTTTAGGCAGGCAAGCTTCTTGTCTCAAGTTCTTTGTGCCTCAGATTATCTACCTCTAAAATGGATATAATGTCCATTGTTTATCTCGAAGGGCTGACAGGAGGCTTACTTAATTTACATCTGCAAAGCACTTTACGACCCAAGTAAAACGTGCCCATTTCAATGCAATGCTTCATTACAGCACAGGAGTAACCGCTCCTGTCATTCACCCCGGTGTCAAACGGGACTAACCCCACCGCAAATGAAGGAATCGCGTATGGAAAAAGGCAGCGCAAGGATCAAACAGGCGGAGTCCTCCTTGGGCACTGAAGTGAAGCCCAGAAAATAAAATTTAAAAAANGCGGCGGCGGCGCGGAGCCGCCTCACCCCCGCGGGGCTCCCGGCGCTTCCCCGCGGGCACCCGGAGACCCGGCACACATCGCGGGGGAGGCAACCGCGTGTGTCCGGCCACTAGTCAGTGCGGGAGGAGAGGGAGGAAAGTTAAAACACGCGTGTTTTAACCGCAGCAACGGGACGGGGCAGCGGGAAGCGAGCGCGGAGCCTGCGCGGGCGCGCAGGGGGGCGCAGGCTGCGGGAGCGTGTCAGTGCCGGGGTCTGGCAGCGATTACAGCCAGTGCCGTGAGCTGCTGACAGCTGAAGATGAGCAGCTTAGGCAGAAGGAGAAATCCTCTGGACTTACAGTAAGTCCTGTGACACTGTATCATTTGACTCAATTAGCTCAAATGACTGGGGTATAATTGAACAAACTATAACATGAGTTGTGACTCATGCTGTGCCTCAAACTGCCCGTGTCAGCGTGGTAAATTAATTCATAGTCTGTCAAGTGAAAGTTAATAGCCAACGGCAATGCTTGGCATATCAGAGGGATGGTTCGTACAAAGGCAAGGTTAGGGAAGGAAGGGGTTTAGGAAACTCTTGATCTGTCCACCGATTTCAAAACCAAAAGTGAATGGGGGTTAGAAACGAGAGGCCAAAGTGAAGAAATATGGTCGGTCAACAAAAATAACAGAGGCCGAAGTTATTTCTGGCATCATATCTGGTAACTGTGTTTGAACATTGATGATTAACGTATTAGTTATGTGTGTGTGTGATGCAAGAGGCACGGTAAGTGGTTTGCTTGCATATTCAGCTCTCCAGCCTGCTCACTTTGTCCAGACAAAATCCCCAACATAAAAGGCTTATCTCGCAAATTAGCCAGCAGTCATCCCAGGATTTTATTTATTTTAAGCTGTGGGCCCCAGTGTGACAGACACACCCATTAAAAAAACTACTGCCCTTTGCAATAGGCTTTTTTAACTGTTTGTTTCCCCTTAACCTTTTTTTTCCCCAAAAAGTGGCAAAAAATTTGCTGGATTC
Source organism: Anarhynchus alexandrinus (assembly GCA_008711295.1). Classification (NCBI taxonomy): domain Eukaryota; kingdom Metazoa; phylum Chordata; class Aves; order Charadriiformes; family Charadriidae; genus Anarhynchus; species Anarhynchus alexandrinus. Next base: position 3,502,283 of record VUYV01000014.1, read on the forward strand.
AATATCCTGGCAAGACTGACAACAGGGGAAGCCCAAATCTGACTCTGTTGGATATCAGTTAATGTTGTAGTAGGACCCAGGTCTGCTATCTGGATGTACACTGGTCATGGTGTAGGGGGAAGTGTGAAGCGAAAGAAGGGTTGGCAAGAAGCTAAAGAGAAAAGAAAGCGGGGAACACTCTGCAGTAGTATCGGGGAAGTGAAAAGACGAAGTGGTAAGTAGCAGCAAAAAAAAAAACTGAAGGTGAAAGGGAAAAGAGGAAAACTAAAGGAAGAAGAAAAAAAAAAAAGAGAACATTTTTGAAGGATGAATGGGTCAAAAGAGATTGTTGCTGGATATAGCTCTGGACCTAACCCTATTAAAATGCCTGTCTGGATTCATGGTCGGGTGGGTGGCAGGGATGTGATACCTGACATGTTTGTGAAGCAGCTGAGGCCCTGCAGGATGTGCAGAGTTTTTAAGAGCTTTGCCTTTCTCAGAACTGCTTAATAACTGTAATTTTAAGTAGTCCAGAACACATGACAGTGTGAATCACGGTTCCTGTGGCAAACCTGTGGTAAGAAGTTGTGCCAGCAGTAGTATAACAGCTTATTAGAAGGTGAACGTACACTTTTCATCCAAGCATGGATATAGCAGAGGCATTTTGAAGACTGAAAGTCCGTTAATCAAAAGAATATTTTTCTGTTTGAAAAATAAAAACTCCTTCACATACCCCAAACACAAATTAGTCCACCTACTGCTTTTGACCATTCCCATTAAACAACGTTTTTTTCTTCTTTAGGGAGAGAGAAGTAGCTGTATTCAAATGTACACCACACCAAAAATATGTTATCTCTTTAATTGCGCAACTATTCCATTACGTTAAAGAAGGTGGCCTCAAGCACTGAAATTTGCCATTCAACAGACCATCAAAGGCTTTGAAACACTTTATAAAGAAGCATAATTTCTGACTGAAGATTTCTGCAGATAGATGTAGAGGGTCACATTCTTAGCTGGTATAAAAATGAGGTAGGTCCAATTAGATTACTCTAATTTATGATCTTCAGACATTTTTGAGATAACACCCTAATTGAAGCTTGAGATAGTTTTCCATTAAAGGCTTCCCTCCCGTGAGACTTACAAAATAATATACTTCTACTTTTTTAATTTTTATTTTTTACTTAAAAAGTAAAAGTAGTAGATTCTTAGTAGGTGAATCAAAAGTGGTATTTCTCACTCGAGAGCATTTTCCAACCTTAACTCAGCCTTCCTTTCATTTCTCTGCAAAAGAGGGACCGCGGGCAGCCCCTTAGCGCTCGTTCAGTTTACGTGGCTGCCGTAATCTCTGCCGGCCACCGGCAAGCAATCTTCACATCAGCAAGGCCAGGCAGAAGGGGGGTGAGGCACGTGATGCTGAAATGCTCTGTTGGGACAGTGGTAGACCAAAAGCAGAGGGGAAGTTACTGACAGGTCAGGGGCAGAAAGCTATTATGTTCCCGGCTTTTATTGTCTCCGTTTCCAAGTGCGGTATTAGCGGCTTCCCAAAGTCCTGACTGAAGTGGCTTACCCAGCGCCAGTTAATAAGTCTGTTGCACAGGCTGATCTCCTGGGTACAAACCCACCTCCTTAATCAAGAAACAAGCCCTGTTCTTTCCCTCACCAATATTCCCTTTCTCAGACTCTTCACAGAAATGCCATCATACTCCGCAGTCTGGTCAAGAAATTCATTTTGCCTTTTACACCACTCGCTGGCGGTGGGGGCGTCTGTACATACAGACCTGGGTAGAAGAGCCAAGCACCAGGTCTTTCAAGATAGTCTCCTAATTGAACCTTGAGATACTTTTCCCTTAAAAGCTTCCAAGATCTTTTGAAGAAATGGTATTCTTAAGGATATAAACATTTATTTTCTCTATCTGAAAAACTACATTGTCTGCCCTGTCAGAAATGGTTTTATGGCAATTCCTGAACTGCCTTTCCTGATGATATAGAACAAAAAAGTGCAACTTTCTGTTTTAAATTGCAATTTATTTCTTACCTTAAGGAGTAAAAAACGTATTCTCTGCCCTACATAGGTCTACAGCAGGGTTTGAATGTGACCCACAGCCTAGTTTTCAGCCGTATGAGCTAAGGCATAGGCAAGGATTTACACCTGACTTCCGCATGAGGAAGGCGATTCCTTAATTCAGTGAATAGCAATAGGCAAACTAGTGAACGATCTCCAGGTTGATTTATGAATATTAGTCCCAATCCCATCTCTGAGACCTCAGTTTTTGGACCAGATTGTATTGGAGGGGTTGAAAATGCAGTTGTTGCATTTGCTGTGAATTGCGGGGCAGTTACTTGTCCATTGTGATGCAAAGCCGGCATTTAACGGCTCTTCAAACAGAAGTCTAAAGTGCTGAATTCTCCACCACCTTGAATCGTCACTACATGGGCCAATTTTACACTGGTGCATTATTCCACTGAGTGGCTGATACAATTCAGATCAAAGTGCTATGTAGAATCTCCATTTTCCATCTGTAGTATAAAGCCAGCGGAATCCACGGCATGTTTTTGTGAGTAAAGGATTCTCACTCCAAAGGTTGTCTTAATACCCCAACAGGTCTGAGCATCCCCCCATAACGATCTGAGCAACACGATCCATGCGTTTGCTGCCTGCCAGAATAACGGTGGTACCAAATCACAGCCCATATAGTCTATCCAGAGAAACAGGGGCAGAGTCTAGACAGGTCAAAATACAATGACTTTACCAAAATCGCACAATTTATATCGACTGGAGGCCTGACCTGCCATCAACAGCCCAGTGCAGCTGACACTGCTTTGGGAGGGAAGGGAAACAGCAACAACAGTTTAAAAATCCTTGTTCCCCTGTGGTTGGCAATGGTATGCTGGAATCCTACTGGTACGCAACCACATTTAAACATAGCTGTGGCTGGCATGGCTTGAATTCTAATGTGGACAGTACCTAATTTAGGAAAGACACAGGAGAAGCTGCATGTAAATGCGCATCGGGAAATATAAATGACTGGTACCAGGGTCACTTTCACTTTGTTATTAAAAGCAGTCTCAGTGCTTTGGAAGCAAACAGGCATCAGAGGAGTGGAACTGGCCGCTGCTTTTAGCACAAGGACAGAGACCCTCTAATTTTAACTCTTCATGAATGTAGCGTTTGAGCAAGATGCACTGATGGAAGCAGGCAAGGAATCTCCCCATCCTCTGGACACGGGCAGCTCCAGCTGAGACGGTATCATGTTCTGGTTTGGAGGCAGTCACTTAGGTTTTACACCACACCAGTTCCTAGACAAAAGCCAATTTCTTCCTTATGAGAACTATTTTTTTTTTTTCCCACTGGGAGCAAAGCTATTAAATAATTGCAGCACACGGTGTAGGTGAGGGTCACTTCTCAGCTCTAAGTTAAAGGTCATTGTCATCTGCTAGAGGGCAGGAGACTTCGGCAGCTGTGTGTTTTCACTGCCATGGTATCTCACGCTGAAACGTTTTCTCTCCCATGGCAAGTTGCCTGAACTATTTGGTCAGTTGTAGCCTCCTTAGCTCACTGCCTAAACCAAGGAAGGGGAACCAAGCTACTGCGGTTCCGCAGAACGGAGGCGACGGTCTGTCCTGCGCCCCAAACACCCTCCTGCCACAGTGGGAGACGAGCCCGGGGCAGGGGAACGCACCGCTGAGCTGTCGTGTTCACTGCAGGAGGGGCTGATCCAGCTGGGACTGACGGAGCAACATTAAGCTCAAGCGATTAAAAGGCAGGGGTTATATCACTGCATCGCCTCCGCTTGCTGGGGATGTTTCCCAGTGTAGATGAACACCCGATCATGTTAATTTCTACACAAAATAGTACCATTTCCTTTTTAAATTAGGACCATATACCTCTTAGCTAAATGTGCTGCTATATGCCTAAGTCATTTTTAGCAGGGTGTTAATAAGTGTACAGGTTGGCCTTGTCACTGCTTCTGAAATAAACTAAGGTTTCTTTTGTCAAAGCTTTTAATAGACTTCTGGATTGGAAAAGTGCCGAGATGGTCACAAGATCGCATGACTCAGAGGGCTACTGAGATTTAAAAGTGTTTTAAAAGTTTAAAACAATAAAAATAGCTCTACTGTGTCATTTTTAATAGATATAAATGTTTGTTACACAATTCAGACCCAGAAACTCCTTTCAGTAATGAACAAAGATCATCATCATAGCTGACATTTCTGAAATGCTTGAGAAGTAAGTTCAAGGTCATGTTTGAATGCAAACATGTTACACATAGTAATTATCATGAGTTTGTTATATTTACGGGTACAAAGTATTCGGAGAGTCATGCATCAAGTAAACTAATGGTCTATTATTGAGCAAAGTTTAACATCAAGCAATGTGCTATGAATTTTAAAACATTTTTTAATGTCAGACACAGAAATTGTAATGAGAAAAGTATCTTGATTATGAAAGATTTACGAAAGGGGAGAAGAGGGGAGAGGGGAAGGAGAGTAGAGGGAAATGTTTTTTAAAAACCCAACTAAACAACCTTTTCCGAAAAGTATTTCGATCCATTTGTGTATCTAATAGCATAGGAACTACAGAACCTATTCAAATCGTGTTATGAATATTAATATTTTAAACTTCCTAAGCCAGGTGAAACCCTCTCCTGTTCATTTCCAAGCTTGTACATTTCGAGCCCCCGTCAGACTGAAACTGCGCGGCTGAAAGTGCTCTTGGCGGCTCCAGGAGAGCTCTGTGAGTAACGCACAGGACTCATCTCCTGACACAGGATCCCTTTGCTGGAGGCAGTTTCAGTATTAATCAGTCTGTTGTCGCTATGGGCTACAACCTGCTAACAAAAACCTTGGACTTCTCACTGATTCATTGGAGTCGGTGCTATTATTTAACAGGGTTTTAATTTAAGCAACGTAATTGCCTCTGAGGTTTTTTTTTTAAGCAAAAGTTATTCGGCCAAAGATATTTATTGATCCCATGGTCTTTCCTTACTACTTGTTTCATATTTGCACTGGGATAAAATTTTGGCTTGGGGTCTTTAAAAATCCCTGGGAAAAGATTACTGATTTAACAGTGGGGACAAGTCCTGGAGAGTTCTGCAGGAAGACACATTAATATCTGTGCTGGGGGCTGCAGCCAGACCTGCAGACAAAGTGAATTGGAGTTGGGTTCAGGGCCACATTTCTTCAAGACATCTCTGGAAGCAACGCAGCCACAGGGACTTCATCACTCTCTTGTGGTTTGGCCCTACCACACAAAGCTCCCAGGGGTGAATTTAGCTCAAAAATATGAAATCAGGTTAAGTGCTTAACCAAAATGGCATTGCTGTGGTTATTAGAGATAAGGGAAAGGGATAAGATTCAGACCTGAAGGCCTCGACCACACCAGAAGAATTAGGGATATGATTTAGCTGGCTCTACAAATGGAGCTCAGGAAAGAAATGCAAATACAGCAGTGGGATCCAGTAGGACCATGAAGGAATTAGACAAAATGTTAATTCCCAGCAAATAATCTTGAAAGATGTGATTCAGCAAAGCATTTCATCGCTGTTTAGGTATTTTGCTTGGGCAGGCACAAGCTGCTAAGGGGTGTACTCTAGAAATCACAGAAAAAAGATGCTAACCTCCAAATAAAGGGAGAAATAGATTTGCTACCCAAGAGATGCAATTGATATTTGATGCAATTCATATTTTTACACCCACTGAGTGCCCATCAAGTGAAAGGATTTATTTCTGGGTCAGTAGCATCTTCATTAATTCCAAAGCCCTAGGAATGACCATTACAGTCATTGTAAGAGTCGCAGCCTTCTTCCTGTGACAGCTTTCATTGGCAGATCTCAATGTGCTTTACAAAAGAAGTCAAGATCATTAACCCTGTCTTACAAACAGGATAAATAAGGCACGAGGGGGAGGGAGAGGGCAAGATCTCTCCTGAGGTCAGACAAGGACTCAGACACAAGCATGCACAGTCCCAGGCCAGTGATCAGCTGTGTAGGTTCCTAAGCCAACCTCTCTGCTCATTTGCTTTGTGCCTCTGGTGGTTTTTTTGGGTTTGGTTTTTTTTTTTTTTTAAAGCTCTATACACACAAATGTGGGATTGACAGAGAACTAGTCACTAGCTGGTGGAGTCCAGGATGGATCATCTACATTGTCTCACTGTTGTCATGAGCACCTATTTTTAGTTCCCCTCCAAAAATTACTTACGAGAAACAATTTTTAATAACCCTAGAAGCACCTGTGTCTATTTAAAAGCACTTCATTCTTCAAAGCCACTCCTGAGCATAGTGGCATAAATTACATTTTTTAAAAGAGAGCATTCAAGTCTGTGGTCGTGACTGGAATTTATCTCCAAAGATACTGCAAGACTTGGAAGTGTTGGGGAAAGCCTTTTTCAAGTTGCACTTCCTGGAGCCATGGGAAAAGAACGGGACCTCCATTTTATTTTTTTAAAAGAAAATTCTATCCCTGGTTTTTGAAATAAAACTGGAAAATGTGAACTTGGGAGCCCTGAAAATAGGAATGAATTAAAAGGCTCCAATGCATGTGCACTTTTACTTATTGACTTACTTTTTTATAAGACTTCCTGTTTCAGGAAACCTTGCTCATGATTTTTGATGACTCAGGACTAGTGACTGTATAGCTCCAGAGAGGAGATTTTTGCTCTGACTTCCATATTTCTTACGGGACACTCATGAAGGATTGTTGATCTGGTAGATAAAAACACGCTGGGGACAGATTTCTGGGGGACAACGCATTTATGGTGACTGAAAGGGGTTTGGGTTTGAAACGTGGAGGCCTTTCATTAGCATATGTCCAGATTTCTATGTCTAACTCGGGTAATAAACCTGTGAAACGGCTCTGAGAGATGAACTAATGGGGCAGGGAGGGAGCTGGGGTACAGGGCAACGCACTAACGGGTGCACGTCTCGGCTTTGAACAGTTATTCACAGCTTTCTCAGAGACAGAAGGCTAAAATCTTAGCGAGGATACAACTCTCTTGAAAACCAGTGGCCTAAGTGTTAATTCTTAAACATAATCACCAGTACCATGCCTCTGAAAAGCTGTTTCTCTCATCCCTCACACACAGCAAGGAGCATATCAATACACTCTTCAGAGGAGATGGATGGATAGCTTAATTCACTTTGCAAATCCATGGAAGCAACACTTTAGCACTTTGGCACAAACTGTCTCTGACATTGAAAATTAGTAAAGAAAAGAAGTGGTGAAAATGTCAGGAGCAGGAGGACTTCATTTTTCTCTTGTTTAAAATGTCATCTGTTATCTGCGATCAATGCAAGGAGACAACTTCCCATACCATAATGATTTACAGTATGTTTATAGGCACAGATAGAAGTAATCACAGGGTTAGGCAAACGTCTCTTGGTGAATTCTTCAAGTGTCAGAAGTGCTTAGTTCTGCAGTTCTCTTTTCCCAAGAATGCAGGGGAGATCGGCACGGAGAGCTATGCGATTTCTGCACCTCCACACACAAACCCATAAAATCTGCAGCCTATCCGGCCGCAGCTGTGTATAAACATATCCCATGACCAGATGCCTATGATTTTTAAAAAAATGTTGCCTTTACCACTGAAGAAAAGGCAATAAATATTTTTCACTCTTTTTCTATCTAAACAAATACGTATGAAAGGAAATACACTCATGGTCTTGGTGCTAGATTGGATGTTTTAAACTTTCCATTGTTTGGAATTTCCTGTTTAGTGCCTTGAAAATAAAACTTCCATTACTGATTTTTGTCCTTTCTGAGTGAGAACTCATTGTCCAAATCTTTTAAATGGTACTGAGATGAATGAGTCCCGGTTTATTCATTTCCTTTGTGTCCTCCAGAATTTGGGATACTGCTGGATACAATATCTCCTCTGCCCCCAGAATTCCTGTCTAATATTCCTTAGCAACAGGACCTTGGATGTTTTGCCGGCTTTTGTGGCCATACAACTCCACAGACATCACGTGCTCTTTTCCACCCAATACTCTATGTGAAGCAGGGAAGTGTTGAAACTCCTGGTTTATGGATGGCAAATTAAAATAAAAACAGCTCAGCATTTAATACTTCTGAGAATTTTTTCGTCTGAGGCTCAGAGCACAGAGGTAGAGTAAGGAATGAGTGCCAGGGCTTTCACGTCTTGGGCCATTGCCACAATAACTTATTTGTCCTTCCTGTCAATGAGTGAATGATGGCTTTTAATAAATAAAATTATTCCCGAATCTTGCGGCCACTCCCCGTCACATTAGCACGGTGGTTTTCCAGAGGAGTTACTCACACCGTCCCCACGGCTGCTGCTTCCAACCTCCGCCTCCCGCAACAGGGGAAGGCACGGTGTTTGTGTAACATTCAAAATTAGAGCTGGTCAAATATTTTCAGTTGAAGTGCTTTTTTTAAAAATAAAGATGTTCTATGTTCTTACAAGTGCTATTTCTTGCAGAAATTCTCTTCCAGTTATTTTAATGAAAAAACTGAAGAAAAATCATTTCTTTTTCTCTCACTCTCTGAAAGCCTAGAAAACTTTCCAAAAACAAATCAATTAAAAGCTTTCAGCCCAAATCTTACACACTTAGAGATATTCTAACCCGTTCCCTGCAGCAAGCCCTTTTGTCTCTTATGAGAGCAGTTACGAAGCACCCGAAGCGTAGTGTGGGCAGTTGTCCCTTCCCTAGAAGCTGCCCTCGCAGTCAGCGCATCTGCTGGGGAACCAGCTCGCGGTCAGCTCCTGCCCAGAAGCTGCCGTCTCTTCCCTAGCATCATTTTTTCCCCCAAAGCCTGGTATGTTGCCAGTGTTACAGGGCGTACAGTAGGTTAGCGCACAGCTTTAATTATTCAAGTAGGTCTATCTTACCCACTCAACAGTTCCCGCCAAAATAAAACATATGCTTTGGACCACGGCATTTCCACAGCGCTCACCCGCCATCAGTATTTATCTGTTCCCAGCTCTGCCACTTGCCTGGAGGGTGACCTCAAACGAGCACCTTCATCTGTATTTTTTGTGCCATTCTTCTGGTTCTGTTTTCAGGAGCTTCGGAACAAATATTACCCAAGAAAGATACAAGCTGATTTTTGTGTCTAAGAAAACCATCGTGGTGAAGCAAAAATGTATATTAATAATATTAGGGGTAAATAATATGAGTTATAACTAGAAAATAAGTGGCATGACCTGAGTTATAAATGGTGAGGTCCTGCCCTCTGCTTATTTTGCTACTCCATGCTGCTTTTGAACAGATTCTCAAATATCCTCCCAAAATAGAACACATAAACACAACTCACAAAACTCAGGGAGAAAAAAAAAAGAGTATAAGCTGCTGCAATATAAAAATAAGGGTTAATTCACAACTATAGATAGCATTTCAACTCTGTATGCACATTACTCAGCATATATTCACTAATAAAATCTAACTTGATGTTTTATCTATGGAAGGAGTGATGTTCCTAGAAATCCTCGGTATAGTAACATTTTGGAAAACAACCCTTTAAGTGAGGTGATCAGTCATTTTCCTTCTGTTACAGTAAAAGCTTCAGGATTTCAAATGGATAAACACTCTGCAATTTGAGCTTGGTGAGTCATACTTAACAAGGCAGATGTGTGCCGAGAATTAGCAGCCCATAATGCATGGGGTTTCATAGTCTCGTTTGACTAAATTACTAAAGACAGAGCAGGAAGAAAATGCAAAGGCTCGAGCAGCAGCATGTTTCTCTTTGTCCCAGGACACAGAGACCACTCTGGTAATGGCCACACGAAGAAGGCTGCGATGAAAGAGAGAAGCCCTCGTTCGTTCATGGTGGTCACAGAAACGGGGCTCCAAAGCCCCTCTGACACCAGGATAAGGATGAGGCCCTGAGGCAGCTTAGGAATTGGCTGTTAGGTCAGACGGAACGCTGAGCCTGCAAATCACTGCATCTGTGATTCAGGTACAGAGTTTCTTTGAAGTCAAAGGCTGATATGAAAGAAAATTAAATTAATGGGATTACTCACCTGCGTAAAAGCCATATTCATCTGAGGGAGAGAAATAAAGCTCTGCATACAGCAGAGAAACATCCTTTTGCCCCATACACTCCTGACTCTTTCAAAACCAGACTTCACGTTTTGCTTTACCTCTTTGTCACCTTCGTTTCATCCTTGATCCTGAACTTTCCTCAGCTCTTATTTTTCCTGCGTCTATTAATCTGCCTCAGACACTCTCTGCGACTGTCACCTTTGTTTAAATTCTCATGTATATCACTCTCCTCTCACCTTGACTGCTGCTCTTCCTTTTTCTACAACATCCCTAAACTCCAGAGTACAGCATTTGTAAAATAATGCTGCCTGACTTCTAGGCTATTCAGGAAGCTCAGCTCATCCTGTTCTCAAATAATTCCACATACCTCTGTATCAATTTCAAATTGCCTGTCCCGCTGCACATCTATTGCCCAGTTTAGAATTTTCGTCCCTTTATTGTGACCCATTTCCTTCCTCATCTGATACATTTCTTTTTTTTTTTTTTAATAGAAAGTTTTTATTGTTTGGAAAATTCAGTCCCATCCGGAATAGTTTTTCTGTCTATTGCTACTTCATTGACTTTTGGAGCCAAATTCATATCTTCTGCAGTATTTCTTTTGAAATCAGTGGGGTCATGTCCATTTGCTATTATTTTGGCCCATAAATACCTCTCAAATAGCAGAAGGAAAAACATATTTTATCCTCTTGATTTCTCTTTCTGCAATTCTGAATTTATTTTGTATAAACCTGCTACATATAATGGTTTACTCTATCAAATGCTTTGTAAAAGATATATATGAAATAGTTGATATAAAATCAAATTGCCCTGTATCTCTGCTCCTATAAATCCCTGTGTTATCTTTGGCTACATGATACATCTTAATCATGGAATCACAGCTGAATACTAAATATTTGTACATGTAAGCCCCAAGGAATGCTAAATTTCTTTTTTTCTTTTCAACTCTGCATGCTATTAATTAATGCATAGCAAAATGATTAAAAGCATTTTTCAAATAATGAACAATACAGAGACAGACGAGTTAATTGATTGATTGGTGTATGAGCAGGGTCCTAATGGATTAGCATTTGCATATTAACACAGATCCAATCTCTCTCTCTTAATGAGCTGCTTGCCACATTTTGTCGTCTTTTAAGCAGCAGTGAGCATGATAAAACAAATAAACCCACTGGATTGCTCCCTCTCAAGGGACCAAAAGACAAACTTTAAAAAAGGCCTTTCTCCAGCACTGATTTATACAAACCCTCTGCACATCAGTGCAGTAAGTACACGGGGACAGTCGCACGTGATCTCAAGTTACTCGCGAAAGGAGCCATTCTGAAAATCGCGGGAATTTACAACTGCTGCTTATAAGATGCTTACAACGTAATTTTCCCCACAGTGCTCTGGCATTTGCCGCAGCTGGTTCTGCAGCGCGAGAAGATGGAGTGGGATGTCACTGACCAGCTCGTTCCATCTGTGGCCTTTCCGCTGCCATTGGCAGCAGGACTGTGCACGTCCATCTGATCCAACAGTCCACAAGGAAAGGACCTGAATCATTTCAGGTAGGTAGATAGTAATTTTTAGTCACTGGGCTCGTTGAGAAGGATTTCAAACCTTCCAGCATCTCCAGTACTCAGGGGCTAGATATGGGCAGTGTAATGAAGACAAAAGCAGTGAATGCATCTCCTACCAGGAGCATGACCACAATAACACACGGTAAATCTGTTTTCCTTTCAAAAGCAGGGTACAGCCTTGTTTATTGAAGCATAACTGAAAAGAAAAAAAAGAAAAAACCAGGCTGCTTTGGTGGTATACAAACCCAAAATATTGCTGTCACCAGGTAAATCTGTGTGACTTTGGGTGCAATAACATGGCAGGACATGGAGATCTCCTTGACACCATGCATACATACCAGTATGTATATAGCTGTAACCCTGTATTGTAGCTAAGTTAACTGGCAATCTGAAGGACTTCTGGGACCCGAATTAATATCACAATATGGAACTGCACTGTGCCACATAAGAAAACACTTGAAGCTAGCTCAGAGATCTGCAATACACCACTGGTTTGAGCCATGTAGACATGCCCTTTGAGTTCTTGGCCCAGAGCCTTGATTAGAATCAATTGGCATAGCTGTGCTACAGTCATTTCCCTATTTACATAGGATAAGTATCTGGTCCATTATGTATTTTGGCCATGGAGTACAGCTCTGCCTTCTGCTCAGCTGGCTGGCTGTGAAGACAGCAGTCACTGGGTTTTGAACTTGGCATTCGGGGTCAGGCTGGGTGACACTGCAAAGCCTCCACGCTCGGGCAAGTTTCCAAAGTTTCCAGGAAACCCGGGTGACCTCCTGCTACCTGAGATTCCCTTGGATTGTTTCACTTAACTCCGATGGCTACTGGGGTCAACATTGACTGCGGGTGCAGGGAAAGACTCGACCAAGTCCTACAGCAGCGTTACCAGTGAAGGGGGACACCAGCACCCAGGTGTTGGATGGGAGGCAGAGACGAGGCAGCAGCTCAGATGGGATGTGCTGTCTTCAGGGCGAATTGCCGTATGATGAACTAGGTGCAGATTGCGAATGTCTGTGTTCAGCCATGAAGAGGCTCTGCTGCTGTTTTGACTGGCATGGGTCATAAGACAGGAAGGGTATTTTCATCTAGGGGATACAGTTTAAAGCAACCTTTAGAACATGGGATCACTTATGGATCCCATACCTGAGGGTTTTAAGCCGCTATTTGAGCAACAAAAATGATTAATCCAGTTAGGGAGGGTTTTTTTCACTCAAACAGATTGTTTCAAATGAGTTGTCCTAAATTAATTGTAAGCTTATCGGTGTTAGTTTAATACAGAATGTGGGACTGATCCTTTTCTTCATTGTATGAATGTGTTTTTAGATTCCATCAACCTGTACTAATAATTTCAATTCTGGAAGAAATAGGAATAAAAATCTCAATAAAATCTCTAATTATTATTCTAATAATGTTTATACTATAAATTATAATTACAGGTTGTGCATTCTTGATTAATGGAGACCATCATGAATTTTTGGAAATCGGTGCTGAAGTATTTTGTTACTGTAATAGTGTCTGTTAATATCTGTCACATTTTTCATGGAAAAAAATATTCCAGGCATGCATAGCTCTCTATCTATCACCTGTCTATCCGGGCATGATAAATGTAACAAAAAAACCCAAAAGCATTGACATTGATATGAGTTTTCTATTGACTTCTACCAAAGAAAGAGATAAACCCAGTTCAGGGGCCTGGCCAAGGTTTCTACTCATAACAACAATTTTAAGCATTTTTTTTCCAAAGTTATTACGATACAGAAAGAAATATAAACAGGCCTGATTTCACTGAAATGCCACGTATATCCAATATCAAAATTAAAAACAAAAGCAGGAAAACTATAGTCTACAACCTTCTTTGCTTTCACTTTCTAATCTGCCTAAGGAGCTGCTCAAACAATTGGGACCTTTAAGATTTTGATAAAATCTTGTTTTCCAGAATTCTGCAGTGCCGAAAAAGGCATAAACCCCACAGCCAATATTTGTATATTTTTCCATTCCTCTCTCTCTCTTTGTGTTTGACATGCTTTAACATTAAACATGTCTGACCACACAGTTAGCCAGAAAAGCAAAAAGAGGAACTACTACTCCAGCTTGGTGTGCCGAGGTGTGAAGGTGGCTGGTGGATAAATTCCCACAGTGTGTGATGTATCTGTGATCCTGCCGCTTCACGGCCCCTTCTCTCTCCCCAGCCTCCCCCACGCCTGTACTGCATCTGTGCATAATCAGGCCCTTAATGGGGAGAACAGAAACCTCTCTTTTACGCTGTCTTATCTCAGTATCCTTTGTTGGTGCCAAGCGGCAGCGTGTGAATGCCAGCCGCTTTTCTCTACCTCTATCTCGAGAAGGTTGTGTTTTTCAGTTCCAAGGGGAGAAACCTATCATTCCCAAACAATTGAGGAGATTTGTATCTGAAGGTAAACAAACAAAAGCTGTCCGGAGGGAACATGGAAAATGTTTTTCTCTGGAGCAGCATTTCCCGCACATGCCCCCGAGTCCCTAGGGCCCCGCTGTGGCTTCTGCAGCGGTCCACCCCAGAGCCAATTTTAGATGGTGGGAAAGCACATCGTGGGGCTGGAGGGAGTGAGTGCATGGTAGCGAGGGCTGCTGCTCCTCCCGGGGCACCCTCTCTCTGTCCCTGCTAGGAGGTGTCTGGGGCTGGGCCAGATAATGAGGAGAGGGGAAGAAAAGCGATCCCTCCGAGCAGAGGGAGCCCCCGGCTGTGCCCGAGCTCCTCAGACTGCCCCAAAGGAGCGGGGTGTGCGGCGAGGAACAGAGGACAGCTGGAGGGGCAGACACATGCAGGTTTGGAGCTGGTGGACAGAGTACCCATGAGCAGAGGGAGAGGTGTGCAAATTGATGGGAGTTAACTGTTCATCTTCAAAAAGGTAAATGGCAAAGTATTTTTGAAGTCCAGTCTCGGAACATCACCCTTACATAAATGTCTGATAATACCCACTCCCACTCTTAAACCCTTCCTCCAGTGAACTTTACTCTTCCTGCCATGATCGTCAACGCACAGCCTAACTCTTTGCCTTTCTACTTCACAGACCTTGTTTCTCATGATGTCTTTTCCCTCCTGTCAGTGCTTTTTGTTCCACAAAGAGGACCACAAACCTGCCTTGGTCCACTGTCCCCAGAATTCATAGAATATCTCAAGTTGGAAGGGACCCATAAGGGTCATCGAGTCCAACTCCCTGCTCCTCAGAGGGCAATTGTTTCTGTGACTTTCCCCCACCGAGGTTTAAATGATGCTATTCCCTGTTGTGTGGCCCACGAGACACAAGAAGGGGTATATGCTATTTTGCCGGTGTGATTCCTCTTCAGTGGCCATTACATTTCAGTTGCATTCTGTTTATAAAGAAATTCAGAACAACAAACTACTTAGGCATAAATAAGCAAAGTTTAGCTGAACTAAATTTTATATTCACTCTGAGGTAGTCTAGGACAGAAAGTACTAAACATTTAGGAAACCTCTGGCAAACAAATTTAATACAAATGTATGAGTTTATGTCTTATCCTCTAATTAGACATCTAATTACACCTCCAGGCTGCTGGGTCATGGTTTGTGCCATTTCTTTTCTCTGTGAAGTGTCCAGGACATTTACGATAGATAGTGGGCCTGAACCTTTTGAGTGAGAAACTGTTTTTCCAGCATATTCACTGAGACCAAGACAGGGCCGTAAACATCATCATCATGCAACATCCAGTAACAGCACTGCAGATCGGAAATATGAAGTATTAAACAAGGCTCAGAAATTGGTGACACAATTGTCATCAAACAATTAGTTCTTGCAGGGAAGATTCACAGCTGGCGTAACTGCAATGATTCATGCGGTGATATGCTGACTAAAGAGATCTGGAAATGTATCCTTCCAGTCTGATAGCCTTTACTTTTGAGGGGATATTTTGCTGTTCTTTTATGTACCTCATTACAGCCTACGCTATCTGACTTTTGTATCCTCCACGTCACGGCATTATCGTACCGTCGGTTCCTGAGACAGAGACTCACCACCTCAAAACGCTCATCAGTTCAAAACTCTGCTTCTTTGGGAGAAGCAAACTAAATTACCAGCAACCAGAGCAAACTTCATAAGAGAAGCTGGCCTTTTGTTCCTCTGCTGACGGTTATATTCTGATAGGTAATATGTCAGGAATAATTAGACAGTTTGGCTTACTTCCCACCAATTTTTTTTCCCCCAATAATATACACTATAAGGCAGTCCGTAAGAAACAGACATTTCAGAACAGAACTATTTCACCAAGATGCATGAGGCAGAGAAGTCTTTTATAATGCTGAATGCAGCTCTCAGTGTAAACAGTGTTTACATTTGAATGTGAACGCTCACAGAAGTGAAATATCAGAAAGGTGTGATTTGGCTCCCGTGGATCTCCTGAGCTTTCCGTGACTGGCGTTTCTCCCTGGGGTAATTTATAAACTAATATTCCCTGTTGCGAGAGCATTGGCAGGCTTGAGGAGAGAATAGCTCCAATTTTCACTCTAACATGGATGGCTCACATCCAGAAATTGCAGAAAGAATTTGCCATAAAAACGAGATGAAAGGGAAATTCTTAAATATATAGTATTAATGACACTATGCAAAACAAAGGCACATTTTGAGCAATGGCATATAAAGACACCACACAGACAAATAAAGGGGCATAATATGGATTACCAAGGTGGATTTTTTTAGATTACAAGCAAATATAACCTGTAGGTTGGACGAAAAAAAATATAAAGAAAATTATATAAATAAGATGAACAGCTTGCTAAACTACAACACTAAGTAGACACTGGAAACTGTGCAGATCCCCTTCTTAAATACTGGAAATTTTTATCTAGGTCAAAGGTTTCACAAGCCACATGAATCAACAGATATAGTAGGTCTGAAGATGTACACTGAACCTCTTTGGAACTTCTTAAAATAGAGTAACTGCTGAAACAAGATACAGTAGCGTTGCTGGCTGCCTAGACACCGTTCTATTTTAATAAGTGTCATGGATGCTTTGGGGCATATCAAAAATAAATGGCAGTAAGTAGGTAGGAAGCCAAGGCTCTGTGACTTCCAGCAGAATTGCAATGCAAATAAACTCCAGTGAAGTCTTTCACAACCTCTCCAGGGTTATCTCCACACCATTGTTTCCAGTCAACAATTTATAAACTTGGATTTGCTGATTATCCTTGTCCAGACAATAGACTCCAGCTGCTAATGCTTTCTATAATGTCAGACTTTGACATGTGATTAACAAACTAAACTAACAAATTTCACCTTTATGAAGGTACTGCAGTAAGTTTGCTTTAAAAGGTTTAATTTTCTTCTATCGGTTTTACCTCCATGTAGTTCCACTGACTTCAATGAAGTTGAATACCATTTATTCTGGTATACGTGAGAAAAGCAAATTAGGACCAAGGGATTTAAACCGCAGGCAAAAAGACCCTTCCAAAATCCTGAGCAGGTTGGGTATCAAAATAAATCCTTGTGAATGAGGGGAAAAAAGATAATATATCAGGCATTGTCCCTGGCTTCTGCCCTTCCCCTCTGGTCCCATTGCCTCACATTAAAAAAAAAAAAAAAGATTTAATATTTCAAATAACCCAAATATGTTTCGGCATTTACATTCAAGGACTGGACTTGGTTGTATCTATGATTAATTAGCATTTTTCTGTTACTTTCACTCTTTTTTTTTATTTCTCAAATTGTCTATGTAATAGACAATCAATAAATAATTTACACATACCAGTTTGTGTATAAGTGCACGTGAAAGAGACTTTGCACAAGAACGCAGTAAGCATACCAGAGAAAATGTATACTCAAGAGGAAATCTTTAGATAATAGTGGGATGCGACAGACATTCAAAACGCCTTGTATGTTCACACTAACATCGATTTGTTTTTATTCAGGAGACTGTGAATTGGTGACACTCTGGAGAAGAGTTAAACACATGGACAGAACTTCTTTGAGGAACGTTTTGTCTCCAGCTATGTACATGAAAGGTATTTTATGAGAAGAAAGTTGCTGTAGTCACAGCCTAGCAAAGCAAACTTACTAATTAACTGCAGTCTGCACCACTTGCACTTAGCTACGTGCACTGGCTGACAACACCGCATTCAGTGCTGGTTTGCAAACAAATTTAAATATTCAGTGCACAGCTTCTGGGAAAGAGGCCATCTTTCTTCATGCGGTAGCTTTGGGATGTAACATTTATTAGTGACTTATGCTTATTTCTACTGGCTTTGCGATGCCAGGAGAGTTAGCAGCATTTTGAATCCTCTAAGTGTGTGTATCCATATATATATATACACAGTAGGAATGGAGAAGGGAAAGAACGACCGTGAGGGATGTAGCAGAGGGAGGAATGTGAAGAGATGCCTGCCCAATGGCAGTTGGCAGTATGGCTGTCTGGAAAAACAAATTCTCTCTTGTGGCAAACACAGAGGTTTTAATCTCTTTACGCTCTGTGTTGGAATGAAAATGATTTCTATTAAAAAAGTTCACCAAAAATAAATAAAAGCAAAAACTATCCCCACTCTGAGTATCTATCAACCAGCCTCAACATCTTTCAATCTTCTCTCTGTCTCCTTCTACCACTTGGCCATTCCTTTTCTGCCAGGCTCAAAACCTTGAACCCTTGCTGATCCACCTCCCCTTCTCTGTCCTTTTTACCTACCCTCCAGAAGAAATGATGCCGTAATTTTTGTTGGCCCCTCATGCTGAGGAAGAGCTGCATTTAATCTGAAAGGGAAATGGTGAGAGCTTTTGTTGGGCTGTTTGTTGTGAACTCTTGGAGATGACTGGTGTTAGCTTTATGCTGCATACAGCATCGAGGGTGCATGAGCAAAACGGTCCTTCTTCATGTAAATGAATGTATTTTTTCCCCTCCCAAAACACTGGTCCTCAAGCAATTTCCTTCTCAGCCTGTAAAACTCTTAAAATAGTGACTCCAACTTGATAGAAAGCATTACATACTTATATGTGAAAGCAAAGAAAGAAAGAATAAACCTGTGTTAGGCAGAGTAAGGCTGAAGTATACGCACTTCTTTAGAAATCTGACCTTATTACCGGATGAATAGTGTTCATCCCCAGGGACTGGCATAGCTTAAATCTCTGGACAATGAACAGAAATAATTTATAGACTCATAGCCTCTTTACTAGTTAAGATCAAGTTTCCAGAAATTTCCTGTGTCTGACCTAAAGTCATCAGTTTGCAGCTTCTACTTCATGAAATTCATTGTGATTCCTCTTATGTATGTGTCCTCCCCTGCAAGCATGCTCCAGCTGGTTTATACTAGCCATGACTGAATTCACGCTTTCTAATAAAATTTGTGAAGGAGTATGCTATGATGCTACAATGTACTTGAAGTGATAAATGAAGTGATCCTTACAGCGTATAAACTTCAAGCTGATACGTTGTGTGTCTATAAATGTTAGGTACCATTATATGCTCTTCTAGGCCATGGAGACCATTTCTGCCCTTTAGTGTCTAATATAATTTGCCTCTAATTTCCTCTACAGAAGAGATTAAACTGGAGGCACCTCCTACCTCCACCTCTTATACCTCTTAGAAGTATTTGATGTATGAGTTAATTTATTCCCTCTCATAATTAATCATTTTCTCTCTCATTGTAAAAAAGTACAATGTCATTTACATTGCCCGTGTTCATTTTACCATCAATATAGTAAGTGACATTTCCTGTAATTAAGTAGAAATATTACATTAAACAATTAAGATGCGCATATAACAGAAGTGAGAAGTGAAACAGAACCAATTTGCTGTGAACATGCCAGTGCCCACCAAGATGTAAACTTCTGTAATCCACACTTGAAGCTGCACAACATGGCAAAGAAATACACATAATTGCCATTGCTGACAATTTGGGAATTTCAGGACCCCACCTTGAATCAACTTTAAAAAGCCACATAATTTGGAGGACGAGAGTTTCAGCAAAAATCACTACTGTCAGACCACATTGTTATTTATGCTCTCCATGTACTTAGAGCACAAAGAGGAGCTTCATGATGCTACTTCTGCTCTGTCGGGGTCATTATGGATTTTATCAAGACCATCATCCTTCTATATTCTCTTTAGAGAGAAGGTAATAAAGATGAAAGATAGCCAAAAATGCAGGAACTACTCTGTGAAAATCCTTGATTTGAAAGTGCTATAAAAATTTTCATCTTAAAAAGAGAATATTAAAATCAATAAAAAGGGGTGAAAGAACAGAAACACATTGGATGATAGAGTCACTAATGCTGAAAAATGCTGCAATGAAAAAACCTAATTATCAAGAGGGTTTTTTTTGATTAATTTAAAAAAAAAAAAAAACAACAACCCAACCCAAACAAAAAAAAAACCCACAAAAAAAAAAAGTCTGATGTCTTTTGTACCTCCTTTCTCTTTTTTAACACAGATTGAAGGAATCTCTCAAATGCACAGTCTATTGAACTAGTAATATACTACACAAAGTCAGCAAGAGACAATCCATTAAATGTCCAATCTATACCTTTTAAAGGATATTGGTCAGATATATAGAAGAACTGGAACTATCATACTAAGTTAGACCTGTGGAAGAAAAGACTAAGGCTCTATCTAAGCATTAGTGCTGTCTATGAGAGTGGTCGTCAGCAGGTAACTGAGAAGATGGCAGAAGACCCTTCTATCAAAAAGGTGTGATATAATTTGTCCTTTCTGTCAGATATCAGCTGCTTTTGTACAGCAGCACTAGTTTCATTTAGGTTAGGTTGAGCCCTGGGGCACGAGGTTTAATGGCTATTTCAATATGTTTTATTACATTGATTGTATACTGTTTGTTATAATTCCAGGTACCACTATTATCCATGGAAATATTCAGCCTCACTAGGAATCTCCATTGGTCTCATTTCCTCTGAGAATGAATTCTATTACCTAATTACATACTGTAGAAAAAAAGTGTTTCCTTATAATGGTTTCCAGCTTGCCTTTTATTTTCTTTGTTGTTATACTATTTATCATTGAAAAGGGACATTTCTTCCATTTAAATAGCAGTCACCGTTTCACACACTTTTGATATGTTTGCTCTTATTCCACTCCTTTCTAAATCAAACCATTTCATCTTTGCAAATTCTCCTCAAAGTTATTTCTTGTTTACGATCACTCTCATTATCTTTCTCTGAACACACTGTAATATATGATTTACAAATTCAAATCTTGATTCTGCAAGATCCTTAACGCTGCTTGTGACCCACTAGATACTTAATTTAAAGCATACAAATATTCCCTCTGCTCTCAGTGGGACTTTTCGTGTAATTAAATAAATGTTGAAGTCATTGCTGGATGATGCTGCCAGATACATGTTTGTGCCTACAACCAAAAAAACACACGCAGTTTTATTACTCACCCCAGAACGACAATCTGGGTAGCTATTGATTTCAGCCACATACTCACATGCTTAAAAATAAGCCCACAGTTAAGCCTTTGCTTCTTCAGATTAATGCCAATCTGCATATGTTTGCTCCCAGAAGACCACACACTTACTACATGAACACACTATGACAACAATCTGCATGGAAACAAAGTGATATTGGGGAAAAAAATGAAAAAAAAAAAATGTAAAAAGCAAACTGAATTATGAAACCAAATTACAGCTAAACACAATGACAATAAATACTTTTAGCCACAGGCAATAAAATATTGCATCATTAATAAAGCTAAGTGGAGAAAAATTTTGCTTGTCACTTTCATTTATAACTTAAATTTTATACTTTAGCCTTACACGTTAGCTCAGTGCATTACACATCTCTCAGGCAATTCCCCTCTGGCCCCAGCAATCATGAGTTACTGTGGTTTCAGAAAGTGGTGAACTGGGTAAATGGAAACTGATTTTCAAGGATGAAATAATGGCCTAATTCAAGACTGTAGCAGTTTTAAAGGAAAGACAGTTTAGACAGAGAAATAGCAAGGAATTGATGATCTGGAGGTTAAAACTGCAAGTCCTCATGGATGCAGGAGACAAACCTGAGAGGAACGTACGGAGCATACTTAAGCTGTTGTGAGATTAATCATTCATGAGTTTGCACATGCCGTCGGTAATGGATACAAATACTGCTGCTCTTGACCTTCCCCGAGGTCCAAAAAATCAAGCCCATTCCACGTCCTAGCTTGGAGAGACCATTCAAGAGACTCACCAAACTCAAAGAACGGGCTGAAAAATTGGGTTAAAAGAGTTCTTTATTGTACCACATGGTTCCAAGAAAAGCCAGGAAGAAATAGTGGCAAATGATCTCAGTTAGTTACGCAGTGTAAGAGGCTGGTGTATCAGTGGTGTTAGTGAAGAAGCACCTCAATAACAACACATTTGGCTTTCTTTAATAGACATAAATCAGAATAACCCCATTTATGGCCATAAACAAGAGTTATGGCTGTTTGAGATCTTGTCCTGTACATTCCTGGTATATCTCTAGTTCAAGCATCAAGTCTGGGGAGATGTATTGGGTAGGGACCCAGCATAACAAGTCCTTCACATATGAACTAAATTTTTGAGAGAGAGGAAAGAAACAGCAGAAGACAAAACTCCTGGCATTACCAGCTTCAATAGGAAGCAAAAAACTCCCCTGCAGACCTCAAGGGAAACAGAGATCAAGGGATGCAAAAAGGACTAATAGGCTAAATGTTAAGCTTCCCTTGAGATCTCCCTTATACCCACTACAGAAACTAATTACTACCAACTCTTGTCCTTTCAGACATTTAAAGGAATATGGCATGTCTGCTAGAGCCAGCTATCCGTTTTGGTTTTATGGCATGAGCGAGTGAGCACTGAAATAGTTCTTTTATTATTTTACTGCACTTATTTTCTTGTTCTGTGCTTTTTTGTGAGGGCACCTTATGGACACCCTGTTGTAAACTGCAGAGTCGTTTATGGTTTATTCCTCTAATATGTTTCATACTGAAGTTGAAAACTCTGTTGCGGTAGACAAAATTCAATCCACGAAAGTGAGCAGCCTAGAAATAAAAGAGAAAAGAAAAATAACAGGAGGAAATTCACATCAGCTGCAGCCTAAAGACATTGGTAAATATTCTGGGGAGTTTTAGATTTACTGTCCAAGGGAGTAAATGGAAATGTTGCTCAGGACTTTGGGCTTCGGTGCTGGCACACCATAATGTCCACTTTGTTTATCCAGTAGCAAAAGAAACTTCACAAAACTATTCCAAAGCAAAGACCATGTGAGAATACATAGAGTTCACAAATCCATCAATTAAACTAGTGTTATTAACAGTACCTCTGTATTTGAAATTTTTGTACGTACATATATACATTCAACAGCAACTGCAATTGTTTCCAAATTCCTCGTGATTCCCAGTGTCATTACTGCTATTTGGTTCTAACCTTCTCAATTTAAGCTCTGACTAAAACATATGGGGCTTCCCTGGATCAGGAAAGATTGATACTGGCAATCTGGAGACCAAAAGGAAAGATTTATTATAAAGATAAACGAATGCACGTCTCACCAGTATCATCTGAACCTGTCCAGATTATAAGAAACTTGTGTTAGGTCGTGTGTTAAAAATTACTGTTCGCTACATCAATTAATTGAATTCATTTTTGCAGTTAAAATTTTCTCTAGAAACAGTGTTAAAAAGTGTTTCTTATAACCTAAATATAGACTCTGCTTTTTCATTGCCTATTGCATGCCATAACTGGCATCTTTATGCACTGCCAGGCTGTAAGGAATTAATCCACCACATTACGTACCTACACACTGAAGTCCACTCTTCTACTATAAAATGTGCACATATTTAATCTTAAACCGAGTCTTAAATCTTTTAAGTAAATATTTACATGTACTTTCATATTTTATCTGGAGGAGGCTAAGCCTTAATTTTATAGATAGAAATCTGATTATAGAAAACAGAACAATTCAGTTAGTACCATATCTTTTCCCGTAGGGTTTAATCGGAGATTACCATCAAGTTCACTGGGTGTGTATCAAACCATTAGAAAGGTGCATGAAAATTAGGTATCTGAGTCACTTAAATCTAAATTTGATTGAATTTGAATTTCTTTAAACAAAACTTTTCCCATTGAAACCACATGATCTGGAACGCATTTATATACCAACATATCCACTGGTAGATTTTGTGTCATTAAAACTTGTTTGCACTGGAATTTTGTGATTTGTATGTTTAAACTCTGCTAATGGGGCCCAGTTTTAGCTCTTTTGTCTATTGAATAATTTGTCAGACACAAAAGCCGACTGACTTTGCACTTTATTGATTCCTACTGAATTCTCAGAGAACTACAGTTCTGCACTCTGAACAGAAAATATGTCCCTATTTCCTTATTTTTTGTATTATTACTTGGAATCAGTTGTAATTGTGTAGGTTTCTTCATGCTGAAGAAAGAGGCCTGAGCTACACAGGGTGATTGATCCAAAACAATCTCGAAAATGGGTGCTCCAGACCTCCTGCGGTTTTTTAATCCTCTTGCTATAATGCACTGTGATAGAAACTAGCATTTTTGAAATTGGCATTTTTGACAGCATTACTGTACCAGAAAGCAACTCAGTGGATGTCTCACTCATTCATGAGATGTCCTTTTTGGTAGTCACTGATTTATGGATCAAGCTGTCACTGTTGAGCTGTGGTGTTGTTCCTGTGCTTTCTTCCAACAAACACATTCCTGAATAATCTGTGCTATAATTACAGACAGGTAGCTGAAGGCAAGAACCAAATGAAATAATCACAAGGATGGAAAAAAACAAGGAAGGGAAAGAGAAATAACCATTTACTATAAAGATTATCTACTGAATAACCCCCACAAAGCATTGTCTTGGCATTGAGTCCAGTCAATGTACTTGTAATTTTTAACATGGAAAAATTTTTTTGAAAACTGAGCAAAATATCTAGTTTTCAAACTACTTGAGATGTCTCTTATATTAGGCTCACCCAGTGTCTGGTCCAGTGGGAACTCAATTTCATCTGGATTTTCCAAGGGCAATAACATCACCTGAGTTCACCTTACTCTGTCTTATTTTCAGTGTATATTTGTCTGTATGTCAATTCTTAATGGCTTTTTTCATTATTCCAACTCATCTTTTCAGTGTTCCAAATGATTTTTTTCTTTTGAGTCCCTAATTCAGTATTGTCCTGCCAGGAGACACCTGCTTGTCATCTCACATAACACAGAAGTCTCAAAAAGCTTTCCTGTGACTGAGAATTATCTGCATTGTGACTTACATAATTTTCATTTGATCTTGTCTCTCTTCACCATCCCAGCATCCACACAAGCATTTTTCTCCAGCTGTGCAAAGTATATATTGTCCTTTCTTCCTCACTGGCCAGCAATCTGGAACAGCCAAATGGCCTAATGATGGGCCTATATAATTTGCAAATTAGTAGCACATAATATCCTTGCAGATTTTTCTCATCATCACTGTGATTTGCATGTACTTTTCTGGATAAGACTCATTAGACTGCTACAATTCAGGATGTAGAGTCCAGTTTCCCAGGCTTACTGGAGTCAAGGGATATCTAGTAAACACAGCCAGCAGAGCATAGCATGCCACACCTCTTTTCCTGAAGTAAACATCTAAAATATGTTAGAGTTAGTAGACTCTAAAAATGCCTCTGCCTCTCCGTTGGCTTTAAAGGGAACTCACCCACACACCCAGCTGCAGATATTTATGCTGCAGACTTCTAAATTATGTGATGTGTATCCCCCCTTAATGACCACATCCTTGTTTTCATCAGCAGTCAGCAATGGAAAGAGTTAATACCACAGTGCAAATAATAAATTATAAAACTCTCTAATAGAAGTTTCAGGCTGTGAAACAATCTTCTCAGGAATGTGGTAGAAAACTGTTTGTAACATCAGAGGCTAACGAGGGCAAAGATAGAGAAAATATGTTTCTGTGCTTAAAAATATTTACCGATACTAAAGCTTCCCATGAAGCAGTTTCTTGCTACTGTCTAAACAAAAATGACCAAATTAGTCCAAACCCACAAATCTTCTATAAATAAGTATGTTCCAAGTTTCTATTCCATATCCTCATATCACCATAAAACTGTTATGCTGACATAGCAACTGTAGTGAAATAGGGAAACAAAATAACAGAAACTGAAACTATGATACTGAAGACTGACTCTATTTTTTTTTCTATTTCTTTGAAATGGAAGCTTTTATTTAATTGGTAGTAATTACCTTTAATTGTCAGATGCAAAGGGTATTTTCTATTGCTGATGTCCCTTGAGGTAATTAAATATGAACACTCTTAGGATGAGTCCTCTGTCTTTCAGGAATCTTATGTGAAAAATTGTTGGTTTTGATAAATGCACAGTGATTTTTGTGGCTGAAAGCCCTTCAGATTCCTCAGGCCAGCTCTCTGCTTTGGATCCTAAAAGAAAAAAGTTCTTAAATCAGTCACAGCGCTAAAAGAAGAAACCAATGTAGAGGTTGTCCTTAGTTTTAAAGTACATATTTAAAAGAAAAACAAAACAAAACAAACCCCCAGAAATTATTTCCCTCCCCAAATTAAAAGGGAACATGAATACAAACTTTACTTCACATCTTTTCTTGGAAAAGTTTATTCCCATGCCTGAAAGACTACGAATAGTGGTGGTCATCTCACTACCGTGGAAATAGTTAATCAATATGCAGAAGTAATATGTTTTTATTTATAGTAGCACAGAGATACTAATCACTCCAGTAGTCCAGTAATATTCCAGGAGTACTTATTCCTGACAGTCTTTTAACTCAAGTTTGAGTTAAAGCAAGTTGCAGCACTGCCTTCTTATTTGTGCAATTAAACAAGCACTCAACTACCCCAGCTGAAAAAGTTGTGATTTAAGGGTTTTTTTTTTGCCTTTTGGGCTCAAAATCACACAGCATTATTTCAGCAATGTATCTGATACACTCTTCTAGAGCTGCAAAAAGAACTAATAAGGCTGTCCATTTCTGTAGCAAGGAAACAATAATGTTGTAGCTTGAAATTTAACAGTTAAGTGACAACAGAGGTAAAGGTCACCTCTGTGCAACCGAAATAAACAAGGAGTGAGTTGTCATCTAGAAATGATCCTCCTCAGAGAGGATAAAAATGTGTGGGTTAAGAGATCAGTAGAACATCTTTCAGACACTACTACAACCTCCTTTAAAACACTTGTAGTGATGGAGCAGCTGAGAGATGTCTCTGAAACACAAAAAAATGTTACAGTGACAGGGAAGGTGAAATGCAAAACAAAGTAACAGAAGACAAGCAATTACTGAAATCACAGTGAAAAACACAATAAAACTCAGTGTTCACCCAAAGGAATTTATTCTCAGTAAGTTTTCATCCTCACATAAGTGCTTGTCTTTGTATGTAAGAATATATTCTTACACAGATTCATAGAAATTACATCAGGTAATCCAAAGAAGAAAATTCTAGGAGAGCACTTTCTGTTACGGGAATTAAAAGATTTAGCACCTTCACTTAATGAGTGTTGTCGTACGTTCCTGTGCAGCAGAGTGGCCCATCCGTAGCAAACAGCATGGTCACTATCCGCTTCCCCTTTCTGAGAAATCATCTTTGCTACATGGCCCCTCATTAATTAATAATGGATAGGCTAAAAAGCACAGTAGTCTCTCTAAGAAAGACAAGATGGTCCAAGATATAGACCGAAATGTTCACAAGGTAGAGATGATGGTTCTGGTTTCATGTATTCCGTGGACCAGTGCACACAAACTCATATTCCCTGAGGCAGTCCCTGAACTGGAAGCACAACTGTGGCATGCTCAAAAGCAGTGTAGTATGGCACTGTGCCTGAGTGAAGCCCTGTCAAGAGCAGAAAGGAAGAACATAAATAATTTATGACAACATTAGGAGTCTTTTATCTGACCAAAGTGTGCAAAAAAAGCATTCTTGAAAATAAGAACAGGGACAAATGTCTCTTACTAGATACATGCAAAGAGCTACTAAACCTCTCCAAAATACAGACAGAGATTTTTAATGACACCTCTTGTGCTTTATTCCCTTCAATTTAAATAATAACCAAGAGATTCCTACCAAAATGCTCAAACACCCTGATGCATCATTAGCAATACAATTAAATCACAGCAGCGTTACACATCTCATCAAGAGCCCAGCCAACCTACAGAATTACTTTTCTATCCTTTCATTCCCTAGAAAGCTTCCACTCAGTTCCTGTCCATCTAATCTCCTTAGCCATCTTTGAGAGTCCCCGAGCAACTGCCATGGAGCCGTGGAGAACTGAAGGCACGATGGAAACCCAGTGCGGTCTGTTAAAGGTATTTGTCAATGCAGATACATGAAGAAGCACAGAGCTATATGGCCTTTTGGGCAAGTCAGATAAGGGAGCAATAACAGACTCCACAGCTGTGTAAAGCAACTACTGTCTTGGACTTTGACTTTCTGTGGACAAAGCAAAGTCCTGCCCATTACATATAATTTACTGTTTCCCTCCCAAGGCCTTTCTGAAGAACACCAGGCAAAAAAATACTACCTTTGAATCACACGTATCAGAGAAAGAGATTACTTCCCTTCTGGAGAGTCAGAACCATGAGTCATAGTTCTTCTTCCAGTCTGTGGCTGAGGTCTCTCACTGCTGGCCCAAAGTCCATAGGGCATTCACTCTGTGGTAGCAAAGATGCAAGGCCAGTTCTCTGGCGTGACTTTTACACAGCCAGCGGACAAGTGCCAGCCAACAGACCTCTCCGGAGTAGTCCGGCTGCTGATGCAGCTTCACTCTCACCCCACTGACACAATCTCAGAAGTATCTATAAATAACCAAAAGAATTCGCTCAGTGCTGAAATAAACACAAGGGGCCAGATTGTATTGGTGTAACTGAGACAAGGAATGTATTTGGGCTGTTGGTGTTCATCTTACAACCGGATTGCAGCAACGTGCAGATGTCTGTAACACACTGACCCAGAGTACCATGGAGAAACCACTGTGTGATCTGTACTTACAGTTGGTAAACAACAAAAACAAAGATGTGTTCCTTAGTAGTTCCCAACCACGTTAATACTGTCTTCTGAGCCAGTTTCTCTGAAAATGAGAAGCAACACTTAATTGTGATGGTATCTTACTTTTCTTACCCTTGGTTTCATCTACTCTGACGACCATGCAGCTAAACCATCAGCTTGATCATCGACACTTTGGCCAGGTATCTGCTCAGTCTCCCCTAGTACTGCTTGCATCATCATTTTGATAAAGAAGATCCAGAGAAAGAATGGCTCATTTCCCTGCAGAGAAGCACTCCTGAATAAAATAAAATAAAAAAAAAAAAAGAAAGCTTGACATTCCCTCTGTTCAAACAATGCCTACAGCCGCAGAGTGGGTGACATTACTGAGAACAACGGCATCTATTCAAATTTGTAAAGCAAGCATTTGATAGACATGCTTCCTCCGACACAATAACTTCACTGAATGAGCTGTTAGCTTATCTAGCTTCTACACTTTGAAGTATACTGTTTGAAAAAGTCAAGCGCATACCAGCAGCCCTCGACTCAAGTTTATTAGCTTGAGAAATGTTTTCAATTTCACACTGAAAAGAACCAAAAAATGTGACAGCTTATTTTGTTTGCTCGGCTTTTGCTGATTGAAAGAAGTGACAGTGAGCATTAATTTACCATACAGTTATGAGGAGATCTGCAGAGACCGATGAATTTCTAAGAATCGTCTTTCTTAGCCCATGTTATATAATCTTATTCTGTGCTGTATTCAGTTGACATCCCACAACACTTAATCCTATGGAAGATGTCACCTAACATGGATACATCATGTGCATTTGTCTAAAAGATCAGTGCACGCGGTACTTATCTGTCTATATTTAGGCCTGCAGCTGATGTTGATGCCACTAGAAATTATTTTATCAAGTAAATCAGTCACTCAGATATTGCTGGCTATGAAAAATTTCCGCTTGGACAGGACAACTCACAAAAATAAGTACATAAAGAAGTAAATGCTCTATTAAAAAAAAAAAATCTAAATTACCCAGAAGCTATGTTAAGTGGGGAAAAGAGGGAAAGAACCACAAAAACAGACCTTAGCTGATCCAGACCAATCTTGTTTTGGGAAGGAAGATACTTTCATTGATAACACACATAGACTGTAGTGCTCACTGCCGCTAAAAAACACCCTTGTTATAATATGTAACAATGTCCTGAGTTGAGGTAAAACAGAACCAATTTTCTGTTCAGTAATTTTATTTTTTAGCTGGGCTTCTTCTAACTACTGAAATCAACAGCATATTGTGCAGACACTGTTCTCTCTCAGAGTGATAAGACCTGTGTTTATAGGTGATGCCCAGGCATGGTATGCAGAGAGGCACCTGCTTATGCTCATTGCTGTAACCCCCCAGGGCAGATGACTTTGGTATTGGCCCCATTGGAGGGTCGGAAGCGGAAAAGCGTAGAGGGGTCCCACCTGCGGGGAGGAGAGGACAGGACAGGGGACCCAAAACTGACCAACAGGGTATTCCGTCCCATCTGCCTCATGCTCAGTATAAAAGCTGAGGGATCAAAGGGTCAGCCTCTTTCTTCAGTGGCCGGTGTCCGAGGAGGACTCTGTCTGTTTGTCTGCTTTTGATCCCGACCTGTGCATTCCTGAATCCAGATCTGGAATCCAGTTCCCGTCCATCACTGAGTTCAGTCTGGGACTTCCCCAGTGCCAGCCAGTGATGTGATCGTCATCCTGGGAACATGACACGGTTTTGTGTATATTTCATTATGTTCTTTTTATTTTATTATTAGTATTTCCATTAAAGTAGTTTATCTCTTTCTAAACTCATGAGTCTCTCTCTCCCCCTCTCCCTGGAGAGAGAAGTGGGAGAGAGCATCTGTCGTTTGCCTCAGTGGCCAGTCCACCCAAACCACGACAAAAAAAATCTAAAAGATAGAATTCAATAACATTGTCAGATCGCACTTATTTTGTTTGTGTAAACTTCAAGTAGCTTGCAATGCTTGCTAATTTTTGAACTTCATGAAGCCTGTTTTTTTTAATAGAGCTGTAGCCTAATTCCTTACAAAATCTCAATTTTTTCGAAAAGCTGTGAGTGCCAACACCATGAAAGTATTTATACTGAAAGGGAGAAATGACGTCTTTTAAGATCATCAGGAGCATTAAAAAGGATTTACAAACATAACAAACGAGTTTACAGACTGTACACCAAATGTTGCCGTTGGATTTGCAGAGATTCCAGGCCAATTTCCATTCAGTGAGCACAGCAGCTCCACAAAGAATACACAGATAGAGAGATATATCCTATTCTGTTAAATATTTCTTACAGCAGTTCTTAAGCAATCTTTAATCAGCTACGGAATACTAATTTATAGTAATTTAGAGCACTTAATGGAAAACAGTTATGGGTATATTGTGATACAGATACTGTTTGCATGCACCATTTAACAATAGTCTCATATTTAATACGAGGTGATGATAATTTGAGCTTATTTTGACTGTTCTTCTATTGGGCTTGGAAAAGACGGGAATATCTCTATTTTAACTATGATAGTGGAGCCAACATTCTTATTTTGTGATGATCAGCTATATCACTGATCTCAGATGATCAGGGCTTTGTGCAGATATCCTCAAGTCAGGTTGTGGAAGAGAGACTTTGGAAATGGTCTGTATTGTTTCATGCAATGACATAGATTTTCAAAGGTTTGATTTCCCCCACACACGCAGAACAGGCCATTTTTCCAATTTACCCCATATCCTTTATGATTATTTCAAAGTATTCTGATTATTCCATATTATAGGTTATATGAGAATTGTATGTGTATTATTAGTCCAGTAATGAAAGTGCGTTACTGAGTCAATTAGAAGTCCATTGAGGTAATTGTAAAGTTTTGATTGATAATGAGGTTTTCTGCAGCTAAAACTCTTGTCTAGAACAAGAAAAAAATTAGTCCCATTGTAGAATAATCAAAACTTTTTTTTTTTCAAAAAAAAAAAAGTACCATGCCAGACCTAGCTTTCCAGGAGGAACACAGGCAATACCTAAACTTGGATAAATCTTTAAAACATCACATGAATTGCTCATGTAGTTTCAGTAAATAGATGGAAAAGAAATTACTTTGGGCAACTATACAGACAGATCATTAAAATCTAAACAGCTATAATATCTGTATTAAAAGAATAAAAAAAATGATAGTTTTGAATGATGTCAGTGTTATTTTTCTTGAGTACATTACAGAGAACTTTCAGCATGCCTGCAGATATGGAAGTAATCATTACCTACACACAAAAGGTCAAGAACCATCTAAACTTCACGGGTTTATTCAATAGTTTTGTTAACTATGCAATGGCTGATGATGTCATTACAGAGCATTTTATCAAGTGAGTCAGTTGAGCAGGAAATCAAGAATGTTTCAACTTAAACAATCCTTCAGCGAGGGCTGCCCTGCTCAGAAGTCCTGTTTAATGAACGTGTAAACTGCACTATAAAGTTAAAGGAAAATGTGACTGCTCATTTTCCTTGTTTATATCTTCTTTAGGAAACATCTGCTAGACATTCTGCTGCTTCTCTCNCCAGCCCCGGCCTTTTTTTTTCCCCCTGCTACTATTATTTACTTACATTGCTATTGATTCAGGGATTGAAGGTTTAGGCAATCTTTTAGTCTTTAAAACTTGGCATTTCTGAGTTTACTTAAGGTCACCTAAGCAATGAAGAAAACTAACAACTGTTTGTTGGAATGTAACTGGGGGAAATTATTTTTTCCCCAGGGGGTAGAATTGTGACCTGGTTACATGGCTGGAACAGAAGGGAGATATTTTTGAAGGTTTTACCCCTCTTGCAACTGTGCCACCACATGTACACAATCCTGAGCTATTAGGCCGGCAGAAAATGCAGTTTGAAAGATCCACACAAGCCTGACTGCTACGAAGCTGACATTTCATTAACAAGTGTTATATTTGCGAGTTGTGTAGCCCCAGCTTTACTCTGGAATTTAAAAGGTCACTGCAGACACCAAATAAGGCTTCAAACCTTCAAGACCTGCTGTGAAGGACAGCTGGCATGGCATGCAGAACTCTGCCACAGGGTGATAAAAGAATGAAGTGAATATTTTAGCAGTGAGCTGTCACCAATTAACACAAAATTTATTTACCTGAAAGATAAATATATTTGGAAATGGTAAATGCTCCAGAAAGAATGTTTGGCCATCAATTGTGCAAGCGTTAGTTAAGTAGGAAACACACAAGACGTGCCTTGGCAAGGAGCTGAAGCGCCGAGGCTGAGTATCTCCAGACTCAGAGACATGAAGTTGTTGAATTGGATGATGATTTCACACTGACTGCAGAAAATCTGCTGGTTACAGTGGAATGACCTCTGATTTACACCCTTCGAAAATGGGAGAAGAGCAGCATTTTCTGAGCATCGAGCCTAATGCTTGCATTTCCCTGCAACTCTGCAGCCCAGTGGCACCGACCTCCACGTGCTGTGGAATGTCAGCACTTTGAAAAAGCAACACCAGAGACTTTAGTCTGGTGGATTACAAATATGAGGTACTAGGAAAGGTGTTTCTCCTACATTTGACTCTATGTACTGGGCATGACAGCACTGACAGTACCGCCTTGCACTTCCAGCAGGTTCACGGGTGTGCAGGATCTGAAGAGAGAGGTATTAAAATAAAGTTCCCACTAAATTTTTTTCTCCTTCAAGGATATTTCATATTTTTTCTTTGCTCACAGAAAGTTTTAATATATCTGAAATTCTGATTTCTGTTTTTTTCTTGTATGAATGTAAAACAGAGCAGGGCTGGAGCATTCCCTGCTAATACAGAACAGTCTTACAAGGTTCCTACCCACTCAAAAGGCACATGAGAAATGGCTGAAAGGCACAATGAGAACGGAAGTCCTGCATAGATATACTACCTGGGACCCAGGAGGAGCATACAAATATGAATAATTAATCATTATAATTTGAAAGCACCTCTATAAGAATGACATTTAAGACCTTCAAATGTGACCGCAGGGATTTCCTCTTGAAAGAAGTTCAAGATGGCCACATTGCCCCAACATTAAATCAAAAAGGCCTCCTTCAGCATTAAATATATTTAAACACCTTGGCAACATAGAGGCAATTTATTGTGGATTCCTTCATGGAAGACCACATCTCATGCTAGCAAATCGTGAGCCATCTTTCCTGTGTGTGGCCACCAAGAACATCATGTGTGGTCACCATGTCAAATCATATTCTCCCAAATAACTCCAATACAATGCTTTAACAGGCGCTGCTGGTATGCAGTGGTCACATCTCAACAAAAAATACCTTTGAGAACATCCATCCCAGGATATTGATGTACAGCATCAAACACACTCAAGCTACTAAGTAAAAAGTCCCATTGCTGGACAAATGGGCAGCACAGTAAGAAACTGCCTGCCAGCATACATCATTCACACTTGCAAACCACCAAAGCCTTGCAGGCAATGGCAGACAATCATTTCAAACCGTCTCCATGTGCTGCCTAGACAGTCCTCAGAGCAACTGGAAAGCACGTGCACAGGATCTCCAGGAAGGCATCTGAGACAGTGAAAGGGATGTGGTGCTTATCAAGGTGCTGGCTGAATGGATTCCACTGTGTTAACTGAGATTCCATCTGCTTTTTCCAGATGTTAAATAACTAACCTCATCTCAGCATGACATAATTTATTCTTAATATATCCTTTTTTTTTTTTCAGACTTGTTTGAGTTTACACAATTAACCCAAAGCCAAGAAATAGACATAAGCCATTCCATATGGCATCATGCCTTGTTTCCAAGTGACAATGTATATGAGAACTATATATTCACAAGTGTACCAGTAAGGTTACCTCAGCTCTTTGTGCCACTGGGTTCAATTGAAATCCATTCAGTCCAAAGCCACTACAAAGGGAGGTGAGCCTAAAACACAGTAGTGGTGCCTCAGATGTTGTACAGCTCCAGGACTGCTCAGTCTACAGTACAATTTAGTGAAGCTTTTGGATGTTCAGATGTCACCCAAGAGAGAAAATCCACTGGAGCGTTGCAGAGCTCTGGAGCTGCCCCTCCACTGGAAACTGT
Source organism: Anarhynchus alexandrinus (assembly GCA_008711295.1). Classification (NCBI taxonomy): domain Eukaryota; kingdom Metazoa; phylum Chordata; class Aves; order Charadriiformes; family Charadriidae; genus Anarhynchus; species Anarhynchus alexandrinus. Next base: position 3,536,830 of record VUYV01000014.1, read on the forward strand.
GCGAAAGAGAATGTCAAAAATTTCTATGACATTCTAAGACAACCTGTAACAAAGAAATTCACCAGTCGCAAAATCTAGACAATGTATCGCCCTTTTGAGTCTCTGGAGTAACACACAGGGAAGATGAATGGAAACATGAGATTGTACTTTTGTCTGCTTTTCCCTTACAAATCTTAAATTCAAAACACATTCTATACAGTATAATAAAACCTCAGAAGCACTAATGCATAATCTATAGGACTGAAAAAAGAAGCAAAGAAGTGGGAAGTCTCAGAATGGTTTTCTTTGTAATTGCCTACTGCAGTTGGAATGAAACATTCTACTTAAATTATGCTTTATTCTGTGTTTTTTTTCTTTTAGTTTCAAAAGTGCAGAGACACTGCTGAAATGAAACATTCGGATTCCACTCAGTGTTAAATGGTTGAAGATGATGTGCTTCCATGTACTACAGTATCTCATTAAATCAGAGTCTAATCAAGCCATAAATGAAACATGTCAAGGTAGTGGCTAGCCGAACTGTCTCATTAGTATCCGACCTCCACTTTCAGAAAAGTCCATAAAGACCAACTTTCAAAGCAGAAATATTTTTGTTTCATAATGAATATGGTGGTGAGTGGTGTGTAGTTACAGTACAGGGTTACTTCAATGTACTCAGGAAGGGTTTGAAGTTTAATTCTGCACTATGCACTGTTACTTCAGAGCACTCTAAACTCAGACTAGCTTAGCAGAAATTCAAAATACCAATGAATCTACATGTGAACTAGAAGGTAGGATCCATCTTACCTATTGATCTGTGTTCTGCAGAACCAGTGCTTGATTCCAGTAGTCATCAACCTCTGACTCTGAACCTACAGATATGATGTCAACTCTGCTGCTTGGAGGGTCCTAGTCTGCCCTGTATTTCATAGAATATTTGGAACCAACATGGTGAAACAACTGAATTGAGGAAATCCATTAGCAACACCTCCACAATTCCTCACAGCTTCCTTTCTTACCTTCTGAAATCTGTTCTTCCTCTCTGTTACCTCTTAGCAGCACCAAGGCTAAAGGAGGAGACATAGAATGGTTTGGGTTGAAAGGGACCTTAAAGACCATCTAGTTCCAACCACCCTGCCGTGGGCAGGGACACCTCCCACTAGAACAGGTTGCTTAAAGCTCCATCCAGCCTGGCCTTGAACACTTCCAGGGATGGGGCATCCACAACTTCTCTGGGCAGCCTGTTCCAGAACCTCACCACCCTCAGAGGGAACATGAGAACACAAAAAACTTTCCAGCATGCCTCTCTTTCAGGGATGAGAAGAAAGACATGGATGACTTTGGCATGATTGAGGTTCAGATAAACTCATCCGATATTTCTTTGCAAATGAACCCTGACAGAAATCTTCAGCATCTTGCACCTCCTGACCACTGTTTCTTAATTACAAAGCTCCTGCTAAGATCTTTTACAGGAATTGCATCAGAAGACGGCAGACAATTCTAATGCAGATAGCAGCAAAAATCTGACTTCCAGCATCTTGCACAGGAGCACAGGGTTGAGAAATAAAGCCCCAAAATTCTTATAAATATTATCATGGGACCTTTAAATGTCAAGATAAAGTAGACATCACCTCAATCCTTAGCAACTCATCCAACAGGAACAAAGAATAATAATAAAAAGTGCCGATAATAAATGCTCTTAAACATAAGGAAAAAGTGCAAGACACTCATTGACCATTTTGGAGAGCTGCAGGACTGAAATGACCTTTTTGTAATGTTGGAAAGTTTTCTAAAAAGAAATGTTTAAGTTTCATAAGCAGAGAGCTTAACTCCCAGCATTACAGAAGTCAGTGGGAGTTCTGCCATTGACTTAACGGATCATGCTTTTTTAAGTGACTGAAAGCGTGTAACGTAGTTAGCATTTGGAATAAAAAAGAGGAGTGTTGAATTTGCTGGAAGATGTCCTGGAAGAGTAAGATTGTAAACATGAAGCATATGTGTAATTTGAAGCAAAGGGTCTCCTCACATGCATAAAGCTAAGCACATTACCAAGTCGTCATGGAATTGGGATCTTAAACATTCTTAAAGTGAGGTCATATATATATGTCTGCTTGGAGGACACCCCATCACCACATCTGTCACTTCTTAGATTTCATTAAGAGACAGCTATTACTATTTTGGTATCAATAATACACCAGAACTGATTATTTTTCTTTTCTCTTTTTCAGCTTTTTGGGATCTTTCTCTTCATTAAACTTCTCTCCCTCTCTCTTTGGAAATGAGAATCTTTACATTAAGAAAGAGGATTCAATAATTATTATGATAAGTTAATTTAATGCACAGAAATTTTTCTTACATCATGGCTGGTGGCCAAAAACTGTAAATTTTTTCTGTCAGAAATATCACTCAACTTGTTGGCTTTCTGATATCATTACATTGTGCAGTACTCAGCTTTATTTTTAAATGCATTGAAGCTTTATTCCCTCAAAATTAGAAAACTTCAAAACTAGTATTACTAGAGTGCAACAAAAGTCACTCTTTCTTAGTAGCTTTCCAAGACAGATCACATGTAAAAAACAAAAAGGATGCAGTGTACCAGTGAAGGTTGTCCTGTGTTAGTTCTAAACATCGAAACAATCACACAAAATAACAGAAAAAGACTAAAAAATGCAAAATGGGTAATAAATTTCATTCTTCTTGTTTCTTTTTTTTTTTTTTTTTTTTTTTTT
>VUYV01000014.1:3539567-3557554 GCA_008711295.1 Anarhynchus alexandrinus
ATAAAAGTCACAAATGACAACCTCCCCAGCTTCCAGGAGCAATGAGTCATATAGGCCAATATTAGTAATACGTTTCAGTCTTGGGAAATAGCAGAAGTCAGTCAAAGCAAAGTACTGGTGTTGCAGTCACTGAGGCGTGTGCCCAACTTTAGGAACTGGGGTGCAGAGTGTGCTTCATGTCCACAGGCTTAGCTGCATGCTTGGGACCTAAACTTCAGTAAGTACTGGCCATACGCCTGTTATAAATACTGCTTCAGTTCTGCGACTACGACTCAGAGCAGCTGTAGGTTTTCAGAACTGCATGTGAGATGTGGTGTAAACACACACACATAAAAAAAAGTAGCTCCCCATTTAAGGAAACAAAAATGCCCTTATAAGTGTCCAATGCCGTACCAGCAACAATATGTGTCAGCCAACATTATTGCTTTTTTATCAGAGCTGTACTCTTTATCATGTTTGAATACTGCCCTTTCCCGTCAGTGCAGTCCTCCTGCTGTTTATCCCTTTGCTCTATCTTTGCATTCTCTCTGTGAAAGTATAATAAATGTGTAATACGACTGGTGCTTCAGCCAGCGAAACCAGCAATCGCTCCCTGGTGCCGGCATTTCACCTTTGACTCAGCGCCCTGGAATCCTGCTGGGTGCTCCGACCTTCTCAGGCTGCGGCCCCGGCTGCAGCTGAGCGGGGGACAGGTATCAGACGTGTCACCAATGACATCACCAGTGACTCTGTGCACACTGCTGGCTATTACTAAACATTATTTCTTTTAGCAATGCTACAAATTGGACTATGATGCTATTGAGTACCAGTGGGAGTTTAAAATATGTTTTAAATGTCCTCATTTTTAACTTTTGTAAAAAGAGCTCAATCTTCCCTTCTTCCTGTCTCTTCCCTCCCTCTGCCACATCATGCCGCTGACGGAGTGACATGGGAGCCATCATGTGACTACTGAAATCCCACTCACATGGTCTGAAGAGGGTCTTTATGTAAAGAAAAAAACCCACAAAGCAAAATATTCTGCAAGATTGTTTCAACCAGTCAGTTTCTCTCTGTTTCGTTGGAATGTTATTTTCAGAAAAAGGCTGAATCTGCACAGCTCCTCCGAGTGCCAGCCTTGGTAACTCCCAGGATTTTATCAGGAGTCTCGTGATAGTTGCCGTCCTGCTAAACGCCTCACTGCAGCACGGAAAATATTAGAGAATCCACTATACCAAGATCAAACAAACCAAACGCGGGCTTCACGGTTGGGAAGAAAACTCACAATACATAGACCCTACAGCCCAAAAAAAGCTAAATTCATAAATTTGGGAGGGAGAAGGCAGAGGCAACGTAAAGATTTCTGTTTGTTATCAGCAATATTAGCACATGCCCGGGGCTTGTGGCTCAAGTACACGGGATGGCCCTGCTACAAAGGCACAGGCCAGCAGCAGAACCCAGACCCAGACGTATTTAAAATTCCAAAGGTCCCCAAGGCTGGGCTGGGCTGCGAGGACAGCACACAGCCAGAAGCGTGGAGTCCCCTTCCCTGGAGATTTTCAAGACCCGCCTGGATGCAGTCCTGAGTAATGTGCTCTAGGCAATCCTGCTTTGGCAGGGGAGTTGGACTAGATGATCTCTAGGGGTCCCTTCCACCTCTGAAAATTCTGTGATTCTGTGATTCTGTGAAGCTGTCTGTCACCAGAAGCAAGACAAAGCCCAGCCCGGCTCGTAGGCATGAAAAAGCTAAGCAATCGCTCACTTCCCCATGCGATAGGCAAGACGCGAGAAGGAAAGAGTCACGGGGTTGCATCATTCGCCCCCTGATCCGAGGAGGAGGAGGATGGGCAACTTGCCAGGACCTTTCACTCTACTTTTTTTTATTAAACACTGTACATGCAGAGAAGAAAAAGGAGGAATCGGCCCTCAGGTTTTGATAGCTAATAAGTTATCACATAGTGACTAGTGAAAGGCATGCCTTAAAAACATCGACATTGGCACCTACTACTTTGTTTTGCAAAGGGCTTCATCCTGTCTCCCCCTCCCCCTCTTCCCCAGGCACACTCACACGCACACGCACACACTTCTGGCATTTTTCTGTTCCTGTCTTTGTTTGCATTGGTGATATAAGAATGTATCCAGCCTCACTTTCGACATTTTTCTTAAACACATTTTCAACATGTTTTCTTAACCAGTGCAGAAAGAGACTTATTTTCCTGAATGCCCCTCACTTGCATCCAAGTTATAAAAACTGGTAAAAAAATTTTGAGAGAGAGAGAGGGAGAAACTACCTCTATCCCACAGCAACTGTGGTAGGGAGAGTTTTTTCAGCCCTTAGAGGTCCCTAGAGAACTTTGAACACATTTACTAATATCAAAGCAGGGCAATAGCTTTTCAATGACATCATCTTCCCACTCCCTGTAACTGAGAACTCACCGTTCCCTGAACTAGATAGAGTCAGGTTTGAGTGCCAAAGGTCTTACACCATAGTTTCACCTACAAGTATTTGGATTTTCAGGCAATCAGTGGCTGACCTGCTGCATTTGATATAATTTGCTGGTGGCAAAATTCTTTGCTGTCTACACATCAATACCAAAGAGTTACCCATGTCAAACTGCAAGGTTTATTTCAAGGCAGCCCTAAGAGGCTTGAATCCAGTATTAAAACGATACATGTTCTTAAAAATGCATGAGATTTTTAATATCCAAACTTGGGGATCAATTATATTCACAGAGGTGTTCTGGGAGTGAATCAGTGCGTGCACAGGGAAAGGTGCCCACAGCAGAATGAATGTTCCGGGTACGTGGTAGCAACCCCTTGTGAAAAATGAAGCTTTAGGTTGCAGTGATACTCCCCGTGTCTGATACGTTACACTGAAGACAAAGACAATCTCAGGCAAATACAAATCCTTTCCACTGATATAGCCTGGAACTCTGTAAGTGCAGTTTACAGCCAACATTTGTTCTGTTTTAGGGAAAAAAAGAAACGTATACAAACAACTGTTCTTTTCCATCCTGAAACAATGGAATAACACATGATAGCTCCTTTACAGTGGTGAAATTCTGACAGTGATCTCAACAGCTGCTTAGCCACCAACCACAGCATTTACAACTGGTTAATTACAGACACCCAAACCCTTGCAACACATTTTGCTTTCATGGCCCAAACAGTATAATCAGTGACTTTATCCAGGACTGCACAATAACGTCTCTGTTTATCAGAGAACAGAGCATAGTAACTTATCCCAGATTCATCACGGTCAACTTACACATATCAACTTACATTTTCTGTTTTCTTTTTTAAACTAAAAAGAAAAAAAAAAGAGTTGAAAAGCTATTTTTTTTCTTTTGTCAAAATGCGAAAGCAAGAAAACTGCAGATGAAGCTTGGCTAGCCCTTAACAAGATGCTTGTTCTGCGCCATGATTATAACAATTTGATAGTGAAAGTGGGAGGATGAAAAAAAGGGTGTTTGAATTGACACACTTCAGATCAATGTGATGCCCTTCCTCTTGTGAGCAGCACTTCACAACTACGTTCATTCAGTTGGACTCCTCTGGATTTGGCTGAAGAGCTCTGGCGCTCGAGATGCAGACTATCTAGCAGTATCCATCACACGGCTCTCAGGAAGAACTAGCAGAAATGATCCTGCAGGATGGATATTAAATTAAACAGAGTAAAACAAAAGCAGAACCTAGGGAGTCTATTTTGTTTGCTCAAAAGGACCAGAGATTTCTGTGTGTATAGTTCTGCTTGTCTGTGAATACCAAAACAATTTAAAAGTTTTATTATTTCTCTTTCCCAGGGAGGGGGAACTGAGGCACAAAAAAGTGCAGGTTAATTTTTCAATTGTCCCTTAATTTTGAGGACCTGATATGCCACTTAATTTTTAGGGCAGAAGACCAGGATGAAAACCCCAAAGAACATGTAAGACACCCCCCTGCCCCCCATCTCTTATTAATAGGCTGAGAACAGTCATTTACGTTGCAGAGTGAGTCAGTAACTGAGATTCACATACAGATCTGATGGATCATCCAGAACCCAGCCTGCCAGACACTGCTCCCAAATAATATTTGAAACCTGGGGGAGGGAGGGAAGCAATAATAGTACTGAGAGTAAACACTGGACTGGGCCTTTTATTTTCTAGCCGCTTTAACTGCAGAAAGGGCTTTGGCCAACTTATTTTGCCCAGGAAATGAATTCCAACCTGTTATGCAAAAGCCCTAATGAATTCCTGCTCTGCTGAATCAGCGGTGCAGCCACAGCAGACCACCTCCGCCGGCGAGCCGAGCCAGCGCCAATCCTGCTCAAATGCGACCGAAACCACCGTATGCTTAATATTTTGAAAGATCACTGAAACATGTCTTTAAAACGCGCCACAGTCAAGAAAACGCTAGAGGTTATCTGTTAGGTGACAAGTGGAATGAGCTTCCAGGTATTTTTCAAATCTCATTCCTGTAAATAAGAAACAGCTGACTATGATCCTGCAAATTCCAGATGAGAAAGCTCTGATGATATTAATGCATTATGTTGTGTCCAGAATCCCTTGACAGAATTACAACATTACTGTACACAGCTGGGTGGGTATTGCTGTGCTGCGCGAAGAAATCAGAGATTATACTGTCAGGAATAAATGCAACTGAGATCCGACACCAATGCACTTTAATACAGAGCCGGTGCCTCCAAATTTAGTACAGCGTGTTTTTCAACGCTAACTTTCTAACAACATGGACAAATAAAGCCATGAATAGACTGGCAAACGACACTGTGTGGCTAGAGAAGTTTGCTGATGACAGTCTTGTTATTGTAACAGGAAGTGACTCAGCCTTGGCAACAAGAGATCAGATATTTTATTCAGAAGCATTAGGTCATTTTTTTTCCCCTAACCAACCAACAGTTTCACAAGGCAACTGGTTTTGTTTGAAAATAAATATCTATTTTGAAAGTGATTTGCTGAGGGAGTGGAGTTAAACATTTATGGTTAGGAGTAACCACTCGGTTTAATTCAAGGCATCTGGAAACCTCTTGTCCTTTTAACTCCCTTAAATTTGCTGCCTGTACAAAATTCCACCCCCTCAGGCAAGAATTCTCCCACATGGGTGAGTAAAGTACCACCAGCTACATTATCATCATGAGAGTGAGGATGAGCGGCGAGATTTGTGCCCGGACCAGTAACTTTCCATGACAATTATACACGACTGATGTCAGCGTTACAGCTAAAGTAAAATTACTTCACACAGGCATTACGGCTGAAGCAAACATGTGCCTTGTTGTAACGGCCTATTACACGATCTTTCATCAGTTATTTATAAATGGCACATGATGTGATGCTGCTTCTCCTAAAATCAGTGTAAAACACAAATTCTCTCAAGATCTGGCATCCAGCCTAGCCTAGAACGGTTTCTTTCCTTCTCTGCTTCTGCACTGTTACTTACTGTGTGTATCTTTTGCGACACATATAAGCTCACACAACTATGTGGAGACAGAAAAAAATAGTTTTCCTTCAAATGCCACACTGCTAGTACTTATTTTTGCTTCAAGTACCGTTTAGCACAGTTCACAACGGCATAAAGGTTGCACAAAAAGAAACTAACTGGTCGAGCCAAATTAAAATTCTCCCTCTAACGATAAAGAGTAAACACGCCGCCAGCTGCAGCACTCCTAGAACAGGATTTCGTCATCTTCATAATATTTTCCTGACCTGTTGTCAGTTTTATATTTTTAAAATACCAAGGAAGCATAATATTACACATCACAATGGCTCAAATATCCCATACAAACATATAAATAACATATAAATAAAAATGCCAGCTTTTTATCTTGGGCAGGGAGCAGGCAAAAAAAAGTTCATGGGGGTATCTTAAAAGCTCTATAGCAACAGTGTTTATCTATTGCCTCCACACTGTGGCCAGAGCCTAAGTTTAAGTATTAAAAATAAAACTCCGGACAATTTCCCGCAACAGGCACTGCAAGAACACAGAAAGGCCTCAAGCATTCTTCTTTGACATCAAAACGCATTATTTTTGTAAATGTGTGAAAAATTAAACCTCTTTGAAAAGCCATTACAGTGCACCTGAATTTACAATTCAGCGTTAAATGAAATATATCCTGAAAAACCTCAGCACCCTACACTATTTTGCTGTTATCCTCCTTGTGACACAAGCAGTATTGTATAATTCCAGCCCACTAAAACAGCAGATTTCATAATTTCGCTGCTACAGCAACATGGTTTTCTGTGCTCTGTCAAATAGCATTTTTATCTTCTAGCAGGAAAAAAAATAGCTATCTTGTTCCACCATCTGCCAAAAACTACTAAACACAGGGTGTGCTTCTGTGATTTCAAATTGCAGAAGCTTAAGTAACTCCAGTGTTATACCTATTAAATGTACTGACAATCAGACCCTAACATTTTCAAAGTACCATGGCACATTACTTAAGAAAGGTATTTCTACCATACTGTTCCAGGGTTTAACTGCTAACACGGTCTACGTTTCAGTTAGCCGTCCCTTCTGAGCACCGCTATGTATCAGGTGATTTTAACTAGTCAGTAATCTTGAAGTGCTGGACAAAGGCTCACTATCTATTCATAGCTTAACACTAAACTTGAGAAACCATGTTTCTTTGTCCAACCGTATAACCGTGGAACACAATATGAACATAATTTCAGCTCTATCGCAAATCTCTTCCTATTCCGTATCTAGTCTCCTGATGCAGTATGCCACTGCAATCGTCAGACAAAACTTACTGCCTCAGAGTTGCAATTTTATACATGAACACTCACACACACACATCTATATGTCATTTTTTTATACATCTCATATTTGCTCAGACAGACTCGAAAACGCAGGCCCCCAGTGTTTTAACACTTGAAGGAGAATAAAAGGAGCTTACATTTGTTATTATCCACATTTCACTACTTTAAAGCCAATGTTGAGCTTTTCTGGGACCTAACATTTAATATATGAATGCTTGGAGTCAGCTCTCTCCACGTTATATTCAACAGGACCCAATATATTGCCATCTTCCATTGGCACCATGTCAGGTTTATGATTACAAATCCTCCATTCGCATGTGTTCTTCTCAAAAGCACTCATGTTTTAACGGGCCTCCATCATACGTGAAGCCTTAATCTAGGAACTGACAAGTTTCAACCCTGATGTTATATTTCTTACTGAAATAGAGACTCCAGAGCTCTGATTTAGCACACTCGGTCGGGAGCGGCAGTGGACAGGAACAGATAAGCCGTAACCTGCTTGTTACTGCGTGCACCTCCCGCCCTCACCTCGGGCCAGGCTGACCCAAGGAGCTGCAGATGTAGAAAACATTTTGAGTTTTTCAAATAAATGGCTTTTTTTTTTTTTGCATTCTTTGTGGGACGAGATATTATTTTAACTTATTTTGAGTCCCAGTAGCAACTAACAATATTCCTGATTTGTAAATCTAGGAAGATAATACAAGTTACATTTCATAAGGACAAAATATTTTTCCAGTTGTACACATTTGTGATGCTGCTGTAATGCATTTTAATGGTCTCACGTTGTAAAATTAAAAGATTCTGAAATCTCATTTTGGGCATGCAAAATGAATTCCCTATAAAATACAGAAGCTTTTGGTGGAATACAAATATCAAACATACATAGAGAGACCTACTAAATCATATTCTGATCATTTTTCTCTTCAATATGTACTGCAGCATATAAAATAAGGGGGAAAATAGAGAAACTGTGCAGAAACTCTGTAGAACAACAGAAAAAGGAAACGGATTGCATAGGAGTCAAGCTCTCCTTGAAACTAAAGAAAGACACAGAAACTCTGGTTAGAAGAAGTATTTCAGAAAGTGGACTTCATTTGCCTAACTCATTCTAAAAGTGATCCTAACAGGGTCAGAAGGGTCGGAAGGGGAGAAAAACAAACCCTTATGAATCACAAGAATGAACAGAGAAAATGTACTATATTGAAATTATATCCTAATCTAATGTAGAAAAATTATGCTCTTCCTAATATTCTCCACTTCCCTATGGATTTCATTGTATAACGTAGCCTGTAGCATCTTCAAGGAATTGCAAGCACATTGCACCAATGAAGATGCAGTTCTCAGATATTTTACCAAGGCTGTGTAGTTCCTCCACAATTATCCTCACAGGTTGGCCTTTCCTGTCATTATTGTTTGATATTTTAAAATGAAGGTGTATGGAATATGTGCCCTCCTATAGGTCTTACAGAAATCTTTCCAAGCCTTGCAGACTTTTTGTGTTTGGGTTTCAGGGCCACGGTTAGGAACATCTTTCTTACGAGGAGATGCTGAGAGAGCTGGAGAAGAGAAGTCTCAGGGGGATCTTACCAACATGTATAAATTCCTGATGGGAGAGAAAAAAGAAGAACAAGCCAGGCAGGACAGGAGGCAATGGGCAAAAAGTAAAACCCCAAAAATTCAGTGTGAACACAAGAAAACACTTTTTTTTTTTTTTTACTATAAGGGTGGTTGAAGACTGGCACAGGTTGCTCAGAGAGGTTGTGGAGTCTTCATCTGTGGAGACATTCAGAACCCAACTGGACATGATCCCATGCAACCTGCTCTGGTTGACCTGCTCAAGCAGGGGGTTTGGACAGGATGATCTCAGAAGTTCCTGTGGACCATTCTGTGAATATTTTTGTATCTGTTTCAGGATATTTACAATACCTGATTATTTTCCTAGGTTTACCAATCAATAAGTCTTGCCTTCCCTAATGACTTCCACAGCCAACAAGGTCATAAGTGGACGTCCGTAAGCAAGTAATCTGCTTCCTGCTGGTGAGATAGGAGCTCACTTTCCTCTGTGCACTACAATTTTCCCCAATTCGTGATCATTCTGACTAGAACTTTACGTAGCATGGGTTTTCTGGCTTTACTCCACATAGCAAGATTATTTTCCTAGTAATAACAGCGTCTAAGGTAGGGCACAGCAGTAGTAACAGGAAGCTGGGACACGGCTAGGTTACGCTGTTCAATATGAAAGCTCAGAAACATTCTTCAGCCCTCCCAGCTTACACGCAGAGTGCATGAGACTTACTGACAAACTAAAACTTGATGATATTGAACTCACTTTACAGACATGAAATCCTCCCTTGCCTCAGCTCTTGATGTGATTGTGATCTGAGGTTGTGCACGCCTGGAAAAGGTTAGAATGTCCTTCAATATTGCCTCACCAATGAGCCACAAGTCCATCACCTACCAGAAACTCTGGATGGCAATTACAAACATGAAACTTTTGCCAGTACAAATAGGATTTCAACTATCCATTTTTGTCTTCCAAGAAACAAAATAATCATACACTAACAGTTTCTCATGAAAACTAAACTTACCACTGCAGATTATTAACGTTTACTTAATGCTATAAAATCATATCACTTATGGAACAGGTTTTTGTGCTCCAATTCCTCTTTTGAGATGTCTGTTTCTTGTTCTGCAGTTTAAACATATTTCCTGTTAACCATAAAATGGGGAAAGAGAAATCATCATACACAGCTCTTAACAACAATGATGTTTTTCCACCTCTGAAGAGTAGGAGCCTGTGGATCAGGTACTATAATGGTCATAAATGTATACTGTGAATCAGTTTAATAAATTCAATACACTTCTTGTTGAAACTATCACAACTAAAGATACTTAACTACTAACGGAAGGGAAAGCAAAAAACCTTTTTGCATATTTATGAAAGTATTTGTAGTTTTGGTTTGAGGAATGTGACATATTACAGACCAAAGAGAAAAGCCAATCTTGCTTATAAAAAATAAGGAAATAAAAGGATGAATGAAAAAAAAAAAAGGGGGGGGGGGAAGGGGGGGGGAGGGAAGATCAGGCCTTTCAGGCCTTTAATAAATATTTGGGGGTTCCCAGGGAAACATTTCCTGAGCTCTTTATGAATCTCACAAAGAATAAGGATGGGAGTCATGGCTCTAAAAGTAAAGTTGTACGGGAAGTATGACATCCAAGGACACGTGGCAGTTACAGGCAAAACGCCAGTGATGATGCAGAACAGTCACCCTAATCGCACCAGCAGTCTTGTCGAGGAGAAGATGCTAGACAATGGGGTATCCACTCCCATGACAGTCTGAAAGACTAAGGTGTGTTGGAAGTGAGTAAGTGCCAGCTCAGATCTGCCTCCAGCTCCGCTGTCTGAAACTCACACAAGGACAATCTTGACTGTCTTTTAAACAGCAGCACTGTAAATGATGTTAAACTTCCCTTTCTTTTCTGTGTTGTGTAACGTGCAGATGCTGAGCAACCACCGCTGGTCCTCACTTTTTGATAGAGCTTGAAAGTGAGAACTGAACTAACAACTCTAGTCGAGTGTTCATTTCAAAAGGCAAAAAGCCTATTTAAAGGCTGAAATATGTCTGCTATGTATCTTAAAAAGTGAACGCGTGCTTATTTGTTTCAAATATTGCTTGATGACTAAAGAACATGTGATACCATCAGAATACTAGTTTCTATGCTACAGAAACATAATATTTTGCTCTTAAGAAGCTAAACATATCTTTATATTAAAAGAGTCACATAGCTGAGGATTTTCATTATCTAAAGGGTGACACAAGCAATCACAGGAGTCCAGCTAGGGTAGATATTTGTTCCTGCTCAGAGCTGCAACATGTGAGATAACTGGAAAGGACCTACCTAGATATAGAGCCTAAACCCCCACTATCACAGAAAACAGACAACCATCAATAAAATAACACCAAAAAACAAATAAGGGATTAGACAATTTCAGGACAACAGGTCTATAAACAGATTTTTTAAGGCATGGATACAGCATCTAACATCACTAGCCCAACAATTCTGATCGCTAAGGGAACAGAAAGGGAACTGACTGCAGAAAGTGGCTGGGCTCACACTCTCTTCCTAAATAAAGTTACTGCCACTGGGCTTTTGGGAGAATGCAAATCTACTCCTTCATTACCACAAGTTCTTAAGCTGAATTTCTGGCATTTCTGCACAAATTTTATCAAGGTTGAAGAGAGAATATTGAACTTGATACACCATTGGCTTGATCCAGTAGGGCTGCCTTCTTTTCTTACTGCTAAGTAATGGCATTTTTGTTCCACTACCCCTACTGCAAGATTTAATATACATCCTTGTTTCCAGTCTAAACCAAAACCATAAAACATCCCAGTTTCCAGCTGAGACCTTTCCATAACCACCTTCTATACAAGTCTTCTTTTGCCTGTCATGTTTGTTAACTATTTCTTCCTGTCTGATATTCTTTCCTCTTCATTCAGAGGACAAATATATACCCTCTCAGCTGTTCTCTCTTTGGTTAAATGAGCAAATGAGCATCATTTTGTATTTTTTCTCTCTTACAATGAAAGTTCTCTGGGCCATGTGTCACCCTTCTCTGCAACTTTTCACACACAGCGTATTTCCTGAACATGGAAGACCCCAGTTCGGTACGCTACTGCAGACATGATCTAACTGAGGACTTTGCACATTGGTATCTATCTCTGGAAATGCATATTGCACCCCACGATTTCATTCACCTTCCTACCACCGGCTCAAATTCCTCTGCTGAACCAGGTGATCTCACGATCAGGTGATCTCATGATCAGTGATTAAATGGCCTATTTGGTCTTCTGTCAAGTCGAACCCACCATCTCCTGCAGTGCAAAATAAATCCTTGGGGTTGGTACATAAGTGCATGACCTTGAATTTCATACTGTTTTTTTCCTTCCATTGATATTACCCCAGTCCTTAAGGCCATTTCTTTTTCTGTGGTATTACAGTACAATCTGTCTCTGGATTGACAACATCTCCCAGCTTTGTGCCATCAGTATATTTCATTACTACATTCTTACTTCTTGTGCCAATGTCAGGAACGGAAATATTAATAATTCCCCATGCAATGTCAATTCAAATATTTTCATGAAGTTGAGGAAAAATAGATCTTATCAGTGAAATGTCTAATTAATGATATAATGTTAGCCTAATGAAATCTAAATTAGACACCAGAGGAATCTCTATGGAAGCCAGCAAAAGGATCATAATTCTGTATTTTTAATCTGATCGAGATCCTATTAAAATCTTAAAAGATTCCTAGTGATCTCAGAAGGAATGCAGCGAAATATCTAGCACGAAGATTGATGACACCTATGATATTAAAAACAACATACAACAGGTAAATTAAATAAATCCTAAATATAATTTTTCAGGCTTCTTAAAATTCACGATACTGTTCCAAAAGTCAGTATATTTTGTATCACACTGTTAGCATTGGTGGGTTTGGCCTTCCAGTATTTGAGCCCTTGAAAAGCACCTTGGTTGCCACTTTAGGATTTTTTCAAACGTAAAAAGGCAGTGACAGCCAATTTATTTTTCTGGTGGAACTTAAATTTTCACCTATTCACTTGCCTCCAGGAAAAAGGTCTTAAAATTAAAAACAAATATTGTTAAATTCTGTAGAGGCGTGTGAGTGTCAGATGCAGTTAGGCACATGCAGAACCTTTGAGGGGCTGGGGAAAAAGGGCATTTTGCAAATAATTAAATATCATGCTGACAGTTGCCATCATATTGAATTTCACAAGAAAAGTAATTTCACAAAGTGATTGTGGCTCTAGAGGTTTTATATAAGTGGTCTGTACCATTGCAATTGTACTGAAATAAAAGTACAACCACTGATATTACGATAGATGAAAGAATTACACATATTGCGTATCTATCTAACTCTGTCCTCCTTCAGCCTCCTGGTATGAAAATGAATGTTCCATATGCCATTTCAAGACTGAAGCATGGATGATGGAAACACGGATGTGTCTCAAGACTGAAAAAAACTAAAGCAACACTGAAACGGTGCAGGAAGTAGCTGAACGGATTGGAAAGGACTCTGTTTTGGGTGACAGTTTGAGATGGGAGGTTTGTGTTTCGGGACACTGTCAGACCCTGCGATGCACCTTGAGGGTTCACTAACAGTCCTGGCAAACACTTCTTTCCTTAGTGAGACAAACACAACTGCTTACTGAGGTTGAAGAGGTTGTTGCAGGTATCTTGCCCTCTGGCAATGTGCAGATTAAGCTACTGGTGCTGGGTCCTCCATCTGAAGCTACACCAACGAATATGCAGACAGAAGGGCGATTGCTGAATGCAGCTGTCTGACAAAGCACGATTTCATGGAGCCAGTTTGTTACACCTGAGTTTAGTGTCTGCAGGAGCTATTTACTTGTGGCTGATATTCATAGTACTATATTTCAATGACATAGGTGGTAATTCATAAAAAATCATGTTTATTCTCTGTGTAGAACTATTGTTGTAACTCACAGTAGTGCTCAGACTAGTGCTCTTTTTTAAACGCTTTCCATAACACATTTTCAGTTCGAAGTCTTTCACCCTGAAACTATATCCAGAGTCCACATTCATTAACCTTCCAAGCATGCCACAAGGTTCATCTTTTCATCCCACAGGGATTTGGGAAGATTGAAAGCTACTGGATTAAAAGGAATTTCACTTGAGCAAGCGGTGTTTCTATTTCTGAAAAATCTCCAGGAGAGCTTATTTACATTTAACTGCATTTTTTTGAATTTTCAATTTTTATGTCATTTTAATTTGTGAAGCACATCTATAGCACCGTCTGATACTTTACAAATGTACAGAGACACCACATGCTCTGAGTTATAGTTCACGGAGGCAGGGAATTGATGGAATTTTAATTATCTGTACACATGCACCATTGTGGGCTCGTGTATTTAAACACTCAGATAAGAAGTTTTTACTCTCCTTCGAACAAGGAGGCGCCTTACAATACCCAGCGTTTTCGTGCTTCACTTCCCACACCGACACTCTGACCAGTTACTCTTTTTCCTTCTATGACTTCTTCTCCCCTGTGATCATGTTTAGGCATATCCCCTTTCAAATTATGAGACAACCTCCCTAAAAGAAACATGGTCTTTTCAACAGTTGCTGCCTACATTGCTAAAAAATAATACTATGAACATCAGCCAGAAGCTAGAGAGCAATTCTGCAACGCGTGGGGCCCAGCAACAGCACAAAGGAGCAAAGGACAGAACCCCCCAAAGCTCGTACTTCAGAGGACATTCCCACCATGTAGCAATTGTGAGTCACAGTGAAGCAAAAGCCATCTGTTCATCTGGACACAGATACCGCTTGTCAGTTAGCAGGAAACGTTTCCCCTGAAGAATCTCACTGCAATGTTAATCTCCCTGCGTAGACAAACTTTCAGTGTTTCAGATCTTCTAGTCTGTAAATTGGGAACACTGCAGTTTCCTTTCACCCTGCTTTGTCTGTCTTATCTTTTTCAAAAACAGGCTGGTCAGGCGAGAGATTGCCTGTGTGGATGTATCTATCTTCACAGCTTGGCTAGTACCATGAGGTCTCCGAGTCAACTCACGAGTCTAGCAGTTCTCATCAAAAACGAAGCATTCAAAGGCAGTGACACAGAGCATCCCCAACTTTCAGCCTGCGGCAATGCCGCGCTCATGAGGTGGCAGCGCCTTCCCACTCCTCCTTTCTGTTCCCACTGCTCCGTGACTTAGCCAAGTTGGGACCCCTCTTAATCCTGGGAAATTGCCATGTTACATCCTTCCTCCTAAAGACATCCCTGACATCAGCTATTGATGAAACTGGGAAAAGTGAAGTCATAATTAATATGCTGTATCTTGAAACAGTTAGCGGCAGAAATACACTCTGTAAAGGGACCAATAAGCCCTAATTAAAGTCATGTTTAACTCATATTTTTGGGATGGATACTGTCATTTAGTGTGTGTTCTTGCCACATGTAGCCCAACAGGATTCAGCATTGCTGTTGCACTAGGTGTTATCACAATATAAACAATGAACAGTAATAACTACAGAAGTATAAATCTCGGGTTTTTTCCTAGTACGACTGCTTCTGTAGGCACCGCATTTCATTTTGCTCGACTATTGCATAGTTTGGGTTATCACTGTGTAAATGTTTAGCAACTCATATGTGCAGGATGGGTGGCTAATTCTTTTCATGTGTGTAATGTTTTGGATCAAATTATTTCCACATTCATTTTGATGGATTAGGTTTCAGGTGGACAAGACCCAAAAAATCAGATAAACTCTCAAAGATCCCGCTGTACTGAAGACATTCTTAACAAGGACATTTAGAAAGACTGAGGAAGCACTTCTTGCTTCTATTAAAATTAGATTTACAACACATAGGCACAATTATCTCAAAGGGCCATCAGCATTCTATAATACAAAACTGTGATTTCATATTAAATCAGATGATACCAAAAAGATCAGCTGGTTAAAAATTTTCTCCCTCCAGTTAAAACAACAAGGCAATGCTTTTGTTTCAAAGAACACAACGTTTGATTTCTATCATGCCTCTGAAATCCATGATTTCCAAATGAACGCCAAATGAGATTTAAAAAAATCCCCACAAGAATAAATTTCATAAACTGCAAGAGAATGGAAAAGATCTAGAGAGAAAGGCTTTGGCTTTTGTGTATGCATATTAACTTAATTGTTTGCTCCTTGAAAATAGCAAGTTGCCTGGAGCATTTAAACTCAAAAAGTGCTCATTTCAAGCAAAATATTTTTATTTGGCAAAAAATCTTCCAGGACATCTTCTAAAAAATGTCTACGTATTTTTGAGCGAGAAGGATTAGATACAAATGACAGGTAAGGAGGACAGAGAAGAACACCATGTAATTAAAAAATGATAATAGATGATTCCTGCACCAGGTAAAAATCACATAGCATACATCTCCAAAGAAGACAGGCAAGCTTTGCTGGAGAAATCTTGAAGGAAGCTNGTTTTAAAAGGCTTGTGAAATTGCCAGCAGGAAATGAAATGACCACCATCAGGTTGTAAATGTATAGGAAAAGGGTTAACATTTTGGTTGTTATTCAAAAGCAAATGAAAGATGAGCTTATGATAACAAGCTTGGATTAGGACTGAGAAGATCTGAGTTCATTTCTTGGCTCTGCCATAATCTCTCTTTGTGATTTTGGGTCAAAGCTTACAATTGGCATAGACTGAAGAAAGGGAGTAGTATCCTTTTTGTATAGTTAGGGAACTGAGACCCAGAGATAATACTAGCCAAGGATTCACAATGCTTTATAGGCATTTACATTTCCAATCCGTTTCCCTGCAGAGAAAGATGACTGAGAGTTGAGAGGTATCTTTGTGGGTCTGATCCTCCAATTACCTCTGCGTTTCTGTTTCCTCATTATACCATTCGGATAATAAATCCTTTTTCCTGCACTTTGAACAAAGGCTGGGGTTTTGTTGTTTGGTTGGTTTTTTTTTCTCAGCAGGGTGGAATATAAAGTGAGAAAAAAATGCTCTTTTTACACAGCCATTTATATATTTCTTATAACTTTGCAGTCTCATAGTGAGGATCCAAGAAGCTTTCATGAATCACCAAGTAACTAGTTATTATGTGTGTATAGATGTGTATATATACCCATTCATCTCAGATACTTACAGAGTAAATATCCTTATTTTGTTGTTGCTGTCATCCTAGTGCACGACAGCAATAATGCCAATAATGTGAACATATCGATGGGGTCTGCCTTGGGGCTTACACAGCAAATAGTAATTTCCCTGATTTTCCAAGCACCAGGCTGAGTTCTGACACTGACTGGGACTAAACCCAGAGCACTTCAGTGGAAACTCAGGATTACTTCATCACAGTCACTTGCTTTTCATTTCCTTTTCCCCGCTGATCTTCCGAAGCTACCAGAGTTACTCTGATGTGAATGAGATCCGAATCCTGCCCATTGGCAACAGTTCCTGAAAACAGGAAATGGGATATTTCAAATAACAATAGGTGGGAACAGTGAGTAAAGGTTCACTATGTGGTAACGGTGCTGACTCTTTAACGACTATGTTTATTTCCTTGTGTCCCAAAGAAGGCCACAGTTCATTTTGCTCTCGAATACATATGTACGGACATAAGTATATCAGACATTGCATATAATTTTGCAGATTATGTTGGCCGGGGGGAATCGGCACTGACTCCCACTTCTCATAACGAGAGACACAATTAGGTCGCTCTCCTGTGCCACGGCACCAACTGAACAAGTCAAGTTGCAAGGGTGGAAAGGTTCATCCCATGCCCTGTCAATAGGAAAGCTCCCTATTGCTGAAGCAACAGGTAAGTGTTTTTTTTTTCCTCCCGTGTGCCACAGAAAGGAGTACTGTGACATTAGAGAGAAACCCTCTGCAAAACTTACAACCCACATAGCGCACTTCACATGAAGTCAGGAGCAGAGATGTCACAAGTTGGAAAAGACATCCTGGGCCATGTAGTTCATTCCAAGCAAAGGTCTGCCGTTCTTGGCTGAGGCTTCCGCACAACTCCTTGTCTAGTCTTGCCCTGACTAATTCCCAGAAAAGGCAGTTTCACAACCACTCCAAGCAAGCCAGCCCTATGTCTAATTGGCATCACTGCTCAGAAATACTTCTTTGCATTCTTCTATGAAAGTTCACAGTTACAATCTAATTCTATACACTTTTACTAAGCCTCGCAAGCAGCTAGTGAGGCAGCCCAGCTATTTCTAACAATCATTAGTCCTCCAGTCTCCACAAAATGCATGGTTCACGTTGGGTTCCTTTTCTCACAGCTTCCAAAATTGGTCTGAATTAAGTTTCCCAGCTTAATGCACTGCTAAATAATGGTCACTAATTAGCAATGGCAAAAAGGAAGAAATGGTCATACAAAAACGATAAAATGCCCAGCGACACAGGTTTTTCTGTTTTGGGTTTTTTTTTTTTCCTTAGCTCAAGCTGCTTTTTTCACTATTAATCACAGCAATTTCTGCTCCTCCACCTGGGACGCAGTCAGTATTGTGACTTCCTAACAGCAGCCAAGTAACTTGGCATCAGACAAGTCCGGGGTGCTTGTATTTGCTACTTCTTATGAGGACGCTTACTCTAAACCCCATCTTTCCAAAAGATGCTTTGAAAGAAAGTGTGCTTTTCTTTTTATTTATTACTTGCATTTAGAAAGGAAGGTTTGGAAGGCTACCTTTTTTTTTTTTTTTTTTTTTTTT
>VUYV01000014.1:3564267-3659020 GCA_008711295.1 Anarhynchus alexandrinus
CCCCCCCTTTCCCAGCCCCCCCCCCCTCCGAGAGGAGCTTCGTAGTACGTGATTGAAATGGAGCTAAGTAGTTTCCTTCAGGCATTTGGGTTTTTGGCGAAGGGCCAGCCCTCTTTCCCAGTAGCCTTCAGAGGCATTTAAACTCGCAGAGAGCTTCACTCCGCTCCCCCATTACTAACCTACCTAATGAGGAATTTAAATTAGCCGGGAATATGGAAGTTTTAACAAGATCTTAATAAATGCTTTTCCTTACCTGTTTTCATGGAAAATCAATACACTATTGTCTTGTCCCTGTCAAAACCTTTTTTTGTTGTTGTTGTTTTTAACATGCATTGCAACCCAGTTACCTCATTATAGACAAATACATAAATATTGCGTGCAGCGGTGGGTTTGGGATGGTTTGGGTTTTTTCCCCCATTTTTTGCCCACCCTCCTGGCCTGGCCAGAGCGTGTGACCCAGTTTACTTGAGCGGGGCTGGGGGAGAATGGAGGCTGCTCCCATGGCAGCTCTGCTCTTGGACAGATGGGAAGGGGCTGCGAGGGGAATGCGTGGCATTTGGGATCAGGTTTTGCTACCGGGCTTGGAAGAGATGATCTTGCTAAAATAAGTAGAGTTTGGTATGGAAACTTGGTGTGTCCGTTTTCTGTGTAAAGCTTCCATATGGATCATTTCCCATAGTGGAAAGAATAATCCCAAAACATCAGCTTGTTGCCATAACAGTTCATACCCTTTTTTTTTTTTTTTTTTTTTGTTCTCTGAAAATGGCTAGAAAGTCAGCGGGGTGAATTGAAATTGAAAACCGCAGCTTCACCCATTTAGGGTGGTTTTGTTTTTTGTTTTGTTTCGTTTCACGGAGTAGAAGGGAATGCGGTTGGGGGGGGGAAGTTGTCCATGTACTGTTGCATGTATGTTTGAACAGAGTACTTTCTTGGCAGATGGTCAGGGTTTTAAAAGGAAGTCTCCTTTGGCATTGCGTGAAAGAAAGAGAGAGATGACTCATACAGTTGCACTCTTGGCCAGTAGATAAAGTTCTTGTTCATTGTGGGACTCCCAGCAGGACCTCAGAGTAATTTCCCGTTTTGCATCCTATAGAATAGGACGTTTCTATTCTGGAACTTTTTTCTCCCTTCTCCTCTTGTTGTTGAAGTTCCCCGTGTTCCTCCAAACACGCACGGGAGCAGTTGGAGCTATGTGGCGTGCATGCCAGCGCGCTTGGAAATGACATTCTTTGAAAGTCGAGTGTGCTGCGTTCTCATGCACAGGAAATGGGAGGATGTCTGCTGCTCCATTGATGTCCCCAGAAGACGGACCGGCAGCTCCGCAGCCATGCTGAAATGTGGCTTTGTTTTCTGACACGGCGGCGTTTGGGTTTTAACTGCGTGTCAGAGCACATTGTGTTCAGTTGGGTCCTTTCAGCCTCCTGTTTGTGTGAGAGAGATACAAAACAACTTGAAATTAGACGGGGCGCAAGAGCGAAGTGTAATTATTTGTTGTGGTTCTCTATGGTCCTTTTCAACGTCAGCCTACTGCAAACACAGATTTCATGATGAGAGTGATGATAATTTGACTGAGTCATTAGAATGCTATTTTGGAAACCAAAGCTGACTTGCACCTTCAGCTGTGCATTTGAACTCCTGCCCAGGTCTCGAGAACTGATTTCTTTTCATCGTAACAGTCACCTACTTACGGCTGGAGGAGCCTTTAATTTGTTTTGAACCTGGAAACCTCAAATCGAACGTACTACATTCCTGCATGCTTTTTGAAGTGTAAAATACAATTGGGTTTATTTTTAAGCGCACTTGTAACTTTCCTCTTTTTTTCTTCCTTCTCTTTCACCTAGACATGTTTGGAGCTGGAACGGTATCTTCAAAGCGAACCCTGTTATGTTTCTGCATCTGAAATCAAATTTGATAGCCAAGAGGATCTCTGGACCAAAATTATTCTGGCACGTGAGAAAAAGGAGGAATCTGAACTGAAGAACACGTGTGTCCCAAAAGAGGACAATCTTACTAGTCAGAACTTAGAGACCAACAGTTTGAATTCTGACGTGAGCAGCGAATCTTCAGACAGCTCTGAGGAGCTCTCGCCCACGACAAAGTTTACCTCTGACCCTATAAGCGATGTTTTAGCCAGTTCAGGAAACTTGAGTTCGTCTGTCACTTCCACTCCCCCTTCGTCTCCTGAGCTGAGCAAGGAGCCTTCTTCCCAGCTATGGAATTGTACGCCGGGTGAGTTGCATTCACCGGGGAAAATTCGTACCGGTACCGCTGGAAAGACTGCAGAAAAAGGTACACCCGCCAATGGTGACACCTCGCCAGATGGCAGAAGGCGTGTTCACAGGTGTCATTTTAACGGTTGCAGGAAAGTTTACACCAAAAGTTCACATCTGAAAGCACATCAGCGCACTCATACAGGTTAGTAACCCTATGCTTATTAAGCGTTGGCAACTACTGTAGGGAATACCCCTGACGGTGGTGGTGTCACAGCGTTACACAATCACTGGGTGGGAGCCCAGGTTTGGAGAGATGATGTAATAGCAGTAGAGGCTTACCAGCATGGACGACATCACTTCCTCATTCTCTTCGTAAGCGAGATGAAGCCAAGACAGTTGGCGGTAGATTAGTCCGCTGTCATAGCAAATAGGAACCACTCATCCAAACAGGCGATAGTCGGGAAACTGCAGTGGTGTGCGGTCATCAGGAGCAAAGGTGTAGCCAAAATAGACGCTAGACCTCTGTTGACGTTTATTTCTAAAGCAAAAGCAAGCTGGGACTTTCTTGGGGGGAAAAAAAAAAAAGAGCATCGTATCCAAAAATCGGTCAGATCGCTAAATACTGTAAGAGCTTGTTTTCATGGTTCGGTCTGCATCGGTCTATTCAATCAGACATCCCAAGGCCTTGATTATGCAAAGTATAGCTATAGTTGTAAATCATTTAACAGTTTTGCGTGCCATCGTTATCGGCAAAAATCTTGGAAGGCCGCGGTGTGTTGTCATCCGTCTACCAGATCTGCCTAATTGGACTTGGGAACGTATGATTTACTGTATAATTTCATCCCAAAATACTGAGCAACAGCATTTTATTGTTATGGAACCTGAACTAAAAATAACAATCCTGTATGTTATTGGGAAAGAGAGTGAGGAAGACAGACACTTCAGGGCTTTTATAAATATTTTATGGTTGAAATGGCGTGCTGATTTGCTTGTTTGAGCATTATTATTTGACATCTCTTTACGACAGCAGTTAGATATGTAGAGCTGCGCCTGGGCTCAATAGTCAGCGCTTAGTGTGAGGAATTGGCCTGGCGTTCTTGGTGTGCCAATCCAAAGACCTATACGGGTGGTTTTTTTCCCCCAAGATGTGGAAAGAGAATTCAAGGAAAAGATCCTATTTTGACTCGTGAGCTCAGCATTTTGCGGCTTTTATGGGAAGTCTGAGCAAGCTCGGATGCTCCCGTTGTCATGCAGAAGTCAGATAAAACAAGATTATTTCAAGAGGAAAGAACAACTTCCACTGAAACCGTGGTGGTTGAGCAGACGTAAATAGCTGCCGGCTTCAGAAGTATTGCAGAACTGTTGTCCCGGTGCTGTCTGGCTGAGAACGTTCCTGTGAATGGAAGTGGTATTTCTTGAATGCTGAAATAGCAGTGTTCAAAGTGGCGTGCAGGCTCTTCCAAGAATATGTGGCTCAGCAGAAAGGAGGTTGCATGTTATGCAGATGAGTGAGTGACAGAGGACTTTGATGCAATACAGTAGCCTAATTGCATTTTGGAGCCTAGCTGTGCCGTCTTTAATCACCTTTAAGAGGTGAATGGTCCCTGTTTGGGAGTGAGCCTGCCATTACGGATGAACCGGAATGGTAGAAGGTTGGATTTCTTTGTTTCCTGTGAGCCTGTTTAATCGCTTTTTTCTTTTAAATAAGAATGAGATTATTTGATGTGCTGTTGCAGCAAAATAGTTAAGTAGGAATCAGGTAGATGAATTTTGCAAGCCTTCTTTGCCTACAGCTTCTGAAGCATTCAGATAGGTTAAATAAAATCGGCCGTCTTTGGGGGGTGGAGGAGGTTTACATAGAAAATTAATGGGATAGCACCTATCTTTCTTTGAATGAAGTCACGACTAACGTGTAATCTGCTTTCTTTGTAGGGGAAAAGCCTTACAGATGTTCATGGGAAGGGTGTGAGTGGCGTTTTGCAAGAAGTGATGAATTAACCAGACACTTCAGAAAGCACACTGGTGCCAAGCCTTTTAAATGTAGTCACTGTGACAGGTATGTGACTGAAACGCACCTTTTTAAATAGCTATTTTTAATGCTTGTTGGAAAGTGAGTCTGGGCTGCTTCTCACTTGTGAAGGAACCATTGGGGAACGCAACCATGTCTGGTATTTTTAAGGGATTATTGTATGTATTTAGGCTGGAAAAAAAAAACCCTTCCGTGTTACCAATCATGGGGATGTGGTTTGTAGCCTGATGTTGCAGATGGGTGTTGAGAAGCCCCTAGTGTTACCACCCATCTGCAGGGCGCCCGGGTGCCCACAGACACCTTGAGTGCTCCCGTGTATCATGGGAAGGCCAAATCCCTCCTCCACCAGGCGTGTTTTGGAGCAGCAGAACAAGGAGGCGGGGGGGGATGCTTCAGCCATGCGTACGGCGTCGTGCGTGCCAGCAACCGTGGACTAACGTGCACCTTGACTCTTGCCTTGCAGGTGTTTTTCCAGGTCTGACCACCTGGCCCTTCACATGAAGAGACACCTCTGAATGGGTCAAGAGGTGAATCCTGCGGGCTAAGAGGCGTCAAGGTTGAAGAGCCTTGAGCAGAGGGATGCGTGTTCCAGCCAAAGCATGCCATTTTGCACCCTACCCAGTTGCCTCCAGGACCTCACTTCCTTGCAGGTCTTTTGAGGGCTAATAAGTCATGTAAGAAACGGCATAGCAACCGCGGTGCGTGATGTTTGGGGTTTCCTGGACTCATACACTGGTATCTAACCTTCTGAGTGGCTCCTAAGCCTTTGCCGTGAGCATGTGCACTGAGAATGTTAATGATTGGGTGACTGTATGCGATGAGGATCTCTTGATGACTGTATGCTGAGGCACATTTTTTTTCTTGTGGTTGTTTTATAACTGTAAGAGAAAAAAAAACTAGTCTGAATGTCTTGTATGTGAGGAATATCTCGTGAGATGGGACGACCACCAATCATTTCCAAGGGGTGGGGGGAGGGGTGTCTGCACCTTTTTAGAGGAAAAACGGAGAGGGAAAGGGGGGAATAAAAAGAGTCGGGATGCCAGAATGGAGATGGGGGACCTCCCCGTTCCTGTGTGAGAGGAGCTTTAGGTGTCTGGTGCAGCTATTAAACGTGCAATGTGTCAAGTAGCTTGTTTTACTTGCTACAGAGCTCATTTGTAATCCATTGTATAAGCTGTGTATTTACAAATGTAACACAACTATAACTTTTCATTATAATACAAAGGTTATTGCATGGTTCCGGGGAACTATATGCTTTTCCATTCTTTAATCAGGACTGCAGTTTTGATTCCAGTTAAGAGCAGCTAAAATACAATTGGTCTAATGTTACATAATGTATGGAACATGAATAATTTTTTCTGTTGGGTGGATAAAACCACTATTGGTTAGAAACTGATTTTTCTCATGCAGCTAATTTTTCTCTTATTTATGCCTTGAGGACTAACTTCTGGTTTTCTAGCTGTTAATGCACTGTTGACCTTAATAATGGTGCCTTATGCAAGTGACCTTCTCTTGTAGGGGGTCTTATACAGGGGTATGGGTGATGCATGCTTTATTAAGGCTCTCTTTTCACCTGGCATTGTACTGTATCAAATGTATAATATGAGGGGAAAAAAAAGGTTACTTCCAGGGTCCTCCTTCACAAAGACAAATATAGAGAAAAGTCGTTCATGTCAGTACAGTATTTGTTTAACTTAGACAATTTGACTGTGTTACAGTATAATGCATATGCCAGTTGAATACCTGACCAGTTCTGCCACCTTGAGACTTTTTTTATATTGACCTTGCACAACAACTGTGTATATACACACCCCAACTGTACTTAATATGTCAAGTTTTCATACATATTAAAGATACAGAAGTATTAAAAGATGTATTTGCTTAAAAGGCACAAGTTTCACATCTATATATCTAGCTATCTGTTGGTCATACAGAAAGAAACTATATTACTTTTTTTTTAAAAGTGGGCAGAAAAATAATTGTGTATGTATATTTGTGTGTACAGTCTGTGTATGTGTGTATATATATAGATAATATATAAATATTTTTTTTAAAAGGAAATAAATTAAAACACATAGCAAGAAAATGCCACAGCCCATCAAAGTATTTCCTCTCCCCCTCCCGCAACACGGTCATTAAGGAGACAAAGAAATGAAAGATACAGTTAATTAAAATCTCGCGTTTTTAGAGGCTTTACCTTTAGCTTAATGGTATGCTAAAGGCTTTGTTGGCATTCAGTCCTTCTCAGACTGCTGACTGTGTTTTGTAGTTATTAGGTTGTCTGGAATAGCGTATCTGTGGCCATTTAAGAATGATATGAACCGAATATTGGCATGCTAAAAGAATATTAGCTGTTTGCAGATGAAGTACACTCGGGTTTTGGCCTTCCGGCTTACTGGAGGACCTGTGAGTGAGCTAGTCGTTGTGGTGGTTGAGCTCTAATTTTACATAGTTCAGCTAAAATAAAGACTGTTTTTTCCTAGAGTAGAAATAGTCTGTCCAAAAGCAGTATTTTTTATTTTTTTTTTAAACCAGCTCACTACAGTCGATGCAATGAAACACGTGACCTGTTTCTTTTTCTATTTATTATTGGTCTTGCTTACTATGCTAATATTTTGGTATATCTTCCTGGAAATGTATGTAGATAAGTGGTTTAAAAAAAAAAAGTATATGCAAGTGATCTGGTTCTGAGGAACACACAGGCTTAAATCATTCTCATTTCATTTTTGGTTTAAATTGCCTGAAAATGCACTTTTTTTTTTTTCTTCCCCCAAGCAAACAAAATTTCCCAGAAAATGGATTTCTATTTAGGGTTGGGTTTTGTTGTATTTCTAACTCCTTGTTTGCATTGTCCTTGGCTTAGCCATAATTCTTATAAGTAAGAAAGTAAACAAAAGCAAAAACAGACAAAAAAAGACCAACCCCAAACAAAAAAAAAAATTAAACTTGCACTGGCTTGTCTCAATTGTGAAATATTATCAGACTTGTGTGGATGGGGTGGGGCTGTGTGCCATATGTCAAATGCCTGTAATTTTCTTAATAAGCAAGTACATTTTGTTCAGGTGATAACTGAGCCTCAATCAAGCTGAAAAATAAAAAAAAAATAAAACATTTTTGCTTGAAATTTAAGAAGAAAAAGTTTCTATTAGTGAAATTTCTTTTTTTGGTTTTGAAGCACCCTGTTATCTAAAGAATCTCTTTGTAAGATTTTTGTAAAAATTTTGTTTTACAAGATTTTATTTGAAATTGTTTTTTGCAAGATTGTTATATTTCTGTATGAATGTATTTTTTATTGGAATAACATAAAAAGAAATTCTTATCAGCATCATGTGTCTGGTTTCATCTTTCCCTTCTCTGAGGTCCCAAACACCAAACAATGTCAAATGCTATGTTGACGCTTTGCCTTGAGTCACCTGGTCACAGGTACAAACGCCCTAGGGGCAGGTCGCTGTGTGGAATACAAGCTCCGATGAGAAAATAATTTTGGCAGTAGAAGATAAAAGTTCTTCCATATCTGAAAAGCTGTTGTTGACTCATCTTTTGTCTCAGCGGAATAAATGGTTAACGCGATTGTTACTGCAAGACTGCACCTTTATTCCAAATCGTTTGTTCTGGAGAGGTGAATGCACGTAGGACAAGTTCTGCGTGTGGGAAAGGAGGTTCAGTGGGCATTTAAAGCGAAGGGAAAAACCAGAAAGGTGATGGCTGGGCTGGAGGCACCTGTCCTTCACTTTTACTGCAGAGTGTGGGCCTTTGAACTGCCCGGTCGATGGGGAAGCAAGCCCGAAACCTTGAAGGCGCAGTTGTGGGAAGGAATGCGGGGAAGGAGCCACGTCAGAGCCACCTGGCCCAGATGTGCAGATCCCAGTGTGCTGTAGGGCTGACCTGACCCACATGCTGGTGGTGAACTTCAACCAGCCAAACGCAAGCCTATGTGAACTGCATTTTCTCAGAGCGGTGGCTCTTCAAAGCATGCTTGGCATGTACACTGGCTTCGGACGCATGCAGAACTTGTTTAATGTTGCTTTGTGGCTTCTGCTTCACTCACGCTGGTGTTAAAACTCCCTCCAGCATCGAGTAAAGCCGTCGGCAGAAATGGCAAAGTCGTATGCTGAGAAACTGACTGTGACCATGTGAATTCAGTTCACAGTAATAGAACGTTTCATGGCTTTAGATTAGAAACGGTCTAAAAATTATGCAGAAAAGAACTGAATCAATACATACAGATTGAGGCAGAAGTGGTGCGGAGGAGAGACCCTTGGCACCTACCTCAGTTAGCCCTGCAGCAGGCCAGGGAGTAGACAATGTGCCTCCGTATAAGCAAGGAAGAACTGGCAACTTAAGCAAATTTGTGATCTGCAATGAGGGGGATATATAAATTTCACCATTGGTGCAGTATCTCATACAGTGAAACACAGTTGTCTTCTGGGAAACTTAGTTACAGTTGCAATGGAAAAGGCGCCGGAGGTTTAGGGATTGTGACATTTTGCCTCCTCATCTCTATACAATGTAGAAATGGAAATATTTTTAAAGAACTGAGCTTGACCTTGGAGGTTCTCCACCCAAAATGTTCATTGGGTGTGTAATACAGAACAAGGATTGGCAAATTTTTGCCTGTTTATTGGGTGTGTGTCATCTAGGGCAGTGTCTTACCGTACCTTCTAAAAAAAAAAAAAAAGCCCGATAATTCCATTATTAAGGATGTTATTGAGCTCCCACCTCCTTTTTTTTTTTTTTCAGAGAGATTGTACTGAAACAACAGCAGTGTTCAGGAAAAAAAATGGCTAGTGACAGAGCTATTGGGCAACAAGGAAATGGCAAACCAGAAAGCAATAGCCATTTCAGGGTTAGTGCATTTCAACATGCGCATCTACTGCAGGCTTGCTTAATTTCTGGTTTTGAAATGCAGAGCAAATGGGAAGGGATGTGAATCTGAGGGTGAAGAAGTCAGGTAGCTTAGGTATGGACCTGGATTAGTAGCCTCAGCAAGTTCCAACAACTTCAACTGAGGTTAACAAGGTGAAAATGAGGACAGAGCCTGTGAGCCAACATGTTAGCTTCTTGCTGCAAAGGTTAGTAGATATGGCATGTTTGGGCACTTAGGCACACATGTGTGCATGCAAAGGTCAAGACGGAACAGTTAAAATCTCCAAGCAGAACCTGTTTGGCTGTTTGGGGTTTTTTTTCCTCTCGGGTGTGAAAAATCCCGGCACACTAAGCGGTCAGTGCAAGTGGGGCGTATCGCAGTTTACCGACTTTCCTGAACAACTGTGTATTTATTGTAAGTGCAGCATGACTTTGAACTTCACAATAGACAAATGATTGCTATTTTCTCAAATTGGATGTTCATATTTTTTAGAAGTTACTGTCTAGAATTGTTCTAGAGTTGTTGTGCCTGCTAGAGCACATTGAAGACAAGCTGTATTGTACTCTTTCCTCCTTAGAAGTCACTTATGGTACCTCTGCCTTTGTGTCCGTCTTTTACCTCTCCCATCCTTCTCGACTGCTTGAGCGTTCGCTCTTTATTTTCTTTAATTGCACTGAAAGCTCTGAGGAATAAAAAACAACCTCTGTAAATCACACAAATAGCAGCAGCAAAATTACAAACAAGGAGAAGGAAAAACACTATGGTGATTGTTTCAAAAAGTAGGTGAGTGTTATTTATACAGCACCAAAGGAGTAAGGGATCTTAAATATTCACACAACACAGAGAGACAACCTTTAATAAGAGGAAAGCTCAGTGGTCCATCCATTGGAGGTCTCCTTAGCCTTGCCTGGAGAGGGGAGTTAATGTAGACCCAAACAGTAAGGGGAGCTCTAACTGCACGAGAAGGGGGGGACACAGGTAAAGGAGGTTTCCCCTCTGCCTTTTAAAGCATAAAAGGACCTGTATTTCCTCCTTGTGCCTCTATTTTTCAAAAATTCCTTGGAGACAAAATGGCTCGGATAGGAAATCTCTGCAATACTTCTTTCTCAAGCTTTTTCAGCTTTTCTTCTGTAGGTAACACCAGTTTATAGAGCGGGCGACAACACCAATACTCCAGTTCTTTATTTCTGGTGACAAGAGGTTACTGAGCAGCTCGAACCCCCACAGAAGTCTGCCTGCTTTCTCCACATCCCACGGGATTGTGTAGCCAAGAGGCATTATCAGGTACTTCTGAAATAAAGCCTCTGACACGGCAAGAAACTCTGCTGAGATTATACAGTCCAAGGCAATAGTATCTTTATTTTTTTCCCTTTAGCTCCTTTACCTCTCCACTGGCTGTTTCATCCCTTATTCATGGTCCCTAGATATATGGCATTTATTTTTGATCAAACCTGTAGCAATACAGTCTCATAACCATTTGAGCTCTTACATATAAGGGAGAATGAGCAGACAGAGTATTGCTTTTGCACATAGGTCTACAGAGGTTTAATCAGTCTAGGATTCATTGGAGCTACCCTGGGAAATAAGGGTTTGCAGGTTCATGCATTAATATTGTGAGGCCTTGGTCAAAAGCTCATTTAAGTCAAGGAGAAATTCCTCACTGAATTCAACTTGCTCCAGACACAGTCATTTTTTTCACAGAGCTGAACCTGAGGAGGAAGAACATTTGAAATCCATTCAGAACGAGATTTTCATTCAATGACATTTATGACTATATGTTGTCCATTTCCCATGAACATTTGATAGCTGGAGTTTATAAATGCAGGCACTGCAAAGCTGAAAAGCTGATTTTTTTTTTTTTAAATAGAAATGTGATTTTTTTCCTGAAATTCATTTTTGATTGCAGACTGATGATAAACCTTGTAATTTGTCCTGCAGTTTCAGTTACACAACAGCTACATAATAATTTTGTAAGTTATGGCAGTGACTATATTGAACTGTAATGTTTTTCAAGCTGAATGCTTCACAAATTATTAGCCGAGAAATTATTAACTGAAGAAATTAACTGGATTTGTAGGATACCATAGCAACAAAGGTGGCCTATGGCTTTAAAAAAAATGCTGCATCAGATACAAGCCAGCACATTTTGTTAGAATAAAGAGAAACTATTCAGAATTTGCAATTGAGGCTACAGATTGGTCGTGTTCTTGAAATATAGGTTTATAATTTGTCACAGGAAAAATAAGTCCATAAAGCAAAACCGCTAAGGTGTTTTAAGATGATCTATTATGCGGAGGTGTCTCGTGCAGCCATTTTGGATTGGTGTCATGATAGGAAACAGATGGGATATGTGTTTATGTTTAACATTTAAGGAGGTATAGAAAGCAATTGGGAGGTGATGTATTTTGTTAATGGGCGAGTAAAGCCTCATACGTACAGTTAAAATAGAATGTAAAAAACAAGCAACATTTTTTCAGCGCAAATGAGGCAATGCAACAACACGCTTAAGTAGATTTATTTGACTTGTTTCACTTTAAATAATTTTAATGAGAAATTCTCTAAATGTTTTTGAGCGGAGATAGAACGTAATCTGGTAACCACATGTCTTGATGTAAGCCAAGCTGTTCTTTAACAGCACTTTCTTTCAATACAATATAAATTTAGCTGGAATTAGCATTGCCGAATATCAGTCCCTCAGTGCCTCGCTTGCTAAACCTCCATCTTCTTTTTATTGCCTCTGTGCGTTTCAGAAGCAGAGTGTGTGGTCAGTCCTGGACAAAGGCAAATCATCTGACGGGGCTGGGGAAGGCGATGCACGTACTGAATTCTGTAACGGAGCAAACACCTCAGTAATAATTCAGGAAGGCAGCAGGTCTGCGCTGGATACAGTAATATATTTTTCCTGTAGCGTGCTACCTTTTGGATTTGATACCGAATATATCAAAAATCTAGTTATGCATGCAAAGCTGTATTTCTCTGAATTTTATGTACTTCACCTTACTGTATGTTATTTCATTTATAAGATTTATCTTTGAACATGCAGAGATAGTCAAAGACTATTGTTCGTTTCCAGGCTTTGCTAGGCAAGTTACTCAGTCTTCTGGGTTTTCCTTTATTTGTTTTTGCTAACTATGAAAAGGACATTGAGGGCAACTGGATTTTAATAGATCCTCACTGTAATTAATTATTCATCAGCAATGGAAGTATTAGCAGTGGTAGTCAGACATGCAGAGGAGGCTGAGATCTTAACCGTGGTGAACCTACAGGGAGAGAGGCTCTTCCATCCAGGTTCTGCCTAATTAGACCATGGCACGTTTGGAATTACCCACATCCAAAGAGAGAGAAAGTTTTGTAAACTCTTCTGATGATCTCAGCAGTTTTCCTTTTCCTGGTCAGACAGATAATGCTGTTGATTTTTTTACCATATTTCCACTGAGTGCCGTCTGCCTGTCACAGATGGACTCATTCTGGACACCAGGATGAGAAATCACCCTGCAGAACGTCGGGTTTCAGTGCATTTCAGTGAGCAGTTTTAGGTGGGGCCTTGTAATGCTCATTCCTGTCTCACTATTGGGATATTTCTTATCATGTCATGATTTTGTTTTCTATTTCTAACAACCTTCTTCTGGCAATAACTTTGGTATATTCTGTGTGAGACGCTTTGGACCTGCTGAGATTTCTTCGTAATTTGAAAAAATTGTTAAGAATTAATCTTTAATCCCACAGATAGAAAAGAGTAAATAAGAGATGTAATAATGTTATAGTATTAATGGGATTTGAGCCTCAGTAGGAAACAGATGCATTATTCATAAGGATTGATGGTCTTTAGTGTCCCAACAGCCCCTTGTGGGGCTTTGGAGGTATTAGACTGGTCACTGGAGAGAGGGGTTGCTCTAATGTCCAATAAGCTAAACTATAAACATTGCTAGAATTATAAAGCAAAAACTAATCAAATCCTAAATATAAATATGGTGATACAAATCCATCCCCTAGTTATCTCCAGAAACCACCCTGCCTCAAAGCGTTGTCAGTGGCTTGTTCCTTATTATCTTTAATCAAGCAGAAGAGAGAGGCACTGAACGCCACCGTGGATCTGTACAAGAAGGCACTGCAGGTGAAACCTACAGCGCTGTGCTCCCCACTACATGTGTGCTGCCAGCCAGCCCCCGCTCCTCCAGCGAAAGAAAGGGCAGCAAAGAGACAAAAGGATGCAGTGTTTACACGGCACAGGCAAAGTCCTCTGTAGCTTCTTCTAATTTCCATCCCCAGAGTCCAGTCCGCAGATGCTCCAAAGGGCAAAACCAGCCTGGATGCCCGCAGGTAAAAATTATGTGGTAACACGCAACAAAGCAGCTGACTGAAGGAGATTTCTGCAATAAGGTTTCCAGCACTTACACAGATGGGATCTACCCAGACTCCGGTCTCTGTGTTCTGTGACAGGACATTATTTATCTTAACCGTAATGGACAACTTGAAAAAAAAAAAAAAAGAAAGAAAAAGAGTGTGTATTCTTTCATTTATCCAAACAGATTAGGGACTAGAGTTTAAATATCTGTCTGAGAGGCTAAAACTGCTGGTCACCAAACAAATGTAACTCTGTAATTCAATATTAAAAAATATCTTTTTCATTAGACATTAAGTATCTTGGGATAATGATGAGGTCATAAAAGACTAATGTGTTTGGCCAGGAGAGAGAAGAAGATTCATAAAAGAATGAAGAGCTGTGGGATACGGCTCCTTTTGGCACAAAGGGTATCACCCAAAATCTGCTCAGGCAAATATTTGTGTGTGTAGATAGTTTAATGCAAAGCAGATTTAAGCCTCTATTTTGCTATAAGCTCTGTGCCAACAGCCTTCTGACCCTCACCTCCTGTCCCCCTGAGACACCAAAAACCATAGGGGGCTTCTTTTGTGTGCCACAGAGGACAGAAACCATCCCTGATATGGGATGCAGAGCCCCGAAAGGAGATGTCCTCCTGCCTCCTGGGGCTGTGCAGCCAAGGTCCGGGGTGCACCAGGACCCTGAAGGTGATAAACTGAAGTGTGGAGAGGGGGTCAAGTTTCAGGAAGGATGGAGCTCTTTGTGATATCAGAGTTTGAAAACCCAAATCGGAGCAAAAGTATTAAGAGAGAAAATCTTCAGCCTTCATACTGTAGCACTGGCTTTTTTTTCAGTGGTTGGTGAGAGACCCTCCGCTTTGGGCCTGCCCAGGTACCCCCTACCAGAAAAGGAAGAGGCAGTACCCCCCAATACGCTTTACTGTGTCCTTTCAACCCATGACATGTAAGTATGAGCTTACATTTTACGGGTAAAATTAAGTTCTTAATATGAAGGTATTAACAAAGAAAAAATAATGACAGAGTATAAGGAGCCCAAGAATCTTTGTAATTTTTGTTACAATTTATATACATATGCGCACACACACAAAATTGGAAACAGATTTTCTTGTCTGAGATTTTTATTTTCTATATGCTGTTACATTCCAATAAAACAGTGTCCTTCAAGAGTCATCTGTGGGACTGATAATAATATATCGGCCTTAAACTAGGGTGTAAGATGAAACCATCTGAAAACACTGAACAAAATCAAACAGCCTGTGCTGGTGAAACAGATGCAAAAAATAAGAAAAACCCACAACATTAAAGGCAAAAAATAAAGTCAACTTTCAGACTTCTTTTGACTTTAACACTTTGTGGGAATATCGGTAACCTAAGCATGTCAACATTGAAGCTGTTGATTGTTGTATTCAATGAATCGTAGATCCAAACTTCCACAAGTTAGGAACTAACTTGAAGAAATCTTCAAGAAAGATTTCTTTCTTGAAGCACTTTCATTTCAAAAGAAATCTTGAAGTGCAATATTGCCTTAAAATTAAAATAATAGTAGTATGACACTATGGTGTTTTTTTTAAAAATTTAAATTCTGCATTTTGGATCCAGCAGGGTACACTCAGAACACATTTTCATTATATCCTTTACAATGGAAGTTAGAAAATTCTGTTTTAAAAATGAAAGTTAAGAAACTAAAAAGGCTGTGGATCCTCAAGGTCATACTTCAAGAGGGTGTGAACTGGTCACGCTGAGGCAAGTGTATGCAAATGAGATCCTTTGCTGCAGTAAATCGGTAGAGTTTCCTTGATTTCATGGGCCAGAAGGTATGAGCCACATCTTTCAGACTGACGATGTCTGGAAAAAACTTATTAAAGCAAAAACACTCCCAAAGTCTGACAACGTGGTCCTTCTTCACCTAAAGTCCAGTGAAGGATCTGAGTCCTTAGAAGTGTCTAAGGAACGTCATTAAGTGTTCCTCTGTGGGAAGTCCACATGAGCATTGCTCTGAACTGACTTTTTTTCCTTTCTGCTCTTCCACCCTAACATTTTTATCTCATTATTCTTAGCAGTGGTAAGTAACTATGACAGGAAGACAGAGTGGAAAATTAAGGTTTGTTAAGACTATTATACACCAAAAGGATCATGTCACAAATGAGATTTTAGTCTGCCCAGTTTGGGATATAATTAAGTAATCATGTTCAAGGTGGATGGGTTTGAGACAATAAAAGGCCACCGGAGGTTGTTCAGTTTTAAAGGGACAGATCTTTTTTATGCCGAGAAGTTACGTGGATGTGATTTCAGCAGTGGCGAGGGACGCTGGCTCCCTCCCAGCTGTTGAACGTGGTGGGTGTCTGCCCCTGGGAAGGGAGGGCAGCTCTGGGGAGCCCGTCGTCCTTCAGGAGGAACGTCCTGCCAGGCAAATGATAATTTTCTCGTGTCTCGTTTTCCGTGAGCATATCACCAGTGTGCATTCGCCTCTGCCTTGGGTCTGCAGGAACCTCTCAAGAATAAGAACAATAAACTCAGCGCCCTGGGAAAGAGTTGCACGTCCTGAAAATTTCAGTATCGCTTAATTCACTTTTAAGGAAAGTGTGTTTAAAACCAGTCATCAAGGCTGTGGATAATGAGCATATTCCAATGCTATGGACACAACAAGGAAGTGTCAACAAAACTGCAACAGGAAAACAGTGAGGCTTTTACTTGGCTTTGAGAGAACACAATGAGTCTAATGTTGCTGCTTTCTCACTTTTTCCTATGTTATCAGCATGGAAAGCTGGGCAGGACTTCGCTGAATCACTGCTCAGAAGTCAGTCCAAAATGTGAGTGAGTCAAGCAGTGTATGGGATACAGAAAGACATGTGTGTTTAGTGTCGGTAGGGTTTATCGTGCAATTCTTGAGGGCATAATGGATGACTTTTTTTTTGCCTGCAAGTAGCCACAATCATTATATGAATCATGTAGGGCAATGATATTGAAAGCTATCATATCATACAGCTGCAGAGTTTTCCACTGAAAGCAGCAGCTTAGAAGAGCTTCAGAAACATGCTAACAAAGATGGTACCTTGCTGGGATATCTATTATTACACACACACAAAGAGACTGAGCTGACATGGGGGAAGGGAGTGTTAGAGGAAGGAAGAGAAGAGGGATCATAAAAAGTGACAAATAATATTTTTAAATGTGATATTCTTCACTTCTAAATTCAAGATTTAAATGCAGAGTATATGTATATTTTTTCTCTACTTGTCTTTCTTCCTCCATCCTCCTTTCTTAATTCCTCAGAAAGGAAGAGTAGAAAAATCTGTCCTCAGGGTTTTGCTCTGCTATCTTTCAGCATTTCCAGCCTGCCACTTTTTCAAATGGAAATGATGTCTGGTTAGGATTTCAAGCTGTGCAAACAGTAAAATGTTAGCCAAGACTTAAGTTTTTACCTTGGCAAAATAATTTTGTTTTTAATAAAATCTTGGTGTGGGGGACAGGGTGCAACACCCAGCAACAACAATAAATTAACACTGTATTAAAAAAGTCAATCGGTCCTACTATCTACATGAGGAAGTTCTTCCTCATCTGTCCTTTGCCATGTAGGAATCTTGTGGAAACGGGGGTCCTGTGGGATACAAAGGCGGAAGCGCAGTGTAGAAGGTGGCTCCCTCCTCACCCTCAGCGCAGGGAAGATTGGGGTAGTGGTGTCCCCAAAACCAACATTTGGTGGTGGTCGCGCTCCTGTGTGGGAGCAGTTGACAGAGGGAGGAGCTTTGGGCGAGGAGGGGTGCCTCTGCAGCGGGGCAGGCTCAGCAAGTTGTCCCCGTGGCCATGGCAGTGGGGGATGGCTCGCAGGAACCCACTGTCCTGCTCCCCCATCACTGCCTTTGGCAGCTTCACCTGCGTTTGCTTTCACAGCTACAGCGGGTGGACATTTCCCACTCTGGCAGCTACATACGTGCTTTTCCAGATTAACCTTACTGTAACATGTTATATCATCATCTGCATCACCATTGCATCAGTGTTTCCTGGTGATTTTGTCAGTCCCAGCTTCTTTGCTGTGGATACCTAATGACAGGCTACAGCTTCAGAAAGAATTGCACAAAAGGTGCATATTTGTTGTTAAGGCTTGAAAACAAAGAATGTCAAACAGTCAGACCTGCTAAAGAATGAGGGAATTAAATTAGCCTACCTGTGCCCCACTGTGCTGAATCTGGTCCAGCTTTCTAGAAATGCTGGTTCAGCAAAAGCAGGTGGCAAGAAATCTAACTGGAACAGCAGGAGCAACTAGATTTCAAAGTTCACTCTTGTCACAAACCCTTTTCCTCAACTTATTAGGTTTGAAATAGCTTATAAATACATTAAAGAATCCTTCTTCTCCCTGCTCTTTTTGCAGTGCAGGGAACCGCGACTCTCCTTAAAGCAGATATTTTGGGGAAAGAGCTTTGTGTAAAAATGATGTATGAACATAAAATGAAAAGCAGTGGGTTTCCACAAAAAAATCCATGTCATATTTAAGTTTTGATTAATAAAGGATTTCTTAAATATTTTGGTTAAGGATCCTTTTTTTGTTTATTTGCTTGTGAGATGCAGAAAAAATGAAAATCCATGTTTTTAGAATATGTTCAATAGCAGTAACTGACACTTAACTATTAATGGAAGCAAATGACTGAAGTGACCCAGATTTCTTTTTTGCATTGTTATGAGAAATAGCTGCACACAGAAACCTATATTTCTGGCAAGCAAAAATATTTTGTCAGTCATAGCTCCTAGACCTGTAGGCTAAAGCAGGGACAGGCATATAAACTAAAGCTAGAACTTCAGTATTAAATCTAACCATTAGAACACATATGTGAATAATCGGTCAGACGAGCATACAACTGAGTGTCTAAGGACATCAGCTCCTTAGAAATATCATGGGCTTTTTCCCCTTGTGCCAGTTTAAATTTGGGATATCTCCATCAAAGTCAGTGGAGTCAGAACCATGTAAAACTGACGCGACAGTAGGATGTGATCCCGCCTGCCTGTGTTACATCTGCCATCTTCATCAATTCAAAGGTTGAACTTGGGCCACACACATAATAAACAGACTTATATTGGTTTCTGAGGAAGACACAGCTGCCAAAGAGTTATACTTGAAAAATATCTGGGAGCTTAGTGTTGATCTAAATGTTCGTCCACCCAGATCCTCTGCAACGTGCCATCACTACAGCAGTCTCAGAGCATATGTCACGCACAGAAAGACTAAGCTGCCTACAAATACCAATTTGGGCTTTCTTTGAGGAGCAGGAGGTGCACTTCCCACCCCCAAGAGCTCTGCTCTCGGACCACCAGCCCCCGAGGCTCAGGCTGACCCCCACTGCCAGGCCCCCACCTGGGGAGGAGTTAGGGCA
Source organism: Anarhynchus alexandrinus (assembly GCA_008711295.1). Lineage (NCBI taxonomy): Eukaryota > Metazoa > Chordata > Aves > Charadriiformes > Charadriidae > Anarhynchus > Anarhynchus alexandrinus. Next base: position 3,583,084 of record VUYV01000014.1, read on the forward strand.
GACCCGGCAGCGGAGCACCTCCGGCTGTCCTGAGCAGCCACCCACTGGGGATATGTCAGCTGAAGATGACTGCTTTGGGTTTCAGCACGAAGGTCCTACGTCTGCCTAGGCATGATACAGGCAATGTGTTTTGTGAAGCCGGGGTTTGGGTACCACTCTGAGGTCAGTCACCTAAAATTCCAACATGAGCTTTGTAGCTGTTCAAGTCCTTCCTTATAGTCACTCCTAACACATTTTCCTCAAAAATCTCACTCTTGGGTACTCAGTGTCGTAAGGACTATCTGTCTGCCTGAACATATATACACGTATATATACAAATACATATATATGTACATATATATAAGTTGCATTTTAAGTTACGTAGCTTGCTGTCATTGACTTTTACAAGGAAAGTAGATTTAAAGTAAGTAGGAAAATTAATATTGACTTAAACAAAAAAGCAAAAAATTTCCTGTTTGAGAATTCAGGTTGCTGAAGATATTAAATGAGTCACCTTAGTTGTTTCACAATATTTTGTTTTTACTGGTGGGTCAAATGAGTCAGCTGACTGGAGACAGGATTTAAGACAATGGGTAATTATTGTGTGGATGAGTAAAAATATATACTGCATACCTTTCTGTCTCCACATGTTATTTTTCCTTAACCTGATGCCAGACTCATTTGATAAAAGTGACTCAGCTTTTGCTGAGGTGGCCCTGCCATTGACAAACTCACCCTTAGGAAACTGCATTTTCTCCTCCCAGAGGTGGACTTGCAACATATTGTCAATTTTAAAGGTTGAAATTTGGGCATTAAGAGTAAAAGAATATGCTTCTAAATTCTTTCATAAGTATCATAAAAGTATACCTTTTTATTTCCCTTGAGAAAAATGTGAAAACACGAGGTAAAGATGGTCAGTAAAATCTCTCCAAAATAGGTGAAGAATCTTCTCCAACATCTACTGATTTTTCTTCCTCTCAGGGAGAGTTCTGCTTATTCTCCATTTCCACCCCAAGATGCAACAGCTAAGAAAGGATAATATTTTTTAAAATAATCTCAGGTATGTCTTTGCCTTGTTTAAATCAGCACATCTCCAAACACGACAGTTCAACGACCTGCTGAGAATTTAGCTGTCATTAAAAAAAAAACAACAAAAACCACCAAACCACACTTTATTAATTTTATAGGTTAATTTACTTTACAGACTTAATTCACACAACATTTATAAGGCCATTGGCCCTGATTCAGTTCATAGCATTTTCCAACAGTGTTTGCTGATTATGTGATAGTAGAGTGTCACTTCTAGACTGGAGTTTTATTTTCAGCAAATGTGAACCAGGGTAGCTCAGTAGATGCATCAATTTATACTACATTTGCATCTCAGTCTGTGTTACTGTTAAGGTGAAATAGGCTGAAGGAGCAAAAATGACAAAGTCTAAAGAGGATTGGAACATTTTTCAGGAGGCCTTCTCCCTAGTGAAATCAGAGCTCTTTATATAATTTATGGGCACAAGACGACACCTAAAAATGGGGTTCAAAGAAGCCACTGCTTTGTGTGAAGTATTAAACAGTGGGAAATGACAAAGAAATGTTCAGACTTCTGCTCTGCCATCAAAGGTTGTTAAACGAAGACAGGTTTAGAGGAAAATACCTTCTCCCATTTTGGATTTGCAGCTACAAGTGACTCTTGGAATTAGTTTCATCTGTCAGCTTCATCTTTTCTTGCGAACAGCAGAAGTGATACTCTCTCGGTATGTGTGAGATCCATGTTCATATACCTTTGAAACACCCTTTGGGCCAAGAAATTGCACCAAGGTTTTCCACAGTTCAGAAAAGCAATCACTCTCCTTGGAGTATTATGAATGGTGCTAAAATTCAGTATCCAACTGGAATTGCTTCATTCTATATAAATTAAGAAAATACTAATTGAAAGGGAGACTGGAATTTTATCTCACTTGCCTGCAGAGTTATTTTCTCAATGCTTCTTTAACCCCTAAATCTCTATTTTTGAAATCAGAAAAATACAAGATTTGAATTTAAGCCTCCCTTATCTTAAGAGAATCCTTTAACCACCAGGCTCCTGAAAATAAGGAAAGGCACTCATGAAAGATTTTAGTTTTGTTTTAGGATCTAAACTCAGATTAACACGTTAACAAGGTCAGGAACTCAGGTGCGATTCAATGGCTTGGTTTATGCGAGATGTCAGACTATGAACTTGTATGTAACAGGTACACATCAATGAAATTTTACAGGTCACGCACAAGTAGCCTAATCCATCTGAAGCCAATGGTAATCCTTCCAATAACTCCAGTAAGCTTTATACATGCCTACGTACACGGCCGTTACTCTGGGATGATATATATGGCTGGTTTCTTCACAGTGACAATAAAAACACAGAATCTACTTACAGCAGTAAAATGTCAGTAGGTTCTGCCTATACATTCATTATGCTTTTGTTTGGCTTATTTTTTTTTTCCCGTGGGTGTTGATTGCTGACTTCTTACGCTTGAAGATTTTTTTAAATCTGTTTCGACCTCTAGGAATCCTCTCCTTGCTTTCAGTGCTTAAAGGAGGGGAACAAAAGGAGTATTTCTGGTGCCACATGTTGCGTGTTCACAAGAACAAATGCTCAAGATTCCTCCCCTTCCTCCCGCTGCCTGAAGGACTCTCTGATAAAACCAGTGCACTTTTTTTTTTATGTGACTCATGGTGCTCTTAAGATCTAACATGCTATATGGGTAGGCACCAACATTTTACAAGAATCTTTTTTTACACCACCAAATTCATAGTTCTCCATCAAAGATTTTAGCCCAAAGAGCAGTTAATAAAGCTGGATGACCTCTTGCTCTAGGATTTTTAAAGTCTCTTTCAGACTAAAATTAGATTTCCTCCTTTAGGAAGAGAAACAGGCCAATGCGTGACCCTTGAACTGTCAATCATCTGGAAGTAAAGCAGGGAACTGATTTCTCTCAGAGCAGCAGAATGAAACGCTCCAAAATAATAATAATGTGGCTATACATATTTATAAGCTCATCATTATTAGTCTTTAGTATGATTGTTCCTACATGATATTCAATGGTAATTTTGGCCCATGGATATGTACTTTGACTTAGTTCCATAAGATACTCTAATTTCAAATAAAGCATGCTTTAAATGAGTTAACCACTAATTAACTGGCAAGTCTCAAATAATAGTCATCTATGGGGAATCATAATTGAATGCTCTAGTCGTGTTTGACAGGTGTCTGTATTATGTCCAGTGCTGTTTAACATTTCAGTTGATGGCCTGGGAGTGAAAATAAAGCAGTTGCTGAAAAATATATGAATGGGACAACATCAGAAAGAATAGTAAATAGTAAGAACAGATTAATGAAGGGAGCAGTTCCCTTTCACAGATATGCATTTTAATATACCAAATGAAACAACTTATTTCTAGGAATAAGGATGTCATACCATCTATTTTACAACAAAGGACTGTACTGTGGAAATCAGTGCCTCTGTAAAATATATAGGCGTATTGTTTGCAAGCAGCTCGGTATATGCTCTGGAATAATGTGCTAAAAAAAAAAAAAAGAAAGAGAAAAGAGGAGGCTTATATGATCCTTGGCTGATAAACAGGAATGAGGGGGAGGAGGGACACAATTTTTCCTTGATGTGTAGTAAAACTAATCCTGTACAGTTCTGGCAGCCATATGTTAAAATAGCAATTGAAAAATTAGAGAGGATGCAGAGATAGATGCCTTACCCTGAGAAACACAAAGAAGACAGTCTGTTTAGTTGAACAAAAAGCACACTGAAAGGAAACTTGATTACAGCACCTAAAAACCCCTCATCATTTCTCTCACACCTTGCAGGTGAACAAGACAGAAGTCAAAAATCACCACTTGTTTTCCAGAGCTCATTTTCCTCGAGCCTTTTATATTCACATGGTTAAAAGGCAGTTGTAGCCACTCCTGTATTGCAGAATATGCCTCCAAGTCATACCGTCACTGGGCATGGGCAAATGCTGAAAACTAAAGGGCCTTTTAATTTAGAGGCAGGATAAATGAAAGAGAGCAGTAGTTAGAAGAGGGAATGAAAAACATTCAAATGGGAAGACACACAATTTTAAGAAAGGGGATGATTAGCTGTTGGAATGGTTTGCTAAGGAAAGCAGGGGAACCTTTGATGTCTGCAGATAAAGACTGGATCTTTTTCTGAAAGAGATGATATGGACAAATAAAATTTTGACACTAATACTGGAACAAATGAGTGAAACTTAAGGGCCAACACTTCAAAAGGTTGGAGTGGAGATCTTTGGCTTTAGATTCCGCTTCTGAGAGACTCTCTGACTTTACAAAGAGAATACAATTTCTCATGAATATGAAGGGGAAAAAAAATCATAATGTGAATAGTTAAAGCACCGGAACTGGCTGCCAAGAAATGGAGGAATCTACACCCGTGAAGACTTTCAAAAATCAGCTGGAAAATGCCCTGAGCAACCTGATCTAATTTTGAAGTTAGCACCCCCTTCAGTAGGAGATTAGACTAGATGATTTCCAGAGGTCCAGTCCGGCACGAATTTTTCTATAGTTCTGCAGTTTTTGCACATTAATGACATTTGATGACACTTGATGACACTTTATAAAGAATTCCAGAGTCTCCGGATGGACACTGTCTTCTAGTGATGTCCCGCTTTTATCTGTCTGAACAATGGATAGGCAGCACAACTTTTTTTTTCCTGGATGTGAACAAGGACAAAATTACACATTGAGAAGACTTTTGATAGTCATGTTAAAGAACCCATATATATTTTGGTTTATTGCATTGTTAAATGTATTGTTTGTAAACACATTCTGCTTGAAAACATTGGAGAGAACCCAAATGAAGTAATTGGTAACCCAATCTAGATGTTGCTCTTCTCAGGTTCATTGTATAAATGTAGGTTTTGCTCGTGCTCCTCAGTGCTCTTGCATTCAGGTGCTGGTTTGAGAACATGGCATCACCAGCTGTAAGGTGTGTGGAAAGGATGCCCTTAGTTAGGGCATGGTGGCTCATTAGACTGCATTTCAAACCTTGTTGTAAGTTTGAAAACTCTGAAATTGCTGTCATGCTATGGACACAGGAGAGGTCATACGCCAGACAGAAGCACCGACAGCTTCCCCTTCCAGCTGGTGCTCTTGCAAGGGGCCTTGCAGGACAGACCTGGCAATGATCCTCTTGATTGATTAACAGCTTCTGACCAGAAAACTCTGACATTTCACCCCCCCAACTCAGCTGCTGTGCCATTTGCTGCTCTGTTACCCTCATGTATCAAAATAGGAAACCTTAGATTAGTTTTTTTCTTCATGGGGTATTATAGGGAAATCATTGCATTGCTTCTATTCTCAAATTAGTGAGCAAAACAAAAGAGGACCAAAGGGGAGTCAAGTAGTTTACTACACACCCAACGCGTTGGTTGACCTTGTCTGTCCACAGGCAGAGCAGCTAATTGGGCAGGGAGGTGCTGTGATCTAGTACCTACGTCTTTAGTTTTTAATCCGATGTAAAGTGACATAATTGTATTGATCTCAGTGCTGATTTACACTATCAGAGAATATTACCATTTATTTTTAACCTCACTAAATTCCCTATCTGCTTCAGCATTGCTGATGCAAAATGAATTAAAATACTGCAGATCAATCTAGTTTCCTGAAGTAACAATGAAGCATTTATAACTGCAGCAAGAAAGGTGCACAGAAGCTCTTTTATTCTATCCTGCTCTTAAGAGTTAAGTGAAATTACTGAAGCATGTTCTAAATGTTATCAATTGTGACATATTTTATGCTACTGGCATAGTATATTCAACAAGTGCATTAGGAGAGCGCTTAGCACTTTGTAATTACACTCATATTTCATTTTAAGATAATTTCATGCTATTCTTTCAAAAGGCATCAAATTTGTGGCTGTAGTCTTGAAACAATAGGATGTGATATTAACAAAATCAGATCTGAAATGCTCTTCTACTTCTCTAATGGAATGTAACTGAAATACAGTGTGCAACTTTCATTCAAAAAACTTCTGTGGTCAAAGAGATACTATTGATTTAAGTCACAATTAATTTAATGAAATGCCATTCTCCTTTTTTTGCCCTTCTTTGGTCCCCCCAATGAAAAATTAGATTTGCATTCTCAGTTGTCCCAGTAAAAAATGTATATATTATACTAACACTCCTGCTACATGGATTTTAAAGTGCTAAACCATTACTATGACACATGGTTTTTACACCTGTGAGGAACTTTCTGACTCAGCACTGAGAGTGTGGACATGTGGTGAATTTTAAAAAAAAAAAAAAAAGACCGCTTCCTCTGTGAATATGTGTTTTCTATATTTAGCTGTGCTTTGTGCAGGGCCTGAGAAACGTCAGGTTTGTCTGCATCAAATTCAGTGTGAATGCCACATGTAAAGAGGTTGCAAAATCGGGACTTCAGCAGGAAAGCAGCAAGCCGTGGTCTTAATAGGGTGGAGGTTTTAAATACAGAGGGACTGGAGCCAATTAATGCAAGCGCTACTCATGGAGAGCCATGGGAATTGTGCGATGGAGGAACTGCTGGACCGGATTCTAAATAACAAAGGGAGAAGTCGGGATCTCACCAAAGCGAGGGCCTGTTCTCTATGCAAGCCCCGGGCCAATAATGCAGAAGGTGCGTAGTAGTCACCGTCTTGATCCAAGGCTGCTTTCAAGCCTTGCTGCCTTGCTTCAGGGTGCGCGCAGGCAGCTTCTGCGCAGCGTAGCTGCGATTGGGTTGCAAAGCATAATTCCCTGGCACTGCAAAATATACACAAAGAAGCGTAAGCCTTTCACCGCTCCAGCGTTTTAGACCATACGCAAGGAAGCATGGCAATTAGGCTACAAGTTCTTTGCCATTTGAGAGACGCAGTAGGGTTATTAATAATCTGACTTCACATTTGTGAGGAAGATCTAAGTAATGCGGTTCTGGTAGCGTAGGATGAGCCTCCCTCTAGCTCGGGAGAGATGCGTACCTGAGCCGGGAAGCCTGCCATCAAACACCGCCTCCACGTTCTGCCTGTGTCTATTTGTTGTGCTGTGGGAAAGATCTCCGAGTTAGCTTTTTGCACACTACTGTACAACCAAGAAGTATGTGAGTCCCAGAAACAAAGCTAAATAGCTCAGGTGAAACATCACGGAGACAAGTTTACGCTGCTACTGGTTCAGCGCTAGCTGTGGGGATCTGTACGGGGGCTCTGCTGGATGGAACAGAGCTATCCTTGCTGGAAAGAGTCACTGCAAAAATCCCACCAGATATGACAAAACATGGAGCATTGAGATGGGGCATAAAAAAAGACAAATGTAATCCAGCAGTTTTCACAGCTGGATTAGCAAATTACTTTTAAATGTTAAAATTTGAGAAATTAGGAATACAAAGTAGCCTGGGATGTGTTGTTTATGTGCAAAGTGTTCAGGTCTGACCCCAAGTTCTGCAGTTTGGAGCAGCATGATGCGCACCTGATGGACTGTCTTCCAAAAATGTTTCGCTTTAATTAAGCTGAATACTGTAAACCTCAAAGGATTGATGCATATTCAGTATAGCTCAGGCATTTCACCTAAACTGAGATTACAGCCCTCAGGTTATACTAGGTTCTAATAAAGTTTGTGTTGCATTTAATGTATCACCATTCATGGAATGCACTGTGTTTTTTGGGTTTTTTTTAATCGAGGTTCTCAGTAGGTTTGTTCCATGACTCATTTTTACATTCTCATGCAACGCAACAAAGAGTTACTTCAACCGCTGTGGTTCTCCTGGGCTGGGAAAATTCACAGGTGAGTGTGTCATGTTGTTTGGCATGAACAGTAACTAGACAGTTCCTTTATTTAGAGTAATTAATCCTGCCTGCAAGTGGTGGTATTTTCCACAGTCTGTACCATCAAGTGAGAGCCTAGTTTTGAAAATTGATGCTAGCTCCCCAGTTGCATTCTTGGCTAAGGTTGGGCATGTAACATCCCACAAGGTCATTTAAGGGAAGGAAATACCTCATGTTTCCCAACATCGTCAGTTCAGGCATGGCCTGATTTTGCAATCTTACTCACATTAGGCAATTCCCTTGCATGTCACAGGATTACTTGCAATAGCTCAGGCTACTTGCTTTGAAGGACGCTGACCTTGAATCTAAATTATCTGCTCCCTAACATCCTTCACTGTAGGAGAGGAAACAATCTTTCACACAGAATTAGAAGAGGAAGATGATGTTGGAACAGCACATGCAAATAACCTCCAGCCACTTGTTTAATCGAGTAAGAGGTCAGCTCCCAAGAAAAATTTACATCCACAACGTATCATTACTATTATATAATATCTGGCAAAAATATTTACTGCAGTGGAAGTGTAGAACACGGGGTTAATAACCATTGTAAATGTTCTTTGCTGAATGCCAAACCAGCCCAAAATAAAGCACTCACTGTGCATTAAACAACAGCATCTAATGGTGGCAGATAAGGGGTCAGATAACATTATTGCTTCAAGTTCTTTTTCTGTGGATGCATTTTTGGCCTTGAATCCCTCTTTACAGTATAAATTACCAGCTTAAAGAGTACTTTTAAAAGCAATCCTTTGAACAGGAGTGGGAAGAGCATTTAAGCAGCTCCAAGGTCCCCATAGACATAGTGCTGGTGGAAGCTGTCAGAGGAATGTACTAATAGCCCCCAGAAATGCACTATGATTGCCATTCTCCTTGCGTCAGTTTTAAATTTCCCCCTCTCAGGCCATAAATGCGTAGGTCAAGTCCACCTTGGCCACAGAGATCAAATATATTCTCTGTAGCATTAACTTCGAGAGGGCTTTCATTTTTCAGACTTTTTTTCTGAGGCTGAAATGAAACCTTGCTTTTTATTTTGTGAATTCTTTTAATAGAAATCTTTTTCTAGGAATCCTTGGAGAGGGTTATTGTATGTTACTGCTACTCCCTGGGTCAAATTTTCTCTTGTTGTAGCGATTTAAATGGAGCTTTGCCAGCTTACAGCAATAGAGGCTATATTCCCATGAGTTTTGCATCATGAAGCTTTATTGCTGATGTTCATTCCTGGGGTTACCACATACCTGGAGAACTCTGGGCAGAAAACCAAGAACTTCATATGATATTAGTTTTGTTTGCTGCACATGAAACTTCACTGATTTCAGATATCCTCAGGTTTATATTGTCTATAAAGTGAACGCTACCAGCAGAGTATCTCGTATCACGAACACAAAGGAGAAAGGCTTGCCTTAATATTTTCTTGCAGGGAAATAAGGGTAGGCTGTCTCTAAAACATCTGATGAATTTAGCAACAACACCCCATGCAGCGGAGCCAGCTCTCTCTAATCCCCTTTCTCCTCTAATGTTTTCCTCCACAGACTGTTGTAGGTCAAGCGTTATTCTTACGATGGCTATACTAAAATATTTGTTGCTTAGAATAAAGCTTTTTACAATAAAGACTGTGCAAATAGAAATCAATTTTGATCAGCCTTATGGAAAATATTTTACATTTGGTAACAGATATAGGAGTATTTGTGTCTGGGATTATGAATGAAATAAAATGTATTAAATTATTAAATTAAATCTTCTATTAAAGCACAAGAAAAATCCTGTTGTTTCAGTAAATGAAGTAACAAGAGCAGTTAACCTTGTAATGAATTAATGAGTTGTGTTGGAAAGGTTTGTAAAGTAGATAATAAGGAAGTTGTAGCAGCAATTGTCCTTGAAAGACATCCGTGAAGCTGTTTTGTAGGGCATTTGACAAGTTAATATTTGACAGCATTGCATGTAATGACACTGTAGAATATGCATGATGTAATTGTTTAGTTACCCAATAGGATCTGTTAAGTGTTGTGTAAGGTGGGCACGCAGTCAAGGGGTATGGCTTCCAAATGTGGATGCGAGTGAGATACTTTGTAAAGCCAAATGTGGATGTGAGTGAGATACTTTGGACAAGGAAACCAGCATATTTGAGGATTTGGAGGAGAAGGATCTGTGGTCCTGAAAAGAAAACTCTGATAACTCTCCTTCATTTGCTCCTACTAAGCCAGAGCTACTTGTGATAACAAGCTGTTAGGATTTGCTTCTTAGAACACTTGTGCATATGCTTAGAACTATAACAAAAAATTTACAGCTTGTTGGTTTTAACAGGAAAGAAAACAGTATTTCCTACACTAGCTTCAATGCAGCTGTTTAGAAAAATAAACCTAATTAAAGATCTATTATTTCTATGGCCTGTCTTTATTTTATGTTAAGGTAAGCAGTCATTATCTAATTTGAGCTAATTTGTGTCAGACCAGAGACACTAGTCCTTAAAATCTCTAGATTTGCATCACACATATCCCAATTCCAAGGAATTTTGATTGTCCCTTCTCACAAGGAGGACAGTCTGCTTTTTACTTTTCTATCCCACCCATTTGACATATCCTCTCAGTGGACCCTCCACACGAAGAAGGGTCTAGAACCCTCAGCCCTGTTTATCCTCTCCTTTTGAATAAATGAACACTAATTCTCTGACTCCTGGCAGTCTAATCTCAATTTGGGTAGCAATAGAAAGCCCACCTTGCTAACCCTACAATGCGGGAAAATCCATAATTAACTTTTTCTCCTGCTTTCTGAGTACTCGTCAGACTCCCACAACCCCCCTACATCTTCCTTGTCAACCTCTTAGCAGTTTGCATGTGATGCCTTTTTCTCCATTTTTGGGTCCTTGGTGCTACAACATCCTTGTGAGCAGTGGCAGCTCTCAGTCATCTGAAGGACTACCCTACAAATGTTTTTTCCCATTTGGTGTGTGTCTACTGGAACCTTACTCCCAACCATGGCTCCCCACAGGAATGATATTCAAGCTCAGGAAAGATCATATGTGAGGTAAAAGAGGCTTTAGCTCTTTTTTTTTTCTTTTTTTTTTTTTTTCATTATGAGTTTGTGTTTTCCCTTTTGGGTTCTGAAGCTAAAGTAAAAAGAATCAAGCCGACCCCTCATATGAAGTGACGCTGCGACACAGGTAACTTCTGCGTGGATAGTCCTCAAATCATGGAGAAATGGTCCGGCTTTTTATTTATATACTGCACAGTTTCTGGGAATTTGAGTCAAGAAGCAGGATGCTGCATTCTTATACACTGCACAGTTTGGAGGAAGGGGAGAGGAAATCAGTCATTTCCCCTATTTGGATCTAAGCAATCCACAAGTTTTTTCATTAGTGAATACCTACACGTTAGGGTCTTGAGTGGCATTGTAACACTGAAGGACGTTGCATCAGATGTGGCATTTCCAGCTTGGCTGTTGCTGCCTGTTTCCTGATGTTTTAATTTATTTTTTTTTAAGTTGTTATTTTCTCCTGAATTTGAAGTTTTAGAGGGCTGATGTGCAATCACAAAGCCAAGTTATGTTTTACTTTTTGGTTTGCTTCCGTGCTCAGTTTGGTTTTTTGCCCTTTGCTTGCGCTGTGTGGATGCCGGATGTTGGCATTCAGCGCGACTGCATTGTCTGCTCTGTGGTGATTGATGGGATGATTCATGGACTTTCAGCTGTTGCAGTGGGAACTTGAGAGAAAGAGTGTCATTGCTCTTCTTTGCCTTTACTCACCTCCTTGAGTGTTTTACTTTAAGGAAGCAAAGCAGGTACACTTTTGTTTGAGGTGTTTCTACTACTTTCTTGAGATTAAGAGCATATCGACCACATATTTATCTTCCTTTCCTCAATCTTTTACATGGAATTTCTCAAAGTGTTCAAATAAGAATCTGAAGATATTTTTGCTAAAAAAGTTCCAAGGAGAAGCCATCGTTATGAAGATGATTGTTGCAGAGATGGGAGCCCTTTTTTCATGGTATTTGAGGCCGTTAAATTATTTCACAATGACTAATGTGTTGTAGGAAGTTTTGAGCCATATAACTGATTACTTATTTATTCTTATGCAGAATGAGTATATACAGGGTGAAGAATTCTATCACTACAGAAAAATGCAAGCAATATTCAAAATTTTATAGTGCTTATTTCAGAACACGTCACTATTTCTGGGAGAGAAACTGAGGCACAGAGACAAGATCACCCAGCTTGTTCAAAGTCACCCAGAAAATCTCTTTTAGAGATGGGGAGTGAACCCAAATTTCTCAAGTCCTCATTCACAATGTCCCTTAGCTCAAGTGTAAACGAACACACAGGGCACTATGATGTGGAGAATAAGGCCACAAATGTAGGGAAAATTGGATACCTATACTAAAACACGTAATCCTTTCTCCCTTCCCTTCCCTTCCCTTCCCTTCCCTTCCCTTCCCTTCCCTTCCCTTCCCTTCCCTTCCCTTCCCTTCCCTTCCCTTCCCTTCCCTTCNTATACCCTGTGGTTACTTCAGTGATAAGGTTCAGCTGGCCTGACACATGACTTTCCTGCTTGTTTTCTTGCTATCATATTCCTCTCACAAGTCACTGTTGATTGTGGGCGGGATTGGGAACACAGCAAAGGCGCTGTGTTTCAGCTGTGGCAGTGCAAGGAGCGGATGGTTTCCACATTTTTTGTTTATGGGGTCAGACTCCTCTCCCTTAAGTACCAAACATTTAAAATGTGAACATGACAGTCTGAGATACTTATTGCAGACTTTCTTCATAGTTATTGGAGAGAAATTAGTTTCTGCAGGGGCTGTTTACTTGCCCTGTCTTGGGGGTCTACTTTTATCCCCAGTCTGTAAAGGGAACCGAGAGTTATGCTGGACACAAGCATGTGAGAAAGTTAACTAAGTCACAGTAGGTCAATACACTTCTGCTTTTTCATTCCCCCCCTGCAAGGTTACACCCCAACCCAAAGCATCATTTCATTTCTCTTGAGTTGGAAAGCAAGTGAGTGGGGAAAGGGAGAGGGCCGTTTCAATGACAGACCTACGACAGTGTTTAGCAGTGGTAAAGGCAGTGGCAGGAGTCTGCAACTTCGCTTTTCAGCCCTTGCACAGTCGACAGGTTGTTTTCTGCTTCCTTCTTGCAGTCTTTTGCTTCTCAACACGTCCTACCGCTTTATTCATAAGGGAAATGTGACTGGAAATGCCAGCTCAAAAATATCATGCACAAAAATCTGCTGCCTCTTTGTGTCTATGCTGGTTGCCTGTGACATCTCACTCGTTGCCCTTGTAGCTCACTGCTGTTTTTTCTTGCAGTCATGCTAACTGAATTTACATGCCGCAGTGTTTCCAGGACCACTGCTGTCCTTCACTTGCCCCAGTGGCACTACTTAGAGCAGGAGGAAATGGAAATGTTACAGCTGTCATAGCTGCCCTTGCTGCCTGGTCTTTGGAAAGGGAACTGCATTAGGCATTAATTATTCTTATTTCCTCTCTTTATTTTATCCTTCCTTCTCTCTCCCTCTGACCTTTTTAAATGTTAGGGAACTCTGATTTCAGTCCGTCCCTCACCTCAACCTGTCCCTGGCTGGAAAAAGACATAGAAAAGTCACAGGTGATTTGTGTAGCAGGAGACCAAGGATATTTGGTGGCTCAGACTCTGTCCCTTCATTGCCGTGCTGCCCAGGGAGCATAGGGGCCCTGGGAAGATTTCGAATAGGAAATATCCACAGTGCCCTGACAGCACAGTGGTGATATGGACTGCTACGCTCCCTTACGCTCCCTAAGTGCTGCACACCTTGAAACTTAGAGCATGGGATTACTCTTATTTATTTCATACTTATTCCTAGAGGTCAAGACTATGTCTTACTTTTTAAGCCTTTTACAGACAGGTACAGCTGGGCAAAGTGCTGTACCATGGCTCAGAAATATCAGTTTCTAGCTCTGCGACTGGTTTACCAATGACCACTAAAGGTACCAACATCAAAGTATTAGAAAGTCCTGGTGTTAACACAGGCGTGGAAGCCTCTGACCAGCACAGCACATACAGCAGAGGCATTGCTCAGAGCACATCAGATCCTTAAACACAGACAAATGTCTTCCTCCTGTTGTGTTGGCCAGAAAATTGAATGGCAATCAAGTGCGCCGGTCTGCATGTTACAATGCTGAGACGAACAACCAATAGGCAGTGGGAAGGTTTCTCACCTACTCACAGGTGTGAAAGTGCAACACCAGTCCTCTGATAAGAGCCACAGGAGCAAAAGTACACGAGTGACAATATAGAGTTTGAGCCGCTTATGAAAGGCAGTGTGTAACATGCCAAAGCTGAAAGGAGCCTGGATTTGATGACCTGCAGGGAGATTCCTTTCAGTTTTAAGACCCAGTGAATGATAAAGTCTTTGCATAAATTTACAGGGAGCTTTTTATAGTGAAGGGGGGAAAGGAGCGTGAAGGTGCAGACTGTGAAATGTCGTCAGGGATAAGTTACCACTGAAGCTGTTTGTGGAAGAGAAAAGCTGGTAGCAACCTAAAGAGTGTATAAGACAGGACAAGTGGGAGGGTGTCTGATCCATTGAACTCACTCTATTTTATGAATAGTCACCGCTTTCCCCTCCCCACCTGCTTCCCCTTCTGAGAGGTTTACACGTAGGACTTGCCTGGTAGACAGTGAGTGTGATGTAACCACTTACCGCTCATCTCTTGACCAGTTTCCCCAGTTTCTGTTTTGAAGACTGTCTTTCCATTTCTGCTAGAGAAAAATCAAAGTGTAAGCAAAGGCTATGTAAACAATAATGCACCGTGAGAGAGGTGTGTTTAGTGACTTGAGCATAGTGACTGGCTCTGAATTAGTCATGCCCTTTCAGGAAGAAGAATTCAGTCTCCTTGGACAGCTCAATGAAGATGTCTGCTCGCTTCATATTGAAAACAGGAAAATGCAATGGTTGACTGACTGAGAAAAGAAAAAGAGGGTAATAAAGAAAATATACAAATCAGTGACACTGTCATTTTGAATACTGCATTCGCGTTTGGCCTACTTATCTCAGAAAACAAAGGGCACAAAGAGAACACACAGCAAAAGGACAAAATGTGTTAGCAGGGACATGAGGAGAGAGGGAAGATGACAGACACTTCATGTTCATCCAGCATTCCAGAAACAGCCCAATGCAGAATTCTTCAAGCAATTGAAATGAACAACAGAAACTGCCCCATAGAGATGTTTTCCCTCCATTCTTCAGGCTGGCCAAAAAACCAATTAAAGCTGGTCTGTAAGCACCACCCAGGCACTCCCCAAGAGGTGGTGAAAATGCATTAACTGCATCACACTCAGTCTATGCACAGATCTGCACACTCCCTCCTTGCTGGTTGGAGCAAGGGGCTCGGTAACCTTTGTAGCATCAACACTGGTATCATGGAAAAGCCACACTATGAGGAAAAGCAGGACAGAGACAGAGCTGACCATGGAGGACTGAAGAGACGTGTACTGAGTTGTAGAAGACAGCACAGCCCAAGGTCAACCCACTCACTGAGAGTCCTCTCCCTGGCAGGATTACAGGGACAGTGGCAGCTGTGCGGGGGTGCAAACATGTACCCTCAGCAATAAAATGCCGGTAGGTCATGGGTAGTGGTTAAATTGTTTTAGTCACAAAGCTCTTACAAATTACTGGGACTAAGGAGTCCTCAAGGTCATAGTAGGTGTGTGCTGTGGATCCTCACCAAGATTTTCTGCAAATGTTGATTTTTCCCCGATGCAAAATTGTTTCCCTGATAAAGAATAGTAAGGATCAAAACATGAATAAGAATAGCTTTTTTATTATTATTAAATTAGGAATGGAAAGATTATAAAGGTCTTAGTAAAGGTCCCAGTGTAGCTGGTGAATTGGGAAAAGGGAGGGAGCATATCTTGTAGCTGTTTTTTCTCTGTGAGCTTGGGGGTGTCCTTGGCGCCAGGCGGCAACACTTCAGCAGAGAGTGAATGAAGGTGGGAGCATATTTATTTCCTTAAATCCTGGCGTCTGTCCCCACATCCTTCCCTCAGCCGGGGGAGTAGTCATGGAAACAGCCAAGGACAGCCTTGCTCCAACAGCAGAGGTTTGGTCCCTTCCGTGGGGCAAGGAGAGACACCAGGAAGGGAAAAACGCCGAGGTGACAGGGTCATCCTCGAGTACATTTAGCAAGTGTCATCAAATCTTTAATTTCACAGAAAAGTGAAAGGGACAGGAGAATCCTAGGTTTAGCGCCTCCTCTAAAGGAGACCTGAGGCAATTTTGCTGGTTTTGCTTTATGTGAGAAAATGTTCAAAAGAGCTGTTGCAATCTATCACGTCAATAACTCACAGACAAAAGGTGCCTAATAATATGCACTGACACAACAGCCTATAATGGCTGTGTGGGAACCATTACATTTATTATTATACCAATGACCCATAGACTATGGAAACTTTTATTTCTTTCCACAGAAATCTTTACTATTCTTTTAAGTACCATGAAAGGAGATGAAATGAGAAGAGAGCAGCCATATTCAGCATGTTAAGAAATAAAAGACATCTGAACCACTTTCTATTCAGTCCCTGCTCACATCCTTAATAGGAACAATTAAAGAAATATGCCATATTTCTGAGCATATATATCTGGCACAGATAACACTGCTTTCTGTATTCATATCTTTTAAAATGAGGTGAGTGAAAGATGGGAGTAAAGTACATATCTTTGACCTTGCCTTTGCTAATATAAACACACAGCACAGCGTACGTATCGTATATTTTAAAAAATCCTTGCACGGTTTTCCCCAGGGAGTGCAGAAGGAATAGAAAGACCTACACATGACAGATGCTAATCATGTCTCACTTGTGTGCACCTTCCAGATACTATGGTGATGAGGCTGTTTAAGTCTCCAAACAGAATGAAGCACGGACATTTGTGCTGAATAGCCTGACTTTTCACAATTTAAAGATGACCCTTCACATATTTTTCCTATAGGTTTGCTATGTTAATATTTATACAGGGAGGTATTAATAAACAGTAGCCTTTCATAAGTAAGTATTCAGCAAGTAAAACGCGTTGTCATTTATCAGTGGGAAGGGAAGGTGTAATAGATTTCAGCATTTTAAAGTCTATGCACACATAGTTTAATTTACCAGTTTTCCCAAGGGCCAGCAGCATGGATTTATATCTCATTGTGATGAGGTCCTTGACTGTAAAACAGCTGGCTATACAAGTAAAATACTGTATAAATGATAGAAATATAAATACATATTACAGAGTAAACATAGTGATTAGAACCAAATAAGAGACATGCTAACTTTAATTCTGGCCCAGGATGCAGGAGTTGCAACACAAAATTAATTACCCAATCAGAACTGCTTGGGTGATCAGTTTTCATGTTGGACTTTCCTGAGTAAAAAAGGATCATTGTCAGTGCTTGTGTGGTCTGTTCAGAATTGTTACAGCATCCTGGAGTGAATAAGACTGGGGACTACTAGGACAGCTGAAGGTACTGTGTTCAGTGCTGTTGTAGTGTCGTTACACGTTCATGCAGGTGGCCCAATATCCTGAAAAATCAATGGTGAGTGAAGAAAACCTTCCTCACCTTTTGCCTAGTATAGCTTTTTTGACGCAGTCCAAGCTTGGACCACCTGTACATCTCATTGGCTTCTGTGGCGCGTAACATCCATCAGGATCCCTCCAGGAAGGTGACTTGTCAGCCCAAGGACAACTGCATGGCAGTGCAGCAGCGAACCCTCGGGCACATTGCAGTGTAGCAGCCCTTCCACCCTGCAGTTGTTTCACCCTGTGTGTCCTGAAGTGAACTGAACCAGCGTGTGAACTCAAGGCTGCATTCAGAGTAGGAAAAAGGTGTAACCATGAAATAAGGAGCAGATATTAATTTCAGGCAGAGTTTCCTGCCAATGTAGAAACGTTTGATTAAAGAGAGACCACCTCTCTGTCAGAAACATCCCTATGGCTTCCAGCCAAGTTGGAGTCTAATCCTGTTTTGTGAAAACTGTCCAGCAATAGCAATACGAGGAGGTCAGTCCGTTCCCATTTCCATCACCAACCTGCTCAATACCCACACTGCGCACTCACCATCCCGGTACTACCTACTGTGCTTCATATATTAATGTTGCCTCATAACACCACTAGGCTGTTATTAAGGTTGCTGTCTAATCTTCCAGAAAGGAAAACTGTAAAACCAAGCAGTGAAACGAGTAGTTGAAAGTCCCAGGCCACATCTAAGAAAGGTTTGAAATTAGAAACTGGATTGGAAGCATGTGCTTTGAAGCCTTTTAACCGCAAGTATCTTGGCTTCCTCCTAGCCTTTGCTTTCTTTCATAAAAGGAATGAAATGCCGATCTACCTCACAGGGTGTTAGGAGTGTGATTTTTCGGTCTTCAGATGCTACATGAAGGCAAAAAAAAAGGCTGAGTGATGAATGTAAGCAAGACTAGACTTCTTTAATTAATCTGTATTAGAGTGGACTGGATTATTTTTAGATTTCCTATCACTCATCTCTAAACAGATCTTTAACAAGTACATAAAATGCACTTTTAAGTAATCCATAAATGGCAGTGGGCTCCAGGGCTTTCCCCTTTGCTGAATCAGACCAGGGATCGCTGTTTTGCTTTACTACGTGGGAGTCATGAAATATTGTCCAAAAGTCTTCGTTTCTTTCCTAATTGACATAAGGAGCTATAAAAGATTTTTCCACTTTCTACTTTAGAATAGTAGCACTTGTAGAAAAAGAGAGAAAAAGAAATCTTAGGTGTTTATTCTAGGGTTAATTATCTGCCAAATACAGGGATAAATGACTTGGGCTTGTAGGAGAGAGGATAACATTGCATGACCTAGAAGATTTGATGATTCTAGTAATAAATCCACATTTCCCTTACTTCTTAACAAAACTTTTGATCCATTAAAATATTAAATCAATATAATTATTTATCTCAAGCTTAAAAGGAAAGCTAGTTTCCAGGAAGCAATTATTCTTGCTTCTTCGTGGTATAATAGATGACTTTCTCTAACCTAAACCAAAATTTAGCTAGAGGCTGACCCTAAAACAAGGGTCCCCAGCCAGTGTCATGATGAAAAAGTTCTCACAGTCAAGTTCTCTTTGCACCACAGCCTCTCCTTGACAAACCCTTTCCAGCCCCCATTCACCTGGAGCTCTCAGCTCACCTTAGTCTGAATCTTCAATCTGACTCCAAGCTGGTGTCTACATCAAGATTTTCTCGCAAAAAAGTTCTCTCTGTACTCCATCCTTGTCTCTGCCATCTCCTTTCTAGTCCCCCTAAAACTGCCACTTTAGGCTCTTTCTTTTTATCAACCTTAACCCTAACTCTAACAATATAACTTATTAGAAATTACTTACAAAAGAGTTCTCTTTGCAGCCTGTGTTTTCCTTTGGCCAGCCACTTTGAAGACACACTCCAGCTAGAGCTCTCTTTCTCTCAAATCCAGCAGTAACCTTAACTCTAACCCTAATGATAGTCTGAGCCTTACAAAAAGCTTGCTAGCCAGTGCACACTCAAAAAATTTCTCACAAAATAGTACTTTCTGCATCCTACCCTTTATTTTGGCAACCCCTTTCCAATCCCACGACAGTTAGATTTCTCAGTTCTCTCTTTCCCCCACCCTAACTCTTATCCCAACACTAACCCCAAGTGGATGTTGGGCATTAGACTGGGTCCTCAAACATGTGTCCAGATGAATTTTTTTCCACACAAGTTTTTTGGTAGCCTATTCCTTCTCTTTGAACCCCCTTCACAGCCCATTTCAACTGTAGAAACAAGATCTCTCTTTCTTTCATCTTTAACTCTACTAATAAATATAAAAGTAAGTTGAGTCTTGGATTTGGGTCACGTGATCATTGCCCACATTGAAAAAGTCTCCTAGACAAGTCTCTGGACCTTTACAGGCTACGCTTTCTTTTGTCAGGCCCTTTGCCATCCCCCTCCAAGTGGAGGTCTAGGCTCTTTTTTTCTCGCAGCGTTAACCTTAAAAGTAAACCTAACCTTAACCTTAAAAGTAAACCTAACCTTAACCAGAGCTGTGGAAAGCCCAAGAAACTACTGCTGAGACCAAAAAGGCCTAATGGAAAAGTTGTCATGTTGTCCTATAATTTTGCTTTGGCGGCCAACTTTTCACTCCCACTCCAATGGGAGCTCACGGCTCCATCTTTCTCTAAATGGTAAATTTAAGCCTCAACCTAAGAGTAATCCCTACGCCCAGGCCCCCTCAGGAAGTATCTACACCAAAAAATTATTGCAACCACATTGCCTTTGCTCCTCACCCTTTGCTTTGGCACCTCCTTTCCAGCTGCAGTCCTGTGATGTCCCCTTTCCTCACCCCCAAAGCTTGCCCTAACCCCACCTCAAACAGCAGCCGCTGTGCAGGAAGCCAGCAAAAGTCTGATGTTCTTTTTCAGCTTTCAGTCCATGCTTTTATCCTTTTTGACTACTTATCTTTGACTTCTGAAGACACAGAGGGGAAAGAAAGTGGGAGGGATCATGAGAAAGGGGACAAGGGTTAATGTTCATAAGACTCCACAAGCTATCATTTCTTTAAAGTGCAGGCTGTGCTATATATACTTCTGTCCTAAAAGCACGAGAACTGCCTGGATTTTCATAAGCACATAAGACATCTGTAAACATCCAGAGATTAGGCTTGGGTAAATCCGCACCTTTGAAAACTGTACCAATCTTACAACGCTTTGAATCATTATCATATTAACAATTCACATAGTTCTAATAAGCTGAGTAATTCATGGTTTTCTGAATGTCCTTTCTGATTCCCATTAAACTCAATGTCAGTTTTGCCTTTGAATTCAATGAGAATGCCCAGCTATGACAGCTATTAAGTATCTCTCCCACTGTTATAGTAATGAGCAAGGCTACAATAAGTGAGAGCCCAGTCCTGAAGAGCTAAAATTATATAGAGAGAAAATACTAAAAAAAAAAAAAAGTTATACGCTCCCATTTCACAGATGGGGGAAAAATCAAAGAGAGATTTATATCATGTTTACACAGATGGGTGCAGCCAGAATCAGCTGTGGTGCAGAAGCCTTATTGCTGCACTAGTTCATTGTGAGTGAGCTAATTAGGATTTTGACAGTCTTTCTTGGGTGAATCTAGTTGTGGCCTCTTCAAACTTTACTGCCACCAGCTGTCTGCTTTGCACTCCTACCAGAGATTACTGCCCCTGCATCTGGCTCAGCAGATGTGCTCGTGCATCAGCTGCTCCATTTCACAGTTCAGCATCTTCGCTTCAGCCTCACCAAAGGTACGCATGCACTAAGGTATGGAAATGTGTGCTGGAGTGGCCGAGGCAAAGGCATGCATCGGTGCCTATCCAGCTTACTACTGGGGCAGTGACTTCTGCTGGAGAAATGAGAGAGACACAATAATATCTGGAGACTCCTGAAGCAGAGGATGTCAGTCAGCATGGGGACGTTTGGGCATATGGGTCCCAGATGGGAGCTGGCTCATGTCCACAGGCTCAGAGCACAGGCAGAGGAGCTCCTGTTTGCCTGCTTGCATCCTCTTGAACACACCTGGAAATATTGTCCAAGGTGACACAGGAAGCCATGGCAGAAACCCAGCTCTAATCATCCCAGTTTCCAGAAGACCTTGAGCTCCTGAAAAAAGGATCACAGTGAAGGGATGGATTTACAGGAGAACAGTGTGTCTAAGATCCGCTTCTCTCCCCTGTTGGTATACATATGTTCAGTGGCTTGTGTATCCATATGGTGGTAGAGCCAATCACACTGTAGATGTATACAGCCCTGTATTGTCCCCATCCTTTATATCCCTCATGATTTTTCTCCCAAGGTTGAATTCTGAGTGGTGGGAAGGACAACAGTCCCAATGGAGAGTTCAAATTCCCTACAAACTCCTTTTCTTTAGAAACTATTTACATATTTTCAAGGCCCAAAGTAGTATTGAGCCCTCCGGCAAGGTTTGTGAGAGTTTCCATTTGTTGTTTCTTAAACTGAAATAGGGGATTTTAAGGTTTATAATTATGCTTTATAAATATAAATTGCCACAGCTTTGGTAAGAGGTGCCAACCCTGAATACCGTTCCCCTCACTTGGAGGGAGAGCATATTTTCTCTCCTTTCCTTACAATCCCCCCAAGACTTGCTTCACCTCACACTCTGCTCCCCATCCCACCTGTCTACCTTCAGATTAGCCACAGTCTCAGTTTTGGCTCACTCATATATACTGCAAAGGAATCAGGAATAACTCTCACTCCAGTGGTCCAAATAATAAGAAAATTCTCCTGCAAGTAATTTTCTTTTTCAAATCTGAAATCTCCCCATTTTAGTCCAGAGTTTGCACAAAGGCCTTCTTTCTCCATCTGCTTTAGCCTTTAGGCCTTCACATTGCAGCCCTCAGAGGTGGCTCCAAGCTGCAGGAACCTGAATCCAGGGTGGGTCTCCTCAGATCACACATGATGTTCGGACCTGCAGTTTTGGTCCATTTTTTCAGACAACACACACTCTGGAACTTGTGACATTCATGTTCATTCCTTACTTGAACCACAAGTTCCCTGTTTGATCTCAGGGAATTCACATGATGCTTCTGTGACTCACCTTGTCATCCTGCTTATCTATTTATAGCATAAACCCATGGGATAAGAACCATCCCTTCCTATGCATACGTAACATTTTGTGTTACACTGCATCTGTAACAACGCTGACCTGTCCGCTGCTAAATCTAGTTTCATGCAGATAATAAGGGCACAAGACTACCTACATGTTTACTACTTTCTTTTTTAACTACTTTTGTACCTCAGCTCCTCTTTCCTCCATCCCTTCCCACAACATTATCCTTCAATTTCTTCCTGCAAGACAGTAATGTGCCTGAGTCTGTAATGCATTATCTTCTCATAAAGGGTTATGTAATATTTTATATGCAGGATGCTGTATGAAAATAAATTGCATTACTGTACTGTATTAGGAAACTTTATCATAGACAGAAGGCATATTGCATCCTGTTTTTCTTGGAGGCTGAAACAATGAAAGGGTATTAGGGGTGGATGCACACATCAGATGCTTGGGGGAGGGAGCCCTGGGATATTTGTCATTTAAGTTGCTAAATTCCATCAATACTTAATATTCTAATTAATTCACAAACAGTCTAGATATAGTGGTTTTTTTTGTCTGGGTTGTTGTTGGCTTTTTCCTCCAATGCCTGAGTTGTGTTGCAAGAGGTGCTGCACCAAACACAAGACTATGTAGTTTTACTACAAAGTGAAATACATAAGGCTGATGGTCATGTCTTGATTGTGCATAGCTTACCTCACAGTAATCCTAACATGTCTTCTATTCGGTGTTTTGTTTTACCTCCAATTAGTCCAAATATATTAATTGCCTACAGGTGATAACCCCATACTGCTTAAGCAAAACAAAGTTTGAGATTTTACTCAGCTGCTTCTAAGATGGGGTAGCTTACACCAGTCAGTTTTATGACTGTCTGATAGAAACTAGCCAAACATCCCGGCAAAACATCTGTACGTAGACCGAGCATGAGACTTAGTCCAACCAAAAATGACAAGAACATTTTCTGAATTTGATCGCATGAAATACAGTGCCATTAAAAAGCCAAAATCCATGACAGGCAGTGTTATTTAAGAGTTCCTACAGTCGAGGTAAGGCCTAAAAACCATATGTCTCTGTGCCCTTGTGGCTGTGTGAACACAACATTGACAGTCTTCAAATGTTTCTCTTTCATACACGACAAATGGCCATTCATAAATGAATCGTAGCAGGCTGTGCTGGCTTTATTGAAGACTCAGATCTCCTATAACTATATCAGCCTCTCGCTATAATTCACGTGGCTCATAAATACTGCCCCTTCCCCCCCTGTTTGCTCCTGTGAATGCCAAAATGACTGAACAGACTATGGGTGACGCGAGTGCTGGAGTTTTGACTGGGTAAAACCAGATCAGAAACTTCACTATCGTAAAGGGAAAAAGCTCCGCCTGGGTCAGTGAAGCTTCACCTCTTCACCCTGGGTGATTGTTCCTAAGTGCATCTTTTCCTCAGACCACACTTGCTTGGTGAAACTAATGAATTTCTAGATTAAATGCTCTGTATTTGTTACATGGCAATGATTTCTGATTATTGACTTGATACCTGTTTAACAGTGATGTGGTCTAGGTGCAGCTAGGTGTTTCCTCCAGTATCTGAAATTCTTGCAATTCATTGGCTGTTGGACTGATGTTTGTTAGTTTCCTAAGGATATAGGGAGACGTTAGGTCATTTTTTAACTCTTCCACATGTAAGCCTAACTGTTGTTTGTTTATGGGCTGGTTCTTTTTTTGGGCAAGCGTGGGAACTGAGTTCTTTTTGCAGGTGCAAAATAAGCACAAACAACGTGTAAACAGATGGTCCAACATCCTTTTCCCCACCTTTGTTAGAGCCAGGCATTTTCAGACAGCGGTTCTTCCAAAACAAGTTAGGGAAATGTTTTCTGTCTTGAAAATAAGCCACATATATACTCAACACATACACCTAAACCACTAACAGATTCAAATGGCAAAAAGAAAAAAACAGCTTCATTGATCTATTGAAACTACATTTCTGGGGGCATTAGGTGAAACCCTTTGTCAGTGAAGGTCCACTCCTAATCTGGCAGATTGTATTTATTCTTGATTACAAAATCATACAATTTTTAATTTTTTATCTATCTATCATCTATATGTATATATATGCATACACATACAGATTTTAATATTTTATTGGTAATAGAAGACCCTAAACCACACTTGGTTCTGGAATTCAGGGTGACTGAACAACTGGTTCTATTAAACACTTTTCTTTCTCGCTCTATTCACCTTCTTTCTTTTCCATTCCTCTGTTCCACTACCAGTATCCAGCTATAGTTTTTAAAAACAGTTACTTGGTCCTCTTTTCATCAAATTCAGTAAACTCAGGACAAACCTGTAGAATAACATTTCCCATTTTTTTGGTTTGTTTGTTTGCACTCCATGTCCAGCTGTGAGCTGGGGCCAGGGCAACATCAACAGCTGGAGTCGTGTTGAGCTCGTGGCACGTTGAGGGTAGAAGTACGTTCACCATGGAGCATTAGGAATCACCATTTTAGAAACAATTTTCCCTGAAAAGCTGGATCCAGCTGTTCTCCCTCCATTTAGAAACCTCCTTCTGACATTTTAATCCCAATACTTTCCTGCTAGATCTGAAATGGATATGACAGTTCCCTGGGATTACAGATTGTTTCTTCAGTGTAAGAAGCTCTCTAGAGCTTCTTATGCTAGTTCCCTGGTGACCTCAACAGTATTTTCTATCCCTGACCTTCGAGAAACTTTATAGCATGTAAGATTGGATAGCTGAGTCTCTCACACCTGCTGAAATCTCACAGTGGGTATTGATGAATAGAATCAAACTTTGTGCCTTGAGAAGAAGAAATTGTTTCATGTTCAAATGAGCATCAGTAGATGCGACAGGAAGAATTTCTTTGAAGCTTTTTGTTCATCATCAGACTTCGGGTTCCTCTATTTCCTTCCTTTAACAGAGCTTGCTTGTTTTCACTGTATATACATATATTCATTTATTCATTTAGGTTTGTGTGGAAAATTTCATGCTATAATTCTACACTGTTGCAGGAAAACAGGTCATTAATGATTGTACCGCTCCTGCTTCCTTTCTGTTTTGGGGACTTCTTACTGGAAGTAGTGACTTAGTAAGAAAGCACCAGATTATTCAAAACAGTATTTCTATTAAGGAACTTTGATTTAGGAAAGCCCTTCATGCCTGGTGTTCTGCAGTGTGAGAATATTGCACACTTTTTGACGATTTGAAAAAAGTGTTCTTCCATAAAAATAATAAAATATCAATAGATCTATTTTGTCACACCATTTTTTAAAGATTGTCTTTTGTTGTTGTTGTCTGAGTAAGTATATTTCTGCTTGAGTCAAAAATAGTTGGTGAACAAAGTGCTTGACATTTGTGCAACTTAATGAAAACATTATGTCATGAGAAATGTATTATTACCTTTGTCTCTCATTTCATTCAGAGGAAGGAAAAACCTTCTCCAGGGATTTTGAAGCTGGGCCAGTGCAGCAGTCCTGCAGAGGTATATCGGTATGTCTGTACTGAAAACAGCTCTAAGTAGGACATTTTCCTAAATACCAAAAATTGCCAATAAGTGACCGAGACAAAGTCTTACAACCCCTCAAAGATGGAGACTGTGGCTTTGCAGTCATTTTATGATGAAATAACTGTGGGCTGCTTTGTAAATGAATGTTCCCATCCCCATCTCAGCTCCTGGCCATGCCGTCCCTTTTGTCCATAACTGATGACTGTGCAGCAGGTATGGATCCAGCTGAAATGCAGTCTATTCTTTTGATATTTCTTTTTAATGAAGTTTGTTTGATTTGCTTAAATCTGTTGTAAAAAAAAACCAAGTTCCTCATGTGAACATCTGACATTTACTAGGAACAAGAGTTTTCAGGAGTTCCTCTGCAACTACGCATGGAAGGAGCAGATTTAACCTGCTGTGAAAGGTGAGTAGAAGACACATCAGAAACACTAGAAGCCATCAGAGAAGGGGATAAGAACTACTGTGACCCTTCCTGGAAAGCTTATGTCCCCATAGATACATACATATATATGTGTATATATATGTGTGTGTGGATGTATAAATGGATATATATACCCCCTCTTCCTTCTGATGGCATTACTGAAGCTTCTGCTTCTCTGGCAGTGACTGAGCAGCAGGGACAGTGGGATCTGTAGAAATCAGAAAAAAAGAGTGGATGGGAAGGGTTTTATTTCTTAATTTCTCCAGGTTTTCTTGTCCCTGTGATTGGCAGATCCCAAAGGAATTGCCCCAGCTGCCTCTTCTTGCTTTGTCACCCTGGAAAAAAAAAAAAAAAGTAAACCAGAACTGATTTTTTGTTTCATTCTTAGCAATTTTATTCCATTATTTATGCCAGCAGTCAGGTTATGTACTTTGTAATAGCAGTGAAAACCCAAGATAACTCCTGATTTTCCTGTACAACTGCTCTGTCAGAATTGGGCTCTTGATATCTGACATGAACTGTCTGCTTCCTATCTTGCCTACTAGATCAGATATCATGCAAATTTCATTGTGAGTCATACTGTTGTTAAACCTGTAAAATACCTTCCTGTAATAACCAGATCAGTTAAGAGAAGGGTACGTACAGGAAGAAAAAAACATCTTCTTCATGGCCTGCTTACACCCACTCTGAAATGTGCATCGTTGACAGGCAAAAAGCGTTTCTTATCAACTGAAAACAGGAAAAAAATTTTGCAGGCTGACAGAAAAGGGCTTTGGTTTCATGTGAGGCAGATTAAAGCAGTGTGGGCAGTGTGGGACCGGCCTTTAGTGAATTCAAGCTGGGACCCCTGGGATACGTGTGCTGTGAAGCATACAACGAGCAAAGCTTTGCCTTGAGAAGCCATGGGCAGTGTTTGCAGGCATTGTGATGGGAGGTTCTCACTACAGTCTAATTTTGACTTCAGAAATGAAAATTTACCTTTTTCATGTTCATAATTCTCGTTAAGATGGTGACTGCGTAGCATGTGACCTGGCTTTCAAGGGAATATGTGGATTCTGTTCTATCTGTCAAGGTCTCCGTCTCTGTGTAATCTAAGCACGGAGCCTATTTAGTAATTCTGCTTCTGACATGCTTTGTGGCTTTGGGAACTTCACATGGCTTTATCTTCCTCATAAAGAAGCTTATTCATCTGTAAAATGAGGATAATAATATTTCCCTACCTAAAGAGTGTTGGGAGGCTTATTTTGCTAATGTTTGCGAAGTGTTTTGAGATCCTTATATTGAAAGCACTATAAAAATGCAAAGTATTACTTAATCCCTTGGGCCTGCTATTATTTAAATATGTCGGTTATTGTTTTGCACTATTTATCTTTTTCCTTTATGTTACTTTTAATACAATACTATTATTGCTGTTTTACTACTATATGAATGTGACACAGGAATTAATCTTTCTCTGCTGAATATTATTTACACGTAGCGACACAAGGCTGGCGAATAGGATTTACCTGGCAACTGAACGGTAACACGATTGTAATCAGTTGCGAAGCAATGGCATCTGATAATGCAATATTAACAAATCTTATCGCTGCATATCTTATGTCCAAATTGGCTATACAAGTCCTAGCGGCGTGCTTACAGCCTTTAATGCAATGGAAAGTTATTAGGAAATATACAAATGTTCTGCACATATAAATGTGATTTGCTAAAAGCCTCAACCAACGCAGAATAAAAGTTCTTCCTTTTAAACTCTAATTGGAAGTTAACCTTTAGCTCGCAAATCCCAGTAAAGGAAATGGCTTTTCTAATCTTATTTGCTCTTTATGGTTTTACAACATTATGTTGTTATTTCTGAATTATTTTTTATTTTTTTATATAGTTGACATTAAGAATACCAACATGACACAGAAAATGAGTGATAATTTAAACATTTAGGAATTGTCCTAAAAGTCAGAGCAATGGTTTGCTTAGTCCAATATCCTGTTACTAACAATAGCCACTACCAGATCCTTTCAAAGGTTTATATCACTAGTATTTTCTGCAATTTTTAACGTCAAAAAGGATCATTATGATCATCGTATGACTGTATGAAGAGCCATTGCAAATGTGTGATAATAACATCTCTGAAAATGCCTAATCTTTGCCGGTTGCTGTGATAAAAGAAAGGATTTACTTGCAATATTTTGAGTTTTTAACCTACTATCGTAATTCAATATCCCCGTGTTAATAGCAGAAAGGAGAACCTGTTAAACAGTGCTGCCTTTTCCACTCTCTTGAATATTTCTCTATCGTTCCTCTTACACTCCAGTGTTGATGACTTGCTGCTCTTTGTTCTATCAGCTTGTTCCAGCTTTTTTTGTTGACACAACAATCTCTGAGAGTGCCTCATCATTACTATCTGAAGGAGCAGGCCTCTTACATGCAGGCATCCTTTAGAGTAAAAGGAGACCAGTGCCAAGAATCCACTTATGTTCTTTCTTATATATATATTTTTTCCTCCTTAATTGCTCCTTAGCTCCCTCACAGTTTCATGGTTTATCTTTTAAAAATATATATATTTAGATTAGCTCTTCTGATTTGTTCTTTAAGTCCTTTTGCTCTTTAAATTATCTCATAAATTTTACTCCATAATTTGGTTGCCCTTGTTTAGATGTCTCTCCAGGGAGATCACTGGGACTGCATTTCCCTTCTCTGAAGGTTGTTTCTTGGGTTCAGAAATCTTCTTGCTCTCCATCCATAGTAGATTTGTTTCTTTTCTCATTTGTTGGTTTCAGGATTACCAGGTTTTGTTCTGTGTTCAGTTCAGTCCTCCTGTCCATTACGTTGATGGATTTCCTCCGTACTTAAGTATTGGAATTCCACAATAATTTAAAAGGCCACAAAGGCTTAAATCAGAAAACCACTCAAACTTATATTTAAACTTAATTGACTTAATGCATGTCAGTGATTTGCTGAATTAGTCCTAAGTGTAAGCAATAAGTGAGTCCTAAATGGGAACAATAACATTTCTGTGATAGCCCTTTCTCGGAGATGGAGGAATTGACCTGTGTGGGGTATTGCCTAATGGCCTTTCCTCCTGTTCCCTCTGGATTCCCTTTTTATGTTTCTGTATACTCTATCTTTAGGCACTGGTTGTGATTAGTACACTGGTTGTGATTAGTACACCTCTGAAGCAGCTATCCAGTGTCAGACGAGATATTAGGCTCTAAGCCACTGATTCGGTCCATGATGGCAAGTTGAATTCCCATATTCAATGGATTATCACCAAATATATAATATAGGAAAAGAATAACATGCATGTAAAAATTAAAAATTAAATTTTAATTAAAATTAAAAAAAATGTATAAAAATAATACAAAACACCAGCAATAATTTTGTTTCAAATTGTATAGATGTTGCTATCCAGTAATGCTTTTTCCTCTCAAATTTTTTAATCCTTTTTTCCTTTACAATTCATTGATATTTATACTTTTCCATGTAATTTCTCAAATAATTCTGCAAATAATTCTGCGAATAATTCTTAACTTGTTGGTCATGATAATACAACTGAGAGCTGTGGGGTAGTGAGGCCTGTGCTTGCTATGGATATTTACAGGATCAGTTCTTGAGATTGCACATGGTGAAGCAGAACAAGATCCCAACCTCTTTGTGAAGGGAGCCATGGCAGTTCTCATTCAGTGCTGATCTGTCCTTTGTTTTCCATTCCTGATTTTGCCACAGGCTTGTTGAACAAATTACATTGTCTTGCTGGCCTTTTTCTTCCTTATTCTCCCGTCTTCATCATTTACACTGTACTTCTATAAGAGTTGTTCCTGTAACTCTTCCTCCATAGTGGAGCTGTCCCTAGGTGATGCGCAAGGTCAGCGTTTAGCCAAGCATGGTTAGCCAGCTACACATAGCATAGGCTTGATTTACCCTTATGAGAATGAGAAGAATTTGTTTTGTTTTGTTTTGTTTTCTATTTACGTTTACTCAGTGAAATTATACCTGTTTACTAAAACTGAAGATTTGACACTTGCTGTTCCACACACTAATTGTTATGTGTTGTATACGTGAGGGCAAGGAGGCAACATCACTGTCTGATCATGACGATTCTCAGTGATGCTATTAACGAAAATAGATGAAGCCATTAATTGTTAAGATAATAATAATATAATTATACACAGAATGGCCAAGTTACCTGCAGTCAGTACCATAAATTATATTTATTCCCCTTCTCTTCTAACAAACCCGAGACCTGAGAACAACGAATAACACTGAAAGCACAGATCTGGTAAAAGACATTGACTGCATGAATAATGACAAATTATACAGAACAGTTTGATAAGGGTAAAATTTGAAGGGTCAGTATTGTGTTGCTGGGATTGTGGTGAATGACATCTATCCTTAGGGTACTGTATAAGGTGAGCTTACAGGTCACCTTCCTCCTCCAGGGCCTTCCTGCACTTTCATTCTAAAGATCTGCAGTTGTGTTACTGAAAATTAATAGATGGATCTCTGGGAAAAAGCATCGTGAGAAAACTGGATTTAAAGGGCAAGAAAGATGATATGCCATTTACAGTGAAGGATAAAGATTTCTGAGACTTCATCCTCATAGGTGACCCCCATCTTTATTTTGCCTCCTCATTCTGCCACTGACTCTCTGTTTGATTTTAGGCCAATCATTTCATTTCTCTCCGGTTTCTGTATCCATAACATGGAAGATACACTATTATATCAGAGTTGGCAAATTTCCCTTACTAAACGAGCTGATAAAATCCTCGTCTCACCTAGAACTGCAAAATAAGGGAAGGAAGAGCTTGGACAGAAAAGCTCCATAAGGTGATGACAAGAATTTGCTGAAGGTTTCACTGCTTTCAGTCTGTACAACGTGAATATGAACAGGAATCCCAGAGCAACCCTGAAATTTCAGCGACAGCACCACATGCCAGCTCGTCCTTTCCTTGGCCAGTGCAGTCCTACTGCCAATAGAATGACACAGTCATTGTGTCACAGTCATGACTGCTGGAAGGCCACCTGGGCATCATGTATCACCATTTGGGTGCTCCTCTGATATAAGACGATCCTTGGAATTTATTCATTAGTCCTGAGAGTTCGCTGAGGTGCTCCACTACTATTTCTGCAAGGAAAGCTAAGGAATATTTCCATCCTTGGGTGGAAGCTCACAGTAATCTTATTTTCCACTTTTCTTTTTTCCTAAAATGGACAAAAAACCCCATTGTTTTTTTAACTGAAGCGAGTAGCACCCAAGGGTTTTTCTTGATTTGCCAGATCAAATTGAGTCTGAAGATTTAAACATCAAATATTGTTTATATGCATCTACACTTAGGGAGATGAAATTTGAGATGATGGCTGCAGCTTGACATCAGAATCAACTGCAGTGCGATATTCAATAAATATGGATTTTTTTTCATCAACTGTGTCAAATAAAACATCATGAAAAGAAAATCAAAGATCACCATCACATGACAGTATGATGGCAGTGCACCTTGAAAAAGGTCAAATGAAGGATACCTTTTAATCAGTTGTTTTACTTTAGACCTTTCTACTCTTTCTCCTATTGAAACATTATGATGTAGAAAGAACAATTGTACTTGCCAAGCACCAAGGAACTTCTTTTGTACTAGATCTCATTTGTATAGTTGATAATGTATTTTCACATTATGTTTCTTCCATTTGGCTATATGCTTTTTGCAATAATCACAAGCACAAAAAAAGCAGAATTGAGGAAGATGATGGAGTGCTTACACTTGCATAACCCTTCTCTCTTCCATGATATTCACAGGCCAGACCCAGAGACACCAAACAAGAATTTCCACACAACGACATTGATTTGGAAAAGTCAGAAGCCAGAATCCACTGGAAACAGTAGTTTAGTGGAGATTTCTTATCAAGTGACTACTGACTTCAGCTGAAATACCCTGATTCTGCTCTTGTAAGAGACGTGAAATAGGAGACACTGCTGTTGGAAAAGCAGTTTGCAACAGAGTAGAATACAAATCAGTCTCCTCATTCCTTCCCTTCCACTAGCACTGATGTGACTGCTCTGGCAGACTGGCATGTCTCTATATCGAATTAACATTTTGCACTGAATTCAGCTAAGGCAGCTACTCTACTCAGGGAAGATTCTTGAAGCCCCATTGCAGGTCAACACTGAGAAGGCATGAAAAGAGCTTTTGACCACCTCTCACTTGCTGGCCCTCCCTTGTAGAAAAATTTTCTTTCCATACAAATGCTAACAGGGGGTATGGGAAGGATCTGGGAAAGATCTGACCTAGGCTGAAGTCACTGTCCACATGCGTACAAGCACAGAGGACAAAAGTAGCGGAAGAGCAAGGAGCTGTGCTGCATGAGGAGACACTGATACATAATGAGAACTTGCCGGAGGATTCACCTGGCCTGGAAAATGAGGCTTTCCTGATATCACCGTAAGGGTAAGATAAGCCATTAGAAACTTTTGTTTTCAAAAATCTCTGTCTTGGGTGTTTTAAGACAGTAGGCAGTCTCAAAGCGATTCAGAAATGTCTTTGCTAAGCTTCCTTTCCAGGCTTTTCTGTCACATTGTCACCGAAGAGGCCAAGAACCTGCGGTTTCAGAAGAATGTTTGGGAGTTTGGGAATTGCCCAGCTACAAATCAGGGGGTTTCTAGTATGTCTGTGGGATTGTGCCCTGTGTTCAAAGAAAGAAAGAAGAAAGTTGGACAGAAAAGCAGGTGGTCAGGTTGAAAGAGGAAGCTAAGCAGATGTGTTACATCTGTGACAGAAAGCTTATAAACATGGATGCAGTCCAGGTTCTTCAGCTTTGGAAGGAATGGTTAAAATCATCATTTAGAGACAGCCATTGTTTTGATATGCAGAATATTTGTTGGTAAAATACCTTATTGTTTTGCATTGACAGACCCCATCTTCATTACTGGTTCCAAGAAAGCAAGTGCAATTTTCTTATCTGACCCTTTGGGATATTTGAATGAATTATAGAGAAAAAGAAGTTACAGCTAGCTGTAACAGCAAAGTGAGAATGTGCTGAATTACTCAGAAGAGAGAAAACTGAGTTAGTTTTGTTGTGAATTTAATTCTCGCAGCAGCACTCCTGCCAGCCTAATCATAGTTCAGGATATTGGGAATTCTCTCTCTTAATCACTCATTCTTTCTCTGACTTTGGCTTTTTGGATAAGTTTTTTGTTATGTGCGTGCAATGTATAGTGATGTATGACCATAAATCCCAGACTAAAGTTACATATAAGCTCCTAAATCACCCAGTACTTGGAAAATGTTTTCACTTCAACTATTTATCCAGGGTTGACAGTATAACCCACTTTTGCCTTTGTTGCAAATGTTATGACCTATATATGTACTCAGATACAAAGTAAAAAAACACTTCTAGGGAAGTTTTTCTGTTAGAGGTGATCACTCTTACACGAAGATAGATTACATTTAGTGTCTAACTGGACTTAATTTAGGTACCTTCAGGCTCCTTCACAAAACCCAGTGTTCTATGTATTAAAAAAAAATCCAAGAAGATTGGAGCAAGAGGTCTGCCTCATTTGCCGCATCCGCTTCTTCTTACAAGGTACTTTGCAGCACAAGAACATTTTGTCACTCAAGGTTAAGCATCATACGCTGAACCATCTCAACCACAATACTGCTCAGTACAGTAAGGTACTGTCCATTTGTATGTGTATTTGAGAACTTTATAACACCTTTCAGCACAGTACCCCTAGGCTGCCTATCCACATGGCAGATTACCTGTGCAGCGGGTGCAGGACCACCTGGAGTAGGTCTGCGTAAGTATGCACTGGTGTAGCCGTGTTTAGGCAGGAGTGTGCAGGGTGGGCTGAACACCTCAGCTCTGGGTTAGCTCAGGAATCCCTGCGATTTGCAGTCAACACCCTCACAGATCTCTCCTGTCGCCATCCTCTCACTGTACAGTTGTTGCAGCACATGGCTTCAGTTATCCATATTTTTGCTTTCTCTGGGTTATCCCACCTCTCCGTTGTCTCTGTTAATTGAGCTCTGACTGCACAGCTGTTTTGCAATTGGTGAACTAAAGGCCAGAGAGGGGAAATGACTTGGCCAAAGAGATGCAGGAATTCTATGGCAAAGTCACAGAGACACTGAAGCCCATTAATTATTTAAGTTACCTACTATTTAAATGGGGATGTGTGCACAGAAGCGAGTGGAGTGCAGAGCAGTGGAAACTTGAACCAGTTAATGTATTAGCATAGAGCAGTGCAATGTGTTCTTGATGGCTCGTTTTCCAGCTTGACTTCAGTTTCTTGGCCCTGTGTGGTGCCCAAGCTGATACACCCTGGTTTCAGCAGGGCTCATGAGCTGGGACCACAGCCACATGAAGGAGTCAGGCTGTAATCGTAGCCCAGCTGCCTGACCAGCAGCCACTTCAAGTGCCTCTCATCTGCACTTGCCCACAGCTCCTGTTTCAGTGTTCACAAAGACAGAGGAGCTTGGAGATCTCTGTGTCTGCTTTTAGGAAGATGTTTTTTGTGTCCTCTATTTCCTGGCTGTGAATTTTGGGTTCTTATGGCATTGGGAGATGTACATGAGGCTCTGTCTACCTTATTCACTTCAGCCTCTGTGTGGCTGCTTTCTGTCAGGACTATCTCCTTTTAAGTACAGTAATAGAGAAGGGCAAGCACGTTGCTTTCTGTATTCTCAAATCTGACTAAGGGGAAATATTTATTGCCTTATTTATAATTGCAGACCTACTGTAATTACAGTTATGTATTAACATCTTCTTTTCCAAGCAGCATTAATAGAAGTAAAGGTAATAAAAGTATTAGCTGTCTTAATGCTGAAGCTATGGGATTATCCTTATGTACTGTTCCTTAGAAACGAGAAGTTATACACAGTCCCCTGACTGCATATAAATCCTGTGGTCTGGCATTTCTTTGGCAACCAATCACACTTTAACTCCAAACAGCCTGAGACCAGTGTCTGGCAGAAAGAAGAGCATCTACTTTGTCATAGCAGTACTTGCAGTCAGCTGAGGTAGCCACGATTGCAGGGGCTCCCGCAGAGCTAATGCCTCCCAATCCAGCTCAGACCCCCACACCCCCCTGCCCAGTCTCAGCTGAGAGCAGCTCCGCAGAGGACAGCGAATCCAGTGTGGCACAGCCGCTATGGCACAGCCCGAATCTCAGAACGGCTGCTCCTTGCTGCTGGTCCTCACTGAGGGCTCTCGCACCAAACTGCCGCCTGGGATGAGCGGAGGTGAGCTCCAGCAGCAGAAAGAGCAGCACCCAGCCCTTGCTGGTGGAGAATAGCAAAGCGCTCGCTCGCCTCATTAGAGAAACCCCTACTTTGAAACCAAATGAGGACACTTCAGATAAGCTCTCACAGTTGCTTTTGTTTTTACTACATCCTACAACAGATGCTAACTAATCAATTACAAGTGCTTTGAAATAAAGTTTCTTTTGTTGAGCCTCTAAAGTGCATTTCCATAAGAGAAGTTGTGCCCTCACTTTCTGTTGTAGTCCCACCACTCAGTCATGTCTGCATTTCATGATAAAGATAGTCAAATAAAGCAATCATTTTGTTTTCTTAGCTCCCCATTACTAAATAGCTCACACTCATGCTTATCCCCTCAGACACTTTTTTGGCACTTGCTTTGTAGCTGGCTGTTGCTTGAGGTGAAGAACGAACTGGCTGCCTCTCAGAGTGCCATCATTTAACCTTTCTCAGAAAAGTTCTGCAGTCCCTTTATCTGATGTCTCTACCTAAAGGCTCTGCTAAAATTATCATTAAACACAGATCAAAAGGAGGTGTATCTGACACAGTTGCAATATTTAAAAAAATAAAATCACACTTTTCCCAAAATTAATCAGCAGCATTGCAGAAAGGCTACCTTTACCTTGCTTGTGGTGTAATGCAGTATGAGGGATACAGAGAATTACATGTGGGAACAACTGGAAAAATTATTTACAGTGTAGAAGAAGAGTCATGGAAAAGAATGACAGGAATCAGAGAATGCAATGAAATCAACATCCAGGCAAGGATTCAAGTTTCTCAGTTTTGCACTGGGTTATGAATCCTGAAAGGTGGCTTAGCTTATATTCGGAGCCAGCTTTATAATCAACAGAAATATTGAAGCCATTAAATGGAGATGATTGGTTAGGAGAAATAGAGATCCAGACAGGGGGTTAATTTGCTTCTGAAGCGTGACAGAATTGTGCTATTATTCCTAGTTTACACCACTTTTAAAGAGAGACAGTTTATGATATCCAGGTCACTGGATTTGGTTGGAGCTCACCTCCAGCTTGTAGATGATTGTGAGGGGACTTATTAAAAAGAGATATTTGGTTAACCACATCCTCACTAGCCCCTGTTAAAAGCAAATCCTGCACTACTCTTGCAACTAGCAGTCAGACTATCCTTTCCCACTTCTTGTCAGCTAGCAATAAAACACCAGATGGTGTCCTTCCAAAAATAAATTCATTATAGTTTCATTCTGGGTTTTCTTAAAGAATTTAGGGACAGAACTTCAGCTAATGCAAATCAACACAGTGCCGCTGAAGTCAATGCATCTATGACATTTTATACCATCTGAGTATTATGAACTAATATTTTTAACTTTTTGGAAGGAATACCATATCCTTTCTCCCCACATTTAACAAGTTTCATTGCATGTTTTGTGCTTGCCACCTTACCCAGAACTCATGGCTGGTGTTCCTTGGTATACAGCAAGACTAATTGGATTAGACTAATTCACTGTTAAGACTCCTGTAACCATTATCATTTAATGTCTTTGTTTATCACTGACTGATACTCTAGGACACCCATTAGCTTCCTCTAGTGACACACAGGACTATTCACACAAGAATATTTTAAAAGCCACTGGCGTCTGAATAACCCTGTGATGCTTATGGTTCTGTGTGTGTTTAGTTTTCCCTAATTTCAACCATAGAATGAGGACAGAAGTCTTCAATTGTACCCTTAACCTAGACAGATGAATAGTTCTAATAGTAAAGCATCTTAAAAGAAGCCTTGAGCATTCTTCAGATAAATCAATTAAGACTGCTTTCAGAATTGTTATTATGCCCTAGCAATTAGTCATTGTATAGTCAAGCTGTGCATACTTATCTCTTTTATATATCACTCCTTCCAGCCTCACAATAACTTTTGTTCTTTTTCTCCAAGCTCCCTTCAGCTTATCTGTGTCTGCCTGACAACTGTGCTGTGCCCAGAAGTGAGCACGAGTTTGCTTGCAGGAAAGCTGCAAAGTTACAAACACCTACAGAGCCACAAACCACAAAACAGGGACTCTCTGCCACCCTATTCCAAAAGCCAATATTAAAATAGCTAAACACACATTACTGGTAGTCAGTACCAGCTGCGTAATATGTAGGTAATAATAGCCCAAGAGGGAAAAGGCGATCATCGAAATCTGCCTTTAACATTTATCATGTGTCCTCACAAGAACACTTTTATCCAGTTTCTCATACCACAAATAAAATTGTTCCACCAACTGCTGCTCCCGCATATGCCTTGCCTTCCAGTGTTGGGGAGCATCAATGTGAAAGAGGCTTTTTAGAACTTTTTTTTAGTATTCCCAAAATTAACTAGCTTGTTTTCTGCAAACAGATGGGGGGGTGACCTGGGATTTGGAATTCAGCTGCTTCTCAGGCAAAAAATTCTTTAAAAAATCTCCCTAAGAAGAGATGTAGGAAGGAAACAGGTGCTCTCAAGAAAACAGTAACACTTATTTATCAAAGATGCAAGGAGAAGATCATCAATTTTATTCCTTCCACTTGGCAATATAGCTAAAAAACCAGAGTGTGGTGTTGGGTGCCACAGTGACACTTAAGAGGACACATTTGTGAGGCTTCACCCAGTTTTTTTAGGAATCAAACCCACCTAGCCCTGCATGTTATCCTGTGCTTAATCGACTCATCTTTTTGCATATCCTATCAAAACCTGTACAGCTCTGTTCTGCTCCGATGACACCAGTAGTGTCAGATGGCTTCATCTCTGACCCCAACATGGGTACCCATCCTTGCGAGGTTCACACTCATGAGCAGTCTCCTGGTAGGTGCCCACAAGCTCAGGTTCACAGTTGTAGGACCCTCAGGCCATGGCGGAGGTGGAAGTGACGCTGGAAACGGCAGAGCCTGTGGGTTATTATTGTGTGTGCTCCACACCACCTAATGGGGGGACTCTGCCAAAATTTAGCTTTCCACCTTACTTAATTTCTCTCACCACCATTAACCTGCTGCAACCCTGAGTGCTACTGATTTAAGCTTTGCTTTACAGTATAACATTTTATCCCTGACCTGCTCCTGTGTGATCTAAATACTGCATGTCTTTTTTCATCTGAGCATCTCAAATGTTGAGCTAAACAACAGCAACAGAAGTGCCTTTGTATTTTAAATGTCTGCTTACTTTGCTGTCTATGATTTCTTATCTTGCCTTCTAGGACAAAATTTGCTAGAAGATGTCCGTGTTAAGCACAGATTTATCAAGCTTTCTGTCACCTGGTGAAGAACAGTCCTTTTTTTCCCCAAGATAGGTTTGCCTCCTTGATTTACCCAATTTTCATTTATTCTAAACCCCTGTTTTACCATTTGGTAGTGCAAAGAGGGCTTCTTGCACCAAGCATCAAGATGCGAGGGCCTCAGAAGGTAATACATAAGTAACAGTAAAACACCATCCTTAAAAATGTCACATCATGATTTTTGCAGTATCAGAAAAATGCATCTTTTCCTGCAATGGTTGTTAATTCTTCCTGCGTATCCATATCTCAGCCACTGCTGAGTAAAGGCCTTTATTATTTATTCATTTAATGGGAAACATACTGGTTTTGTGTTTGTCTTGAATTTAACTTTATTTTTCTGAGAGGCACTAATTCCAAGGAGAGCATTACAGGCTGTATAGGCTCCATTATATTTTTTCATGCACAGAGGCACATTACAGATCAAAAGCAAGAGAAAATGCTGGGTTTGTTTTAGGTTTCATTTTACAGTCAGGATGCTGAATACATCTGTTTGTGTCACCAGCCTAGAATATATCATTTTATGGTTCTCAGACGTTACTTATAATTGAATTATAGGATGTTTCAGGATTATTTGGAGTGGTATTTACAGAAGGCAATACAAAGCTCAGTAGTTCACTTGCAACCAAGAATGTGAAGAAAACATCCTATAATTCATTTTTAAGTACCCTTTGGAAATCACATAATTATATTGTATGACAGTGTTGAAAAAGGAAGAAATATATTTTTTTTAATTAATTGTATTATAGTTTTTAATTAAGCTTATATACATACAGGCTGGCACACAGTAACAAAGACTAGGCAGGTTACAATGAACACAACCCCAATTTTATTTTTTTTTTAGATTTGATCTTGAGTCAGTGCTGGTTTCATACACCAGAACACTTCCCTGATGGATATTATAGACAGATTTTGGAGCAAGAAAGGGAAAAGGTAGCTTTGTCCTCCAGTATTTCCAGCCAGAAACGGAAGTGCAAAGCATCTTGCGAGCTCTCACATGATTCACGACAGAGTGGCAGAGCCATCAAGGCTCACCCGGGAGACCTCTGCCTTGCTTAAGGAAGATGGTTTCTCTTCCTCTGGGGGTTTAACAGCCACGCACTATCCCCACACTCCATGCCGAACCCACGGCACCTCAGCTACTGCAAACAGCCACGGCCCCATTCCTCCCACGGGGACCAGGGGCTGGTGAACGCACATCAGAGGCACCCAGAAACTCCATCCTAGGACTGACACCAGGGAGAAGGCTGAGTAGCACTGCCCAGCCCCCACTCGCTCTCCAAGGTTTAAAATGGTGCTATAGTTTCAGATTTAAAGGTATTTGTAAATTCAACAACAGCATTAAATTTCAGCCTCTGTTGTTTCCCCCACACACTGTGAAAAGACTTCAGAGCTAGAAAAAATAGTCAGCGTTTCCTTTCACAAGCCATTGCACAAAATAAATATGCAGCAGAAAATGGGTATAGATGTCTCTCTTACTTGCCTTGATAGGACTAAAGACCAAGAGAGAAGCTTGTACATTCCGATCTGGTAACAAAAATGCAATCCTGTTCCTAAACAACATAAATAGCCAGAACCACAACTGATGGCATTTTTTTTCTTTCTTTTTGACTTCCTTGTATGTTATTCGCTTTTGCCTTGTCCTTTGTCTGTCTGGACAATAAATAGTCTGGAGCAGGAACAATATATTGTTGTATATTTGTAAAATGCACAGCAGAAAAGGGCCCTTATCTTGACTAAATCCTCAGAAGTAGCAGATTGAATTAAATAAATAATGATAACAAATTAATTCAGTGTAGAGAAATTATTTTTAATTTACCCCAAATAAAAATTTAACCCATTCTATCCGAAGTTAGTGGCAAAATTTGTTTGCATAATCAGTGTTTTGTAATGGGAAACAGGACCAGTGAGCTCACGGAGAAAGACATCGGAGAGGGAATGCTGGAAATCTGCAGTCTTGGCTTTGGAGAAATGCTGACATGTTTTGTGTTTCTAGTCTGGGACTATTATTAGAGACAATTAATTTGCAAATCACGTGCAAATCACCCACCTGTGGATTGAGATCACGTATTACCAAAGAAAATTGTCATAGGAAAGAGCTGTGAAGGCTTAGGTGTCCATCATGAGTGATAAACGGTACAGACTTGATTTGTCCAGCTTTGCTCCAGATGGTTTCAATTTCCCCATTTCCAGGAATTGTTCTTGATATCAGGAGGGATAAACTGTTCTCTGAGAAATTCTCCATATTGTACATACTCCTTAGTTACCCCAGTGCGTGTGGCAGTGGTGACAGCTGAACAAAATAACAATTTATGGGTTACAAAGAAGACCCACTTCTATCTGGAAAAAGAGTGAGTGGAGGGTGTGCACCAGAGCTGCTTGGGAGCTGCAGAAGGGCAAGTCTGACTGTTGTACTCAACAGATAAATTTTTTAATAGAGGATTTTGCCATTGCAGCTCCATGACTTGTTGTTGTTGTTATTATTATTATTATTATGTGAGAAATTTGCTGCGTGCATCAAAAGATATTTCTAGCAGGAGGGAAGGCAGGTTGGTCTACTCAGGAAGTAGAAGGTGGGTGCTGAGTGCTTCGTTGGGCAGTAGTTCTTGGGAAGAGGGCTGTGAAAGTTAAATGAGATACTTTGGTATCAGGAGGCATTTGGGATGAACTGACAACTCACAGATAGCAAGGAAAGTATTTCGTCTGATGAACCCACAGAGCAGTGGCACGCCACCTGCCTCGGATTACACTACCTGACGTGGGGCATGCTCCTGTCACGTAACCTGAAATGTGGACTTTGGGGAAACACTC
The DNA here is from genome assembly GCA_008711295.1 of Anarhynchus alexandrinus. NCBI lineage: Eukaryota > Metazoa > Chordata > Aves > Charadriiformes > Charadriidae > Anarhynchus > Anarhynchus alexandrinus. The sequence goes on from VUYV01000014.1 coordinate 3,624,728, forward strand.
CCTAGGTCCCATACCTCACTGTTTAATAACTGGCAGCTTTAATGGTCTGTGAGATGCATTTCCCTAGAAAAAATGTCTTCTCTTCCTGCACGTTAGCTGACACAGAAACCAGCCTAACCTAAAAATTTTGGGAAAAGGTAGTTAATACAAGTTAGCTGGCCAAAATCAACCCTGAATACCCTTAGAGTTTGTATTTTAACATTCTAAAGTGTGTGGAGGCTATAAAATAATTGGTAGAACATTTCTAAATAGTCTTGAAAATCTTGTTTTCATTTTGATGCAAAATACTTTTAAGTTTTTACTTTCTCTTCTGAAAAATAAACAAGAAATAAAGGACAGTAGGGGGTTTATTCCCCCTTTTCTTTCCAAAAAGAAAGTCTTTGTTCTTTCTGATTTCACTGGCAAATTTCAAAAGAGAAGATCATAGTATTTTAGTAAGGTCAACAAAATGTTCACTTTCTTCAATACAGAAAGAAGCATTGCTAGAGAATATAGCAGCTTGCAGAGAGCTTTAAAGATGCTGTTGTTTCTTATTGCCTGTGCTGTGGATTCATAGGACATCAGGGACTGTTGTTGGTGAAATGTAAGGTGTGCGGTCAGGTTAGCCCTGCGGCAGAGTGTATTTATTCAAAACGCCTTTGACGATTTTCTTTGCAATTTGTTATCTGTGGTTTGCTCACGGTGCGGATGCGCAGCGGGGAAGGCCGGGGAAGGCCGCATGACCTGACCCATCCCCCGTCACAAATCTGAACGCAGCGTTGCACGGGGGAATAATACCGGTGTTGTCACTTTTGTGATCCTTCGTGCCAGAAAAAGGCATATCTGTGCCCGGCAGATGGGGCAGAGCCGCAGAGGGGCTATGTGGGTGACTGCGGCCTGTGCGGACAGTCAGGGTAGGAGCCAGCTGCGTGACACCCATGCTTAGTACATGAGGCTTGGTGAATCTGCTGAGACACCACAAAGACACCCAAGAACGGGTTAAATTGCCCCTTGAAAGACTTATCTTTGTAGCAAAATCATTTCAGGGGCCCCAAGGTGACTCACTATCTTCTGCATTCAGAGGGATGTGCATTTCTAGCTCTTTCACACAAAACTGTACCCACAGCGCCTTGAGCCCAGGCTACCTGAATGTGAAAATCGGAGGCTGAGAAAATGAATCAGGAGGAGGGAGTAATTAGAGTTGAGATGTCATACTAAATCACAGGCCCTGGTTAGTCAAGCAGCTTGCTTCTGACAGCACCAGTTGGATGCAATGAATAGTGAGTGGACAGTAGCAGAGTTTAATATTTTAGCACCTGCTTTATTTTGCATGCAGGAGACCAGCTACACAGTCACATTTAAATAAGTCTGCTGTTGCAGGCAGCTTTTTCAGGGGGAGAACTGCCTACTGCCTGTTAGCTCGCAAACGGTCACTTGAAACCTCTGCAAAGCCAAAGGGCGAGTTACATATAGGACTGGCAGAGGAACAAAAAATGGCATAAACCTCATGTGATTTGCAAAAACTACTGATGTTTCTATATTTGGGTTGGCTTTGAGGCTCTTTTTGAGGTTTGAGGTGAGGGCACTGTTGTAGCTGGTCTACTTTTTACAGATAATTAACGATGAGGACGTGAAGAAAAAAATATCATCTAGTTTGAGTCAAGCCTGTAACCTGGTGTTTAGTTCTGTCACCTAAATCAATGACAGATTTAATGCTTCTTAGCTGCTGGGGATCACGACAGAAAATTTCATGGTATGCTTTCTGTGTGTATGTGTGTGCAAGTACATATAATTCAATATGGACGTATTTGTTGTGTATGGGAATGCAGCAGCTTAAAAGAACAATATTGTACAAAACAAGAATAGCACAGCTTATCCATCATCAAGAAATAGAAACAAAATGAGAATATTTAGTTGTTCCACATCTGGACAAGCGAAAATGGCCATTTACTTGTAAAAGATCTTGTGACTTTTTCCTGTGTGCCCCTTTTTGATCTCAGACCTCATTGGCTGTCCCTGTAAATCTGGGCTCAGCCCCACTGATGGCTACTGCACGGGATCACTGCACTCCCTGTTTGGGTGTGCTCCTGCTCCTCCAGCTCCTGCTGCTGGGCTTGGTGTCAGCGTGCACGGCATCTGCGCTTCATGTAAGAGCAAAATAATGCAGAGATTTTACCTAGGGATATACATAGCTGTTGGGAACAAACCCCACCATCCCCAAGGAAAAAGCCACCCTGATGTGAGGTGTGGAACACCTGAGGTTCAAGGAGCTGCTCTGCACCATAAATGCCACTTAAAACTGGGATGGGTTTACATTCCTACTCCTGGGGAACAATTTGGTTTGCTTAAGTAAAATAAAATTTAAAAAAAAGTAAAGAGAAGATTTTAAAAATATTTTTTTTTATTGCAACTGGTCTTTAACTGCTTTTAAGAATTCCAGCAGGCAATCAACAGGAGTATATGTTTTATAATTATTCCAATGTGTCCTTTGCTAAAGCTGTGAAATGAGATGCTGTCTGAGCCTTGATTTCATCTAAGAACACTAAGAACATGCAACTAACCTACTTCATTGGCAATACAATTGAACTTTAAATTATTAATTATATTTGGTTACTATCAATATGTCTAATAATCTAATATGTTGAACATTAACATTTTCAGTGCTGGGTATTACCTCACTGAATATAGCAGAATCAATATTATTAGCTATAACGTAGTAATTGATCCAGCTGACTCTGCAGTCTTCCTTGCTTCTATTAAAAAAAAAAAAGTGAAAAGATTTCATTCAGACACAAGAATGCATAGAGAAAATGTCAAGACTATGATTAAAGCCCATAATAGAAATGCAATTTGAAAATCTGCTTTATCCTACAAGGGCAGATTTTGTTCTCAATTATATTGAGATGTTGCCATTGAAATCAATGTATCAGACCAGCAGGTACAGGCTAGAGGACATTTGTCACTGGGCTGTGTAAACAACCTCTAGCTAAAATGGACTGAATTCAGCTCCCAAGAGCTTTGGATCAGGCAGACATTCCTAGATCCTGTGTGGGTAAAATGGCACCAGATGCTATACTGAAACAGCAGTACCTTTCCTATGCTGAAACGAGCCCTCCCAAAACTTTGCTGACCATATTCATAGAATCATAGAACTATAGAGTGAAAGAATGGTTTAGATTGGAAGGCACCTTCAAAGATCATCTAGTTCCAACCACCCTGCCATGGGCAGGGACACCTCCCACTAAACCAGGTTGCTCAAAGCTCCATCCAACCTGGCTTTAAACACTTCCAGGGATGGGGCCTCAACTTCTCCAGGCAACCTGTTCCAGTGCCTCACCACCCTCATAGTGAAACCTTTCTTCCTAGTATCTGATCTAAATCTACCCTCTTCCAGTTTGAAGCCGTTCCCCCTTGTCCTATCGCTACATACCCTTGTAAAAAGTCCCTCTCCAGCTTTCTTGTAGATCCCCTTCAGATACTGGAAGGCCATTATAAGGTCTCCCCAGAGCCTTCTTTTCTCCAGGATGAACCACCCCAACTGCCTCAGCCTGTTTTCATAGGAGAGGTGCTTCAGCCCTCTGATCATCTTTGTGGCCCTCTTCTGGACCCACTCCAACAGGTCCATGTCCTTCTTATGTTGGGGGCTCCAGAGCTGGACACAGTACTCCAGGTGGGGTCTCACCAGAGTGGAGTAGAGGGGCAGAATCACCTCATCCACATCATCCATTGGCTGGCCCACCTCATCCAGACCCTCATACCTATTGTACAGAGGCATCTGGGTAGGCAAGGTAGGAAAAGAAGGCGTTTGCTTACCGCCCATAACACAGACTTGCCTCCATTCACAGCTCTTCATTAGGCCACCACATTCTGCCTGGCGGGGGCAGGATATGGGATCCCTTTGATCTAGTTTTTTTTTCTGGTGTCTGTCCCTGTTTCTCAGGGAGGTCAGAACATGTTTCCACCAGTCTATTTGTTTCTCTCACTCCCTGGTGCTCCTTAGCCTTTCTACTTCCTCTCTTAACTCTGCCACCAGGCTGAGCAGATCGTCCACCTGGTCACACCTCACACAGCTGTCATCCCTAGTACTGTCCATTAGCCGTGGAAGGTTGTGGCACACCCTGCAGCCTTAGACCTGGGTGGCTGCAAGTTTCCGTGGGAGCTCCCTCTACTCTCCCTCTACTACCTCTGCGGAGGTCTGCAAGGGGGAGCAATGGCGCAGCATCGAGCTGCTCCCCCTCCTCCCTCACCACTTGTGCCAAAAGCTTTTCCCTTCCTGATGACGGGTAAAGTGCAGCCTTTGAGTTTCACCAGTTCAGAAGACAGCAGAGACTGTGAGGAGTATGATGAGGCTAAATAGTATTCACTAGGCTTAAATATAGTATTTTTAGTTTCTTTCCATTATACCTGGCATTCAAAAGTGCAAGAATATCAGTGATGCACTATGATACTAAAATTATAATGCAATCATTGAATTCATCTTCTTGTGTTTTCATCATCCAGTGCAGAATGTCCTCACAAAGTACTTAGCAGTTAATTTAGACCCCAGGTGCACCTGGCTGTTGATGCAGATTGGTTGTATTTATGCGGTGTGGTGACTAAGAGCCCTAAACATCAGCCAGGACTACTGGGAGTTACAAAAGATTTTATTTCAGTTTCTCCTAATTTTCAAATCCCTATTTTTCTTTGGTGAGAGAACAAATATTTCTCTAACAAATGTAAACCATATTTTCAGACACCCTGCAAATAGCCTGAAGACCTCTTTACCCTGGAGTCCAGACAACCTACATGAGAATCTGCCTACAAACCTCTAGAAAAATCTTAAACAAAAGCAAATAGAAGAAGTAAAAAAACATACATAAAAAGACTCTGGGGTTTCCTGGGAAACAGAATTTCTGTTTCATGAGAAATTTTGACATAACGAATGTGCATCCTGAAACTGTAATGGAAAGTGTTGAAGGTACCCACCCAGTGATACTAAAAAAGATACCAATAATCAAGAATTAAAATAATTCTGTGGTGTTATTTGATCATTAACCATGGTATTTATCTTAATATTATTATAATATATGAGATATAACATACATATGACAAAATTCATAATTTAATAACAGTATTACAGTGTTTCTATTTTAAAATAATATTAATTGTTTGCAGCGGTACTGCTAAAATAGTACTTCAGTATTCACATTTTTCTAGCAATAATCAGTCAAAACCCACAGTCTTCCACAATGCCTTTTTGTTTCAAGCCCGCTCGGGATTTTTGATAGAAACCTGAAATTTCACAGGATATCATGACGTTCCATTGAGTGTTTTTACACTCCTCTTTTTACAGGTAATAGACAGATGTGTACACTGATGAAGTAATGAACTTCTCATAAGTTTTGATCGTGCAGTCTGATTCTTGCACGGCTTTCAGACCTACACAGATTATATAGGTGAAAGAGGAGTGCAAGAGCCATTTTGCAATATTAATCACTCAAAATCAGCAAACACTGCAGCATCATTCCTCAGTGTCCCTGAAGCACTTTCCTGGCACCGCACTGACACTGGACTGGTGATTAAAATAATACCTGCAGCCTGTACTTTGAAGGCAGAGAATTGTCATCTGTCACCTGTGTGTCTAGGACCCAAGTGAGAGCTGATTCTCTCCTTAATGCCAGTTGAAGACATGTTAGACATAGCAGTTTTGTAATCAGTACATTTGAACCAATGCTTTTGTCCAATATCTGTGGAACTCATTTTCTTTTTGCTTAATGTGTTAGTTCTTGCTAGTTTGCAATTTACTTGCTCTCCCTGACGATTCCCAGCCTGGCACGGACATTTCAGCAAAAGTGGTCATTTTTAATCCTTCTTCTTAAAGAAACATTGGCGCATTGGCGAGGTTGGCCTCTGAGCCAAGCCATGGTGGCTGGTTAACCTTCTGCATTACGTGTGGAGCTAGCACAGCAGGCTCATCCTCGAGGCACTGAGCTCCAGCGTCCGTCCTTGTCTTTTGTAACCTCATAGGCTGTGGTGTTAATATGCAGACCATTACTACTTTGCTGATGAGACAGACTGCCGAGGATCAATATGTCTCTGCATTTGTCAGCCCCGTATACCCCAGAGTTAAGTTCTCAGCTCTGCTGCCAGTGCTCGTGTCCCGCTGTGTAATCGCAGGGAATTGTCGATTCCTTATACAGCATGTCCGTACACCAGGCTTGGTGGGGCGCTTTGCAGAACAAGTAGGAAAGATCCAAATGTCGTATTTGTTTGGCTCCCACTGCTTGAGTAATAGTAGGTGCAGCCAGAATACCAGAGGACAGCTTGCTTATGGGGTCACTGCAGCTCAACAGCTAACCATTGATGTTGTCAGGCAGACTTGGGAAAGATGCCCAAATACTATCAACTAGAGGACATTGCATTTTAATGAAAGACAAAAAAAAAATCAAGATTAAAAAAAGAAGAAAGGTAAACTCCATAGTTAAACATAATAAACAAAAAAAGAGATCTAATGGCACTTTTATTTTTTTCCCCTTTGCTGCTCACTTTTTCCATGCCATTGTCTCGATGAAATAGCTTTAGGGAAAACAGCACTGGGATTCATCAGAACTGAACACAGTAACATCTACCACTAAAACTCTTAATTATAGATCAAGTCTTTAAGAGACAAAAGCCCATTTCACTGCAATAACCAATATGCTTGACATTTTTAACTGACACAATTTAAAATTAAGTACACTGTCTTCTTTTTCTTTTTTTACAAGATGCCTTTTTCTAACTACAGTTTTCCTGGAATTTTTTAGACATAGGTGTTTCTTTGCAAATGTTGCAAATGCCATTTGTATTGTGTTTTTGTTTTAACTTGGATTGCCATGTTAAACAATAAGCAACAGAAATCAGTAACAAAAGTTCATAGTATAATAATGAGTTTCTCCTTTCCTTTATAGTCGAGTACTTGTACGTGGTATCCATACAGTATGGTCTAATAAACAGAAAAATATCTTGGGTGATTTGGATGTGAAGCCTGACCAGAGGTTTTCCATATATATTGACTGAAGTTTTTTATAGAATAAAACATGAATTTACCTTTAATTACCTTATGTTTTTTTTTCATCCTGTATGTCTGACAATAACATCGTGCAGATATTTTGGGAGAATATGGGATGTATTTCATGCAGCCTCCAGGGGTACTAATAGACTCTGGCATATCAGACAGATTCAGGGCTCCAGCTCAGGCGTCTCAGGTGTTTTGTTAACCAGTAAGGTTGCAAGATCACATACATTATGCAACTTCATTATTTTAAATGTGTGAACACAAGTCTGGGTCATGCCACACGGAAGTGGCAGTCAGTGGTGGCAGCAATATGTGTTTCAGATCTCCACACGTGTTCATAGCAAAGCCTCAGGGCTGAGGGAATCACACACTTTAGAGTTTTCTCTGCTGATGGAGAACTACTTTCCTTTCCCACTTTTTCAGCAAGAAACATTCTGGTAAAATGTAGGAGGCAGAGTAACACTGCTGAGAAAAATAAGTAAGTGTGGGAGAAGCCAAAGAAGTGACTGGGTCTTCATATGTAATTTTTCGATCTGGTTCACTGTTTAAAATAACCATCTAAAATGCAAAGCCCTGAGGATGTTTAGTCAGGGAGTCAAAGGGAACCTCTACTGTTTTTTGTTTTGCAAGGGGTGGTGAATTTTAAGTACGTCTTGAACAGACACCCTGACAACCTTGCTCAACTTGTCTTTCTGACAGCTTGCATGGAGCCTGCCGAACAAATCAAGCCTGTGCCTTTTGCTTCCTTCAACAGCTAGGGTGTTCCAGCATGAGGAGTGGCCCAGCTATCAGGTGGTCCACATCCCATCTCTAACTATAAACCTCAGGGAAGAGTATAAGAACTGGCGTGTGTAAAGCAGGACTCCTCATGCAGGTCTCCCTACATTTTGGTACATTCATGCTGTAAAGAGATAATACAGACAGGCTGGAAGACAGAAATCGCAGGCAGGCCTACACGAGTGAATGCAGACAGCAGTGGTCTGATTCTGCTCAGGGTAACGCAACAGCCCCAAGTGCAGAGCAGAAACGCCCCATCTGTCCACCAATGGAAGGACTTCAAGCACACGCCGAGCAACTGCATTCTCACAGCATTACCCAGGAGCGGACAAACCACAGCCACCAGTCGTCCAGCTCCACGCTGGTAGCGCTGCATGGAGGGCAGCAGTCTGGGAAGCCCTGAATTGCTTGCCTGGGGCACTTCACTTGAGTAGTTTGCCTCAGAGCTAGGGTCCTATCTTCTGAGGAGTCTCCCGGATGAACTGAAGAATCAGGTCGGGTTTGAACGGTCACCTATCTTAGGTTCAATGACAGTTTAATTAGTATAAGCTTCTCAGAAACATTTCATTTATTTCAATGGAAAAATCTCAGATGTTAATTCAAAAAAGCAATGAAGGTTGAAAAAATCTGATCCTTTTCAAAGTTCCTGAGGGTCAATCAAAGCACTTAATACCTATAAAAGGTCATTTCTTGGTTTAATGTTTGTTTTCTCCTCTGATTTAACAATCAATTTAGTGCATGTATCCATAAACAGATCTCTTTTTTGTCTTACCCTGCCTGCCCCCAAAATGAGATTATGCCCATCGGTATCAATCAGCAATACAGAGCTACCCAGATTTTCACTGTGCTGTTTCATTGTCTCCACCAAAATGAAGTTTTTCCATTGTTTGCAGAAATTCTTGAAATAATGGCTTCAGTTTCCTTCTTAATTATTCTTTTATTAATGATCTTTCAAATAGTTTTTCAAAGAGACTATGAATCTCTCAGTGAAAGTAATGGGCAGCTACTCACAGGAGTAATCCCATTACAATCACTGCACTACTGTTTGTCATTTGGAGGAAGGTGCTGGAGCTCTGACCCTTACTGATTTACCACTCTTCATAATTAGTTGCGGTGATTAAAATGCATTTTAGATTACACTGCAGTTTCCCTTCCTTAAAAGTTTTTTTTTCTCTGAGGACAAATTCAGGTTCTGAAGGTGAACAATTGTCCTCTAGTACAAAACAATAGCAGTGAAGAGGAATGCCACAGATAAGGCTTATAAAAGAAATCCGAAGTAGAGATGCTTGAGAGAAGAGTGTTGCTGGGGGCGGAGGGGCTGTCTTAGATGACAGAGACAGCTCATGCAGGAATTTAGCATACTAGCTTAATGAAACTGAAAACACTGCGCGAAACACTGACAGCAGCACATGGAAATAATGAATCAATCTGTTGCATCTGTATCTAATTAAGAATCATCATAATATAGTCTTTTTCTCTAGTGATCAGGATTAGTGGATACCCCACAGGAAAGAGCCTAATAAATAGATTCAAGTGCCAGGACATTATACATCTTTATCTAGGCCTGTGTTTCTCAAGCACTTTTCTTTAATAACCCCAAATCCAGGCACACTCTGACTCGTGTGAGAGTCTGACACAGCCAGAAGTCCCTTATAGGGGTTTTCAAGGCACTCCAGAAAAAAAAAAAAGCTGAATGCTTGGATCCTGCAAATAGTTTCTGGCAAGGGCAGACATTCTACTTCTATCTCTCTGCTACAATTAGAAAAGTAGTTTCCCTGTTTTTTTCATTTTTCCCCCCATCTCTTCTGCCTTTCCTTCTTCCTCCTCCTCAAAAAATCATTAAGTTGCTAAGAGCTTCATTTGCTTTACGTCTCTTTAGAGATCTGTTATTTTACCCAAGGGTACAAATAACCCCACAGGAGTCAGTATTAGTAACTGGCAACCTACAGACAGATGATCTATACCTTGAGAGTGGAAAGGATTCCTGTATTTTTTTTCCTCGTGACTGTCTGAAACATATATTTTATTTAATCTTTTTTGTTGGTGGTGGTGGTTTGGTTTTTTGTTGTTTTTTTTTTTTTAATTCAGAGCAGGTTGGAGCAAAAGCTTCTTAGCTGGGGAAAAGGCTCTGCCATCCCTTTCTTTCTCCTGCCTATTAGGGTACTTTTTTGACTGTGATGGTTTAGATCCCAAGGGGAGCAATCTAGGATCATTGCTGAGATACAGAAAGGAAGGCTACAGAGTAGAGTCTCAAAGCTGTTCTTCACGTCTTTGTGAAGCTTGAGGTAAAACATTTCAGTGCCTCCATGAGGCCAGTTCTCCCCCCTGTGCTGGAGGCAGCTCTGGATGGAGACTGGTGCGAGGAGGGGGTGCTGGGAGCTGTGCCAGCGAAACACTAAACTGAGCATCATTTGTTGTAGGCGTTCATGGGATGCCTCTGCTGTGTCACCACTGTGTGCAGTAAAGAGCATTGTTCCTCTAATGTTCATCTCTCTTGGAACTGCAAGTGAACGTACAGCCCAATTAGTGCAGCAGCTTAAAACAATAAACCCTCCAGAATCTCTGGTGGGGGGAAGCATGCTTTTATCTATTTGGTAAATAATTTATTAATCACACTGATGTATCCTCCTTGACAGCAACAGAGCCAGATAAGTGATGGTTCAAAATCAATTTGTCATGGTCCAATGTGCACTCAGTGACCTACTCGGTCTGGTATATAGGTCAAACTTGTACATGATGCTCTGATAGCAGAGGCACTTCTTAAAAAAACAATGACAACAACAACAAAACTCATGGCACAATTCAGACTACGGGACCCTGTGCTGGCTGGCACTCAGCCACATGGCTCAAGAGCTCAGCTTACAGAGAGGGGTGAGGAGAAGAGCTGGGTGGGTGATGTTTTGGGCCCTCAGCGAAATTGCCTCAAAAATGCCCTTCACTGGCAGTGCAGCAGCAGTATCCAGGAGGCAGATCCATACTCTGTGACCTACTTCTGTGACCTTGTTATTATCACACTGCCCTTTGCCATTGATAGCGTCCCTACTATCCCCCTACTATTTCCCTGTTCATCCTGCTTCAGCCTCTGCTTTACCTGCTCTCCACTATTCACATCTTTTTCTCCAGATGAGGAGGAAACCCATTCCCTCCTCGTCTCTGTACCCCTGTTGTGGAGTCCATATGAGTCTCACAGTTTGAAGTCTTCTGCTTCATAGCAGGCGAGTTGGGTTAAGGAACCAGATTATTCTAAACTGCAAGGAGACAGAAATTAAAACCTGTGACAGAGCTTTTGAGTAGTCAGTTTGCTGGAGCTCCTTTTGTAGCTTGACAGAAGTCTTGGTTGTTACTTGTTGATTGAATTTGTTGCACTATCTCTCTGTTTCATTAATGCATGCTTCAGGGGTTTCCACCTGTGAGTTTTGGAGAACTAAGCGGTGTGTGAGGTGACATGTTGAATGGGCAGTGCTGATGCTTCCAAGAATTTCAAGCAGTCTTGTGATGGTCTGCATGCTGTATCTCATTCACCTGCTGCCAGAAAGAAGTTTCTTCCAAAATCGTATTGGTAACCACTGTTTTAGGGAGGTGATATGGGCTATATTCCTCTGAGCATTTTCACCAAGCCAGTGCTCTGCTGCTGGAAGGTGTTGGGCTACCAACTGGACTTGTGAGCTTTCCTTCTCTCTCCCCATTGCACATACTAGGGTGGTGGGGGTGGGGGTTTTGGGGGTTTTGATCTTTTTCCATAATATCTTAGATTTTTTGTAGATTGTTAAGATGTCATGTGTGGTCAATGGCATGTAGCGGTATAGAGTGGAGATTTTGCTAATGTTGGACGCTAAGCATGTATTCAGTAATGCCCATAATTAGAGGGGTTTGCGCTGAATAACCCGGGTAGGTTGCTGCATAGATTTTACTGTATTCCCTCTGATTGTCTTGAGAGTACAAGAGGGAAAAAGATTTTCTCTTTAATGACACATCTTTTACAGGAGTTTTCTCCTCACTCCCGTTTGGCACTGCACCACTGCAGGGTTGCAACCTTCGGTGTCCACCATTAGGTTTTGGTCCTCCTGTACATTCTGCATTGTTGGACCAACAGACTAAGGTGGGTGCCAGCTGCACGCAGCGGGGATGGATGCACGTGCAAAGATCCACCACAAAAGGAAAAGCATAGCAGAAATAAGGCCTAAAATTTTAGATTTTTTTTTCACCTGGAACCTGGATTATTTTTCAGCTGTGACTGGGAGGAACTAGTGCTTTCTACAATAATAGTGGTGAATAAAGTCCAGTTTTTTAATCCTTCTTTGTATTAGTATTATCACCCAGTTCATAGTACTGGTTCTTCTTTTGTCCAAAAATCTGTTTCCTCCATGACCAGCAGTCAGAAAAGCAGCCAGGCTGCCAGAGGGGTACCACCACCACAGGCACGAACTAAAGGGACTGAAAATAAACCCACCAATGTACGCTTTTGAATAAACAGTGTGTACCTTTAAGGATGTTTATAGCTCTGACAAACACAGGACAGATTCCTCCCATTTTTCTTGCCATTGCTCCAGACACACGGTAAATTCCAGAAACCAAGAAGGACCTCTGGGGTCATAGCATGAGCTTCTTGTTTGCCCTTGGGAAATCAATAAAATCCTGCTCGCCCCACCAACAGTCTCTGATAGCACTGTCTCCCCCCATAGATTCCCTGAAGGGCACCTGCATCCCAGGATTTTGTACAAATCACACAGTACACCCTGGAGACAGGATACAAATCTTTCCTAAAACCAACATCCAAGTAAACAGACAACCCCCCAGCAGGCTATTTTCAGCGCTTTAGAGTTGTTTGTGTTTTGTCAGCCTTTAATAATTTAATTGAAGAGTGATACAAGATGCAGGCCCAGCATGACAAATAAAGATATTTGTCGGGATATTTTAATAAGATGACTCTTAATGTTTTCCAGGAGGTGTCAGCAGTTCTTTAAACCAAGGCAGGGGTTGCAACAAATAGCTTCTTTTGCTGAGGATTCAAAAGATATTCTTTAAAGTCTGCAAACTGCCAGTGAGCTTCAATAGAGCAAGTGTTCTCAAGGTGTATTTATGTTGTCTCTATAGCACTCCAAAGGATTTCTGCCAGCACAGCCCATTACAATGAGTAATGCTTCCTTTAAAAGCGAATGAAGAAGGCTTAGATCTTGGTTAATTAAATAATCTTCTCTTTTTTTAATTATTTACAAGAGGAGACTGACACCAATCTCCTAGTTTCCCACCCTGAACTTCAGGACATTATTGTGTTTACCTTGATAAAAGCTGAAGGGTCAAAACATTTGTGTTATCTATCTGTCAGGTAATGAAAGGGCAGAGAATGTGTAATTAAGCACAGATTAAGACTTCCACAAGATTCATTTAAACAAAAAAATCCAACCCAAACTGGAAATAAAAGCTGCTTCCTATATGGTGGGATCTACTGGCAACCAGTTCTTGGCACAACACATTGAAAATGGTGGAGCAGCACCAGGTGAGCTCTTATCTCCCCATTTTTATTTGTCACTCGTGGAGTCTGGCGGTTCTCCATGTGGAACTCTGTTTATGGGAGATTTATCTGTGGTGTGTAAGTAGCACACTGGCATCATGAATGTCCATCTATCACAAATGCTGAAGCATTCCCCATGACGGAAGAAGGATGCTTTTGCTGAATGCAGAGCAGAGAAGGAGAATGTAAACACTCTGAAAGGAGCAAGCAGCAAGTATTATAGTCTCAAAATCAATTTACGTCAGGCAGGGAAGTGTGACAGGAGGACCAAAGTGCAGAGCAGGGCCAACTTCTAAGAGTCTGCCTAAGTACCAGTCTCCTTGGTGTTTGAACTCCACAGACGAGAATGAAAGTCTCTGTGTCAGTCCCAAAGAATTAGCAATTCCCTTCTTCATCCAGTGCTTGGGGTATATTTTTCTTTTGTTATTTCTTTTCGGAGTGCAAGACCTGTATGAAGGAATGCCAAAAAAAAAAAAAAGTACTTTTTTCACTTTCTGTTTGCTGTAATGTCTTCTCTTTCCTGTCTTTACCCTGGATTGGAAATTCTTAAGGTATAGAATATTGACTATGTCACGTATTCATTTATTGTTTATTACCATAAGCCTAAGACCTCAGGCTCTACCTCAGGAATCCATCTTGGTCCCATTGCAGAAAAAAACAAGGGGGGAGGGAAATTCTTGCCTAAACACATAAATAAATAAATGCACAAATCAGGTTATCTCATCTTTATGCAACTAGAGGTGCTTTTTACTCTTTTTTTCTAAACGGGAAGGTTATAGCTGGAAACTTATATCCTCCATTATTCATTGCTGGCTCATACCAGACTTTGTCCTAAGCTGTGTCACCTGCGTCTCAAATGACCCCGAGTGCAGATGTACAAAAATACAGGGAAAGAAGCAATCTTTTGGGTACCTCCAAGATCAGTAATCAGAAAATTGCAACGGATCAGAAAGAATCTGCATGAACACTGACACTCTCCAATGCACTCACTGGGGGCTTCCATTTGCAAATGGCAGCCAAAATGCACCTGTATCCTGATATACAGCGATGAACACCACTGGCTGCCTCTTTTGACTTCAGCTGTAGCTGAAGATGCTTAACATTTCAGAAAATGAAGTGAATGTGTCACAAGCCGGACATTCAGAGTTAGTGACTCTTGCTGAAAGTGTGATTTTATTTTCTGTTTCTCCACTTACCCCTCTTTAAAGTGGGATGAATGCTATTCACCTATCATGTAAATGTTCTGAGGCCTAATTAGTTAATGTGTGTAAATTGCTTTTGAGATGAACAGTGCTAAGTATTATTATTACTATATTAAAATATGGCCAGCAGCCAACCTCTGCCTGTAGCTGCAGGGTAATGACAAAGCTGATCAACTGCAGGATTTTATTGCTAGTGATCTGAAACAACAAATAATTTCTGTGCATTTATCCAGGAACCAGTAGAAACAAATAATACAAATTTAGCCTGAATGTTAGTAAACAGAGAAAGAGCTGATGTTCTTTTTAATGCAATTTTTGATATCCCAAAACATTACCTTGGTTTAAACAGTCCCTGTGAAATTGTTTCCAAGAAAAGGGGGTAAATTCACAGCCAGGTATTTAAGTATTCCTTATTCCTTAATTGAATTTGCTAGTGTTTTCATCTGTCACTATGTGGGAACCTGTGTGCAATTTACTGTGTAAAGCAGTATGTTTCTTTTGTGTACCGTTTTAGAAGGTCAAATTTCATTCTCTAAACAGTTAAAGACTGAAGAAAAAGACAGACCTCTCAGGGCATCAGTCAAGGAGGAAAGAACAGGAGAGAAGGTTCTGTAAACTGAGAGAGAGACACTGCTGTGACTCTGCCTTCCTTATTCTAACTCCTGATTCCCAGGCAATACAGAAAAGGTTTGCTGAATCAGCAGGCATGATGATCACACAAGGCTAATCGCACAGGTCTGAAATAAAGGATCTATTTAAAGGAAGACTTTTTTCAGGAGCAGTCCTATCTTTTGTTCTGCCAACAGACTACAGCCCAAAACCAGGTATGTTCAAGACTCCAGTATAAGCCAACAGGAAACAATATGGTGTGATTTCTTCACATTTATCCAGTCTATCTTGTAAGTGGCAGCTTGAGAATCTGTTACACGATTTGTTCCACCACACAGGAATATGGTCATTTACAAAAATTTTAAGTTTCTGGTGGATTTAATGCATCCATGAATCTTATGCCATGACTTAGTTTGGAATTTTTTCTTCATGGACAAGATGTTGTTTCATTTGCTTTACACAAAGAAAAGAAGGAAGAAATATGATGATAAGCAGGACACACAAGAATTTTTTTAAAAGTTATAACCAGTTACATTGGGGAAAACAACTATGGGAAAACCAGCAATGGGATTGGTTATGATCTGGAAACAAAGTGGATAGTTCTGTGAACTGAGAGAAGCCATGTCAAGCAACATTTCTGGCCTTGTACCATATACACTTGGCCTCAGACAACTGATTTCTGGAGAGTTATCCCATCAGCTGCACATGAGAGTAAGAAAAGCCCTTTAGAACTCTGCAAATGATCAATAAGCATAAAAGCCTTTTTTTTTTTTTCTCCTTCATGAAATTATCCACTTTCAGATTCTAGTCTGGGTACAGACTACTCTCCATCTATGTTCAATAATAAAACACAGAGTTCAAGTCAATAGAAAATCTTATAGCAGGACCTTAACCCAAGTATTTGGTCTTTCATTTTCTTTTTCTTTCCTTCCTGCCTTCCTTCCTTTTCCATTTTTTCTGGGATTTTTTTTAGCTACAAAATGTATCAAAATTACAAGAATAACTAAAGGCTTCTGATGCTCATTGTCTAAAATTAAGCTCTAACCTTGGTAAATCTTTCAGACGTGATTTTTGCTTGTCTGAAAGCAAACTGCAAAATTAATCTTGGTTCCTTTAGCCCCTGGGTCACCTCAAGTGGCAATTTGAAGTGAAAAGAATAAATTGATGACCTAATAGAAATCCTTCTGAGATTATGAAAAACCATGGCATCCATAGCATGTTTCTACCAAAATACAATACTGAAATGGTTTTAACCTTCAACATCTTGTGTAGTCATAAAACTGTTTAGGTTGACTGGATGATCACTGTTGTAAACACTTTAGTTTTCATCAAGTCTTGCTATGCATGAACAGGCTTCATCTGCTGGACCAACTAACCACATCAGAGCCACATCAGGCTGCAGTTCACAGCTGGGCTCTGATCTCACAGGGTATAGAGCAATTTGAGAATCTTACCTGTTTTTCCACAGGAGCTAAAGAGAAAATATATGTATACGTATAGATATACGTATACATATATGTATTTACATACAGACGTGCATGAACGACATTCAGTCACAATCATGAACTCTTAGCTCAAGTGAGAGCCAGAAACAAAACTATTCTGAATTCTTGTTGAGACCTTTTCTACATGTTGTGTTGTTCAGTTATTATTGAAAGCAGTCATATCATATTTGTGTGCAAAATACTGCTTTACTTGTGTAATGACTGTATTAAAGTATTGAGTGTTGTGGTCATATCTACTTAATATTCAGTACAATTCAAATCTTTGAAATAAATAAATATCATCCTTTGGTGTCAGATGCTCTACTCTGGAACTTAAAAAAATCATCAGATGATATAATTTTGGCTGAGTGTTTAGGCCTGTGAGAAAAGTCTATAATATAGTTGGCAAATTGAATATTTCTTCTACATTTTTGTAAAGGATAGATGGCTGTCCACCAAAGTTTGGTGCCTGACTTGGGCAAAGCCCTGCAAAACTTCTAAATACCCAAGTCCCAGGGCAACTGCAATGTAACAGAGCAGCCTACACGCTGTCCTAAATCAAGGGAGACAGAAGTGCTTCTGAGGATCTGAAGGAGGTAATGCAGTTTTCTCACTTTAAATTCCTCCTCACACCATTGACCAGAATAACAGCGATCTTTCTCTACTCTAAAGAGAAAGCATAAAATATGCTAACTATCTCTGTTGACAGTTTCGTTTCTGCTACTTGGCTGAGTGGTTTTGCATGCTCACCCATGACCTGGGAGGACACAGGTGCTAGACACTGAGGAGAATTAAATCTACATAACCTTCAAAAGGGCCCCCACAACTGAGCTATGGCATATCCTTAGGGGGAATGTCTCCAGTCATCTGATCAAAGCTGGACCACTCTTCTGCTACATGTGCAAGAACAATGTGCCCCAAAAGACTACAGGCAAGGGAGACACTGATCCTCGCCTATGGGTCTCAGTTGCAAAGGCTTGTACAGCTTTGGTCCCTATCTCTAGGACTGCTTTTATTTCTTCCTGGAGACCATATAATGTAAAACACATAAATATTCCAAGACCATAGTTTCAGATGACTGCCCCAGCAGCTAAGTTAAAATTATCTTTCCTCTTCCGTCTTTCTGATGGAGCAAGAACTCTTGCACATCTTTTGCACGATAGATTGGCTTCAAGTGTAAATGCGAGGAGCAGTTTTAAGCAGGATAACTCATGGTTGTGGTTAGGACATTTTCCAAAGAATACGGGGTCAATCCCATTAAAGCTGAATAACAAAATGTATCATTTCCTGGGTGCGTGTTCTGACCGTGGGATTATTACAGAAAAG
Source organism: Anarhynchus alexandrinus (assembly GCA_008711295.1). NCBI lineage: Eukaryota > Metazoa > Chordata > Aves > Charadriiformes > Charadriidae > Anarhynchus > Anarhynchus alexandrinus. Next base: position 3,642,650 of record VUYV01000014.1, read on the forward strand.
CTGAACAGTACCATTGTTACTATGATGATACTAAACTAAGTTAACCATAGTTGTAACGACATCCAACTTTTTGCATTTCTTGGAGCTATTTTTGAGGAACCAAGTGTTTCTCAAGTTAATCCTGATCATAGGAGGGCTCTAGTTGAGGGATAAATATAGATTTCCCTAAAGTATGTATAGTTGAATAATATTAAGTACTCGGAGAATTCTTCTCACACCTAACAAAGTTAGATGCTTACAGGGTTAGGCTTTTCAGGCCTGAGAAATAGGCGAACTAAATCACTGTCTGGAATTTCCATTATTTTTAGGTGCCAGAAAAGTAACAATTTTAAGTGGGATTACAGCAGTCCCAAAATTTCAGTACATACTATGGACCACATTCACTAGAGAGATGCTTTCCTTAAAAATCAAATTAAACTGATTTTATGATTTTTTTGCCATGCTGGAGTAGTGAAAGGACTGTAAGGAGTTGGTGAACGTGGTCCTGTCTTTTCAAACATCCAGATCCTCCTGGTATGTCTACAGCTTCACCACCTGATTCACAAAAACTTCATAATGAAACTAACTAGGAATGTAAGAGAAAAATGGTGGAACTGGCTAATGTAGTGCAATTGTGCACACTTAAAAAAGAACAAAAAGGTAACCAAGTAAGAAAAAAACCAACACCATAGCAATATAAGATATTCAAAATTAATAAAGCTACAAATATGAAAGTTTACTTTTGGGTAAACTAAGCTTTAACATGAAGCAGCAGATCTAAAGAGAAATTTAGACAGTGATTCACAAATTGTGGGAGACCACTGTCTCAGCACGTTCCTTTTATCCTAATTAATCACTTTCTAAAGAGGTGACATAATTCCTGAGTTGGGTCATTGAAATTGTCCTTACAAACAGTGAAGTATCCTTAATAGATCAGGAAGATCTTTTTCTAAACCATAATGATGAAATCATTTGCTTGAATAGATTTAGCCACATGGTGCCAGTTTCCATTATAATCTGAATAAAATACCCATTCAAATTAAGAACATACCTGTGGTGATTCCAGGACAAAACAGAATGAAATCAGCCTCTGGGAATTTCCATAATGGAAATAACATTAATATGTCTTGCATTATGCCAACCATATGTTCCATTGTTATATATATTTTTTTCATATCTCTTATTTTATTGTTGGTTTAAAGATCAGAAAATTTTGTTGTTTTAAAGGTCACAAAATTTATACTGATATCTCCAAATTTTCCTTGACACGTTCTGAAACAGAAATACGCTATCTGAAATTTGAAAGCTATTACGATGCAACACTGTCCTTGATTTTACTGTAGTCTTATCAAAGAAATCAGGGATTATCAACCTGCAGTAATATTATTCATCGATGCACAAGGAAATTGATCATCCCATATCTACATGTATTTGTTCAGCTTTGGAGCTGGCCAGGATAAACAATAGGTGGGATCATAATAAGTTACCACTCTCTCTAGGTTATAGAGTTTTGGTATGGGAATGAATGACATGGCTTGTTGGAGATAACAGTTTAAAAAATCGAGTGTTTTGAATATAAAATTAATACCAAACATAGAACAAACCAAGTCAAATGGAAATGGTTATTTATAAAAATGAAACAGTTAATGATAAAAGAAAAAAGGATTAGCGAGGAAAACTTGAAACAAGGAAAGTTCTTACACATTTTTGTCTGTTTTCAAGGTTTAAACGCTTTGAGTAAACTAACCAACAAACTCGACTGATCTGAAAATTTCCCAGGGTGTACCTTGAGGCATACGTCACAGGCATACGTCTGCATGCCTGGTCAGGGAATATCTTTCCACTCCTTTGCAGTTCCTCTGGGCCACAGCTGGAGAGAGGAGAGCGCTTTGCTGGGCAGGATGTTTGCTCAGGACTACTCACCCACTGGGCTCCAGGAACCTGTTCCTCCCCAAAGGGAAGAACATGAGACTTGGTCAGCGTACAACAGATGAGGTCTCTGCACCACAGTGAAAAGGGGACATCAATGGCTTCATACACAGTCACTTGGGAAAGTGTAATTTTAAGGTTTTCCTGGTTTACTCACACAATCCTTGCAAAAACCTGAAAAACTGGTTACCTTATACAGTTTGTCAATATTTTGTGCTGTAAAATCATAGAATGATACAAGAAAGGATCTTTGGAAGTCATCTGGTCCAACACCCTGCTTAAAGTAAACAGCAGAAGTTACCTTGACTTTCACTTTACAGTTTGAGTTTCAGGAAAGCAGTTTTATTATGCCTCTAAAATTTCAAAAACTCCCAAACATCCTTTAAAATGAAGACTATTAATCTGTCATAAGTAACACTAACAGGCCAAAAATTCAGTTAAGAACATGTATGGGTATACACCTCTACAAGACTTCACTGAAATTTCCCTCTACCTACAAAACTGAACACAAACCTTCTTTTTTCAGATCAGATGCATAACTCCAATTAAAGATTGAATAGTACTGTTGTACTGTATGAATTGGACATATTTAGAAAATGTTAGATAATTAAGAACTTTTATTTCTAAATAATGTTAATAAAAAAGAACTTTTATTTCTAAAATAGTAATGTGCCATTTTAAAGCTCACTCCTATTATCTTTTAATCTTATTTTAATCTTAATCTCTTAATCATGCCAATTTTTCTCTCTGTATCTGACAATCTTCTATCTGACACAATACCAAAATTGCCAACTTGGAAGCAGGTTCGTATTACTGCTGATTTGTGGTTTTTTTGATATACAGATATTCATCCAAAGGTCTGTCCCTGAATGAGATTCTTTCCTAACCATGATTTCAGAAGAGCAATTAGATGGAGTTTTCACAGAAATCAGAAATAGCCATTAATTCTACTGTCTAGATTTTTTTTTTTAGGGTCCCTGCTGTTTCTATTCCAGTTTTGTGATATACACTAGCATTACTCTGCTTCTGCTGAGCAAAGCGAGGGGAAGTATTTGCCCAGATGTTCTCTGCAGCTGCAGCTTTGCTGGCAGAGAAGGGGAATGTCCCCTCAGATGCCTGTTATCATTATTCCTATTACAATTTATTAAGTCCTCAAACCTGCCACTTGTCCCTGCTGCTCCTCCTAATCCCTTTCAGTGAACACAAGCCATATTTGCTTAAACAGCTTAAATAGCTCTTTTCGAACCTGGTTCATTTGAAAAGTGGACCAGTAAAACAGGTTAGGGGATTACTCATAGAAGTAGCTCCTCTGCCTGTTCTGCTGGAGACAGTTTCTGCTGGGGAGTGGGGCTGAGAAATAAGGGGATGGCGAAGCCTTCAGCCAAGACAGTAAAAAAGCTTGGACAGGAGAATAGGCTGGTAGCTACAAACCTTGAAGAGTACTGCAAAAAATCCTTTGTAGGTTTGATAGGACAACTCACCGTTCGCCATGGATGACTATAGATGTGCTTCTACTCTGTTCCCTGTCCATCGTTAGGATAGGAGAAATTTGATATCAAAGGTTTACTTTCACAGTGATACATTCTGGATTAATTCAGTTCTTATCCTTTGGCTTAGTTTTTCACTTGTGACTTCAGGTTCCTTTTGTATCTCCCTGGATTTTATATCTTTATCCATTTACAGTATTTAAAGGGAGAGATGTTCTATGATGTGTTACGGTATTTATCTTCCTTTGTGCAGACAGTGATAATTCATGACTGGCACAGCCAGAAGTGACTTATTAGGGCTTTCTTCACTAGAGAAGAAAAAGGTCGTAAAGTAACTCAGTACATCTTGTGCTTTATGATTATAGCTATATTGTATAATACACTTCCTTCCCGTCCCCCCTCCCCACCCCCTGCCCTTGCAGTTTACCAAGTATATATCTTTGGTCTACCTGGACCTTTCAAACAATATCTGTTGCCATAAACCTGGTGCAGTCATATTCCAACTCTGTTTGGTTTTCAAAGTCACGTTATAATATTCTTTAAAGTATGTGACTAGACTGGGAGACCTTCAGAGTCTCTGGTGCCCTCCTTGTTCCAAAAAGCACAAATGCAATACCATGCATATTGCTTAGTTTGTGGTTTTCCCTGGACACTTTCTGTCTCTCTCTCTCTCTCAGGAAAGTCAATGAAGAAAAATGAAAAGTCTGCTGGCCAAGACAATAAATGGTGGGACACCTGCAGACGCCCTCACCCTAGTGTGCAGTTTGTGGAGGAGCCTGTGTGCAGGTAGGACTCAGTTGTGTTCAAGACAGATGAGTTACTGCCTGCGTATATGTCATCTATGAAACTCATGCTCAGTGAGCCTGGCATGTCCTAGCTGCATTAGACACGATGACTCTCATATACATATTGTCAGGAATAATTAACCGGGGATGCTGGGGAACCTCCTTCACTGACAGACTTTGAGAACGGGTGACACCAAAATGCTCCTGGAGCTGCTCCCAGCTTGCAGTGGGGACGAGAGTTCCCCAGCCCTGCTGCTGTGACGGACTCCGTGGCCAGGATGCCAGGCTCAGTGCGTGCCCCAGGCCACCACACCGGGGTATGGTACTTCATGCACAGTGAGTGACACAGTCACACGCAACTGATCCCAAAACACCTCTGTGAAAAAAGCTGCAGAGATGTACTGCGGCACATCACACAGTGCAGCCAAGGTTCCCACCATTTGTACATAATCAAACAAAGATATGTTATTCAGGATTTGCTGAAAAAGGAGGTTGTTTTGAGCTGCTAATTCAGTAATGGAAGATCTTTTGTCAGCTGGAAGTTACATTCTCTTTGCACTCAGATTAAGAATTCCTTAAGATATTTATATGAAGATATTATTTGTGTTAGATTCCTGCCTTAAAAAACCCTGTATCATTACATTTCTTACATAAAGGGATGACTTAAACAAAGGATTCACAATAACCTGCTCTTCAAGCACCTTCTCCAGTAGATTATTCTGTACAAAGTCATCTCTCTGGTCTTGCAATGTTACCAAGCACATCAAATAATACCACAGTTAGTCACCATGATTCAGTAAATGATATTAAAGGACAAAGAAGAGCCATTTGCGCATGGTTGTGCCAATGAGAGAGGAGGCAAATAGTTGGCATTTGTTATTTGTGCTCTCAAAGCATTTTGGGGCTGCACAAATACTCACCAAATGGTCCTTGCCAAAAGAGTTTACATTGCAAGGAAAGGTTCTTCTTAATATGTGAAGAGTAAGCTAGCACTCTAATTGCCAGTAGTCTGGGATCAGCAGGACAAACTGGGAGGAAAGTTGAATACAGCCCTACAGTGTTCTTTCCCAATCATTGCAAAGATTTACTGTAAGAGGCCCTGAGTAAGGGAGGTCCAAGTAGTCACATTGTACTCATTCATTTTGGTTTCTACATAGCCAAGAAGTCAGTCGGGACTCAGCAGTGTAAGAGTCATGCACAGACAGCACCAAATGAGTACACTTTTAAAAATGCACCTTTATTTTCCAGTCTCATATATTTTTTTCTGTCTTCTGTGACTGTCTCTTCAATAGTCTGTGCCTCTGAGCCATTTGGGTGATCACTTTAAGAGGTGCTGAGCAAACTTCCTGTCTTGAACTCCAATTCTCTTTCACTTGTTTCAAGAGTCTGGCATCCTCTTGAAATCAGATGAATTTCTAGTCAATATCCACTAAAATACCCATTCATACTGTCTTTTGTCTTACAGTAATCACCACACTGACTTCTTCTTCTGTGCATATTTGGGACTCTTATTGATCACACCACTACTGCGTATTTCACTGCCGTCGTTACAAGATAGATCATCTTTAAAGTTTGATCCCATTGGAATCAACAGAAAAACTCTCACTGGTTTCACAGGCTATGGAGCAGACCCTAAATGAGTTCCTGGTTTAGTTTTTCAGGCAAAATGGCTTGCATATTTTTCTGCTGTGAAAGATTTTACTTGTTGCATTGTACAGCAGTCATTGAGACAAATTACATAAAAAGATACTGTCTTTGGAAGGCTCGCAATCTTCAGCCCTATCTCTCCATCCTGGGTATTTTATCTTTGGATTTCCAAACAGCAAAATCAAAAAGCTTTGTGATCTATAACTACATGGAGATGAGTTTTACAAATGGAAACATGAAAGTGACTGCTGCATCCACAGACTACAGCAAGTGCCTTATCTGCTTGCAAGGATTTCTGCTCCATCTCAATTAATCTGTGACTGGCATATGAAATAATATTTTTGCTCGGTACTGCCTGTCTTCTCTCCTAGAGCTGCTCATACTCTCAGAGGTTGGAAGTCACTGCAATTACGCCTTCTACTCACGTTCAACACACCAAAATTGGCACCAGAAAATAAACTTTTTTCAAGAGTTACTTAGACCACCAGTTCTTGGAGGTCCAAAACCGGATCATAAAATTGGTGCATAACAGCAAGGCTGTCACACAGGAAAGCAGTTATGTTGAATTACCATCTGAGCATCTAAACCATGCTGTGTTCCCAGTGGGAAGCAGGGCTCCTGCCGGAGGAGTAGCAGAGAGTTCATATACAAGCTGATACCAGAACCACGATCTCTTAGGGTAATACACAATTTGTTTTCAGTCCCTGAATTAGTTAACAGTTTTTCCAAGAATTCATCATTTGCATTTGGCAGATTGTCAATCACAGAGACAAACTGAATGTTTGACTATCAGGTTTCTTCTAGAGTCTAACTAGTAGACCAGGCCTGCTTAAAATCCTATGGGGCTGGTGGGAGAGAGGAGTGTAAAAATTTAGAGTCAGAATTCGGAACAAGATTGCACAACATCTTTTCAATGAGCAAGCCTCAGGAAACTCTTCAATGTAATGCTGTTTTAATGCTTTTCAGAAGACAGGAAATTCACTCTTTTTTCAGGCAGTCAGAATAAAGCTTACGAATTTATTTCTCTTTGCTGAGCTGGGCCCTGGGACTTAAATTTCTCTTTGGATAGGAGTAAAATGTAGCTGAACAAGATGTTGCTTTCAGAAATAAAGTAAGCTTCAGAAAGTTGCCATTTTTCACCTAGCTTCATATCAGTGACTATTCCTAAGAAGGGGTTTTAACGCAGATTCAGTCCGTTGTTTTTCACATCAGTCCCACAATGGTGTTACTGTACTTGGTGGGGTCAAGAATGAGTGGCCAGGGATGAGAGCCTCCTCATAAACCCATTGCACTCTTGGAGGTCATCTAATTGAGCTCTAGAAGGTTTTTCAGGAGATCTCATCCAGCTGCTTACAACCCTCTTGCTATCAGTCCTCCTATGCACACCCAGAAGCAGTTACTCTGTTGTCTTGAGGTCTCCTTCACTCCCAAAGTATTTCCAAACTTCCAGTCCTTCCTTTCAAGACCCAGTAATCTTTATTTGTGTGTAGAACTGCATCCCCTTTTTCTGGGCAACGACTGATTGCGTTGGGGCCTATTTGGCTCCTTTCAGGTCGTCTTTAGTTCTTCCCTGTATGATGATTCTGCCCCAAATCTACGGTATTTTAGCTGAGCTGGACATCTCGGGGTCCATCTGAGACACATAAACCTATGGTATAGAGGGTCTAGAGGGTCTAGAGCACAGAAGAAAGCTCTTTTCTCAGGGGACTGCTTTGGTTGGGCTAGATATGATGAAGTGGTCCACATCCAAAGGAACACTTCAGATAACAAATGTTTTGGAAGATCTCCCATTGAAACTCCCAAATACATCTAGACTGGCACAAACTCAAAACCTAAACTTCCTCCAGGGAACTAGCAGCTCAACATTTAATTCCCTGAGCACAGTGCCTAAATTTTAGTCATCGCAAGCCATAGTGTGACAACACCTAAGTCATTTGCAAAAATTTACATACATTCAAACCTATATTCATTGGTTACCTGAGATCTATCATGACAGGCTCAGGTGCTTTTCTATATACAATGGTGAACGTTAATCAGAATATGTGTTTAATAAAAAAAAAGAAATTCTTAGGTATCATATGAGTTCTAGGAAGCTTGATTAAGCTCCACAAGAAGAAAAACAAGTCACAACATGAAGCTATTGAAATTCTTACCTTCTGCCAGCAGAAAAGCTTCAGAAATGATGAACTGAAGGACTAAGGCCTCAAGGTAACAGTGACTACACAAGGCTCCTCAGATTTGCAAATTATTTTGCTGCCTTTGTTGAAGTTCTCAGAATATAATTATTCAAAAGCTGAATGTGAAAAGTAAGGGCATGTAAACTCAATATGAATATTCAAAGAACCCAACTGATGTTTAGTACAAATATAGAAAGGAGAGAAGAAGCATGAGAAGCTGTTAAATCAAACTACGTGTCTGCTTGTCAGACAAATGTGTGTAATCCCAAACAAAACGCCAGCAGGTCAGATCCTCAGCTGGTGGAAACTGGCTTAACTTTCCCTAATTCAGCAGAATTCAGCTGAATACCTGGTCCCATCCTACCAGTTTTCCCCCGGAAATTTATTTTCATATTTATTTTAATAGCCTGTGCTATACAACTAAAAAAAAAACCCAACACCCCCCCGTCCATTTAGAAAATGGCTTCCTGTCAGAGAGATGCTCAAGATCATTAAGAGCTTTATAAAAAGAGCTGTATACATGTGTGATTTTCAATTAAAAAAAAAAAGTAACGCGGAGTGAGGATAAAATTGAGCCCTGCTTGAAATCCAGCGTAAGGACTAAGTATCACCAAAAGCAAGGGAATCTTTCAGACATTATTTGGCATTTCTCTGCTCCATGTGTTAAACGGAAATTCAATCCCAAATATTTTATCGCAGGAAAATGCCATGAAGTCAACAGCATCTGTGTCTTGAGGAATTTTTTGTTTTCAAACAAATCTCGTAAATTATATTATCTCTGTTTTAAGAATAGGTGATTGTCTTTATTTGAGGGCTTTCATGAAAAATTATTTTCCTAGCTGGTTTTCAAATGGTATAACACCTTTGGTTAATTTTGAGATGTTTTTGCCGAATGGTCTTTTTCCTCTGTACATTATTTAATGGGAGCTGGACATAAAGAGAAACTGCAGCAAAGGCTCCTGTAAAAGAGAGCTTTAATATCCTCTACAGAGATACATTTTTTTTTCTTTTTAGGAACATGCTAACAGGTAATAAAATGACTTTGCAGTAATAAAACTGGAAACTGTGAAAAAGGAAAGATAATTCTTTTATATACCATAAAATGTATGAGCAATAAAACTGCACATTTCCCAAGAACCTGGGAATTGAGGCAATATAGAAGTGAGCAGGAATTTTTCAAATAATTGTTAATCAAAGCCAGCTCATGGAGAAGACGTCTGGTTAGATTAATATCAGTATGAATGATTACACTCATTTTTCCTATTTTGACTACTGAATCAATATTAAGGCCAAGCAGTTTTGCTTCAGAAGGATTTAAAATTACTGTCATTTAAATGGAAAGAGAAAACAAGAAACTATTTTTAAAGCATAAGAAGTTAAAATGATAGAGATATGTCCCAGGATGTATAAAATAGCTATCAGTTAGAGTAAATACAGTATGTAAGCATATAATACGTTTACTAGGGTTACGTAAAAAATTGCATATGAAACACTTCCGTATCAGAAGACAGTTTTGTTAAAATAGAAAGAACTTGTAGTGCAAGCAGTTTTCAAGGACCGCTTTCAAGGGTTGTCATTTGAAAATGTTTTGGTTGGGACTTACTCAAGCGTAGCATTTCAGTAGGGTTTAGAAACCGCAAACCAAGCGTGTTTTGTGGGGTTACTGTTACCTCTGTATCCAACACCATGGCTGCCTATTAGTAAGGAAGCTGGTGCCTCCTGTCTGCACTGGTGCCTTCCTCAGTTTTCATGTGCGCTTTGGGAATTTTCAGAGACGGAGCTGCTGTATATAACATTGCTCCCAATTTGGGAGATTGCAAACCAGGTCAGCACCCAAACCACAAAATACTGCTGCATACAGCCCAGCACTGCAAACTCTTTTTGAAGAGTTTTTGAAGAAAATAATCTCTTTGATATGTTTGTACCTTTTTAACATGTTGTGTTTCTTTTAGACAAAAATGGCAGGGTCAGGTGGGAACTCTGGTTTGGGCTGTCCCTGGGGAACATCTAAGGATGACCAAGGGAGAAAACCATCCAAAATCAAGGGTGATTGATTTTTGGAAGGGAAAGAGTCAGAGCCACAAATGGCAACCCAGAGCAGCAGAGACCAAGGGACTTCTGCAATGAGGAGGGAGACAGCAACAAAACTAAGAAGTGATGGAAGGAGCCCTGCTCAGCTGCAAGTCAGAAAGCCCACAAGTGAACAGAAACCCAAACTGCAAGTGAAGATGCAGAGTGCAAGGGAGATTTAAATATAAAGTCCTTCTTCCTGATCTAGAGACTTTGATTTTTCTCTGAAAAATCAGTATTCTCATTTATATTCTAATGTAATACAAATTTGTTGGGGTTTTGTTTACTTTTGGGGGGGGGTATGTGAGGTTTTATTTCTATTAAAACAACTTGGTTTTCTTTGCAAAACTCAGTATATGGAAAAAAGAATTATGCAGGTCTGCCGCCAATGTCTGGTAAATTCAGGGTATCACCATTGGATTTCTGTCAGTTTTAAAGTTAACCTTGACTAGAAATGGTACAAAACCTTTTTAATAAAAAGATTTAGGATTTTCATTTCACTGTGAAGTTTGGGACTCCAATTCTTTCATTTGAAGCTGTATCCAAATATTGGAATGTCTTACAAAATAGAAATTCTATGTTTGTTTATTGATTTCTTAAGGAAAACAAGTTAAGAGTGTGCCGCCTGTCTGTCTGTTTATTTTCCTTAATTTCTTAATATGGTGGCCAATTTCAAGTAATATGGCAATATATGATAACCAAGAAGAGGAATGGGGCTTCATTACTGAGTTTCATATTGGGGGTTCTCATTACTGAGTTCATGTTAGAGCATGAACTCTTGTTCATTAGATAGAATGGTGCTCAGGCAAAAGAGCTTCTACCTGGGAAAAGAATTTCAACCAGGGTTTTCGATCAATAACAAGAGAGAAAAACTTGGTAGTCTTTGTATTTAGGAAGTCTAGGAATCTAGGTTTCATTTATTCCAATGCTCATGGACTGAAAACTGTTTTGTTATGACAAGAGTCTGAAAGAAGGTCCAAACTATTGTTGAAGTTGTATGTAACTAAGTCATACTTTCACAACATGTACACAGAGGAACTTGGCAGTGTATTATAGACTTAAGAGTGTCTAACGGAATAAAACCTTGCCTAAAGTAGCATACCTTCTTCCATGCTGATTTGCAAGTGTCAGAAAGTCTAATTGTGAGGAAAAAGATAAAAGATGGACATGAGTAAATAGACATTGCCTGCACAAGAGACAACTGTAAATAATAACACCAGTCAAAGGCCAAAAGAACTACATGGCTGAGGTTGTGTCAGATGGCAAAAGTTTACGCTGTGCTGAGAAAAGTTGTCCCAGTCCTTGCTAGTGAAGCCTCATCTCTGGTGTGGGTTCACTTTAAAGCACCGCTTGTCCTCCGCCTGCCCACGAGAGCAGCCCAGTTGCACCCTGTGCAGCGAGAGTTGGCAGGGATGTTTGCTGACTGTGGAACTGCACGATTTTCACCACTTGCTTTTGTAAAGCTGTTCGATTTCCTTATAAAAATCTGCTTGTTTGCTTCTCAAAATGGTGATGTACCTTCACTAGCCTGGGCTTGCGGTAAGATGTTATGACAGCATTCCCATAAAGTTTCTGGTGAGCAGTGTAACCTAGGAACTCACCATGAAGATCAGACTGCCTTCTCCACACACAGGGGTTTTAAGGGTTAATTTCTCCATTTTGACAGCATGTTCAAATATGTTTATAGTGACTCTTAACTCACAAGTACATTTCTCAAAGCAGTTGCAGAATAATTTATATCGGATCTCATTGTTGAACTCTTCTTTAAAGAAAAGGAAATACAGGTAAAGCATAGGTATAAAAATCCCTTCAAGTTTGGTTTTGATTTACTTCACGGTGGAAAAATCGCTGGAGTTTCCTCTTCCTCTGCAGCTTTTAAGCAGTGAAATAGACGATGTTTGTGCTAATTAAGCCACTGATCACTCTATCCATTTACCGGTAAAGCCTAGACCACAGTCAGGCTATTATTTCTTTGAAGCAATGCAATATCCTTACTAATCCTGTTCCAACTAAGTTGCTAATAGGGAAGTATGCATACTCCACAAGCAGATTATTATTAACATGAGTACATAAATCAGACTTTATTAGCCACTTAATACTAATAGCACTTGTTGTTCTGTTTATTGAACACTCAGTAGCTCTTAGAAAAAGGCCAAACCCAAGCTGTTTATTGGTATGCTTCAATTACATTTGTGGGAGAAAAGGTTTTTACTTCCCATCTGATTTCAAAAGTTAAATAACTGTGTGAATAAGGAACAAGAAATACTGACCTGAAAACAATTTCATTTAAAGTCCACTATTTTTCGTGTTCAAGAATATTTATCCCCAAAGCATGAACACGCCAATGTAGAGTGAAGCGGTTTCCAGACAGAGGTTATTTTGTAATACCCCCAGTAGCAAGATGTAAAGCATCCAGCAGGTAAGGTGTTATTTTTTTCCTGTTATGGCTTAGCTGGACTGGGTTATAAAAAGAAAAAGACTTGTTTTGTCTCCTCCGTAGCTTTTGAGCGCTACAGTTAGGGTACAAGAACAGCAGTTGCATTGTCCTCGTGTTTTGACATTGGAAATAAAGCAAGTCTAGAAGAAAGGAATGAGAAGTAACTTGCATTTCTCTGACTTTTGAGACTTCAGTATGCAGTCCTTATTTTTTCATTCCATTCCAGTAAAAAACATTTTAATGCCAGCCCAAAGCAATGGATCAAAGTGAAACTGAAAACGTATGAGTTACTAATGTAATAATAACCTTTGGGCTTTATCTACTCTGTTGATGTTTTCTGTTTAGCCAAGGAATATAAACTTCTTTTACAAATGAGAACAGATTTTTTCACTTATCAATCTAAGAATTTAAGTGAAAAAACATTAATATTGGATAATCTGCAATAAAGAACCACAAGAGCTGGCCATTCTGTATAATAAAGCTCCAGATCATTTACCCTTTGGCATGAAATTTCTCATGTTTAGTCTTTGGCCAAAGATGGCTTTCTGTTTTTAAAAAAGACAATTTTTTAGCTATTTGTAGCTGTAATATAAAAATAAAAAGGGTCTTTAACTATTATTCAGGTATGGATGCATGAAAGCCTTATTAAAAAGTGGCCGCGTTTTCTTAAGCGTGACTAAGCCAAGATAAGGTTTTCATGAGCTCCCACCATGAACAGACCTTAGCAGCTGAGACTGCAAAGGTTTCCAGCGGTGTCTCTCACTGTTCTCCCATGCAACGCCTGCAGCTACAGAATACTGATCTCCACTGGGTGGACAGGTGCATCAAAAAATGCGAAGCAGGGATTCACAGACTCGGCCAGGTACCGGGCTGCACCAAGAATAGTTCTGCTGGTAGATAACTCTGTCGGGAGTGACAGGTCCTGTCTGTGTGCTGGGATATTCACTGCTTTGAAGATAGTCTCATACCAGCAGTGGCACACGTTCCACAGTTTGCTGCCTCTATTTAAAACAAACAACCAAACAAACAACCTTAAAAAAAAAAAATGGACAGCTGGAGAACATGATAAAATCAGATTTTGATCGATGAGGACTGTTTGAGCTCCCCACCCGCAGGGCTGTCACTAAGCTTTGCCTGGCAATAACAAAACTTTTTCAGGAGCCTCCTCCCATTTGCCCCCACCTATTGCTTACTGCCTCCTGCAGGCAGCAACTGGCTGAGAGACCCTTGACAGCCCTTGAATGAGAAACTAAAGGAGAATGAAAGCTTGGAAAAGTGGGGACAATCCAGGCTGGGGGAACCTGGCCTGGAGAGCAGCGGTGCTGGGAGAAGGGAGGAGGACCAGCATGACGCTGCCGCTCTTGGTTAACATCGTCCTGCTGCTGGGGAGGAGGCCAAGCTGTCATGCCCACAGTCAGCCCCATGACACTGTGACCCAGATTGCTCCTATGTATCACTACTTGGTTCTGCCAAAAATATGAGTAAAGTGATATCCTAAATTATTTCAGTAAGGGGGATGCGTCTTCCAACCGGAATATGGGAAATCCCCTATTATGTGGGATGTCTGGTAGTCCTAATAATAGCACAGAAGGCCTGTGCTCGTAAAAGTCAACTTCTCAGTAAAAGAACTATTTAAAGAGGTGAAGTAATTGCAGCTGGCACAGCAGCCACGCAGTAAATGCGGACTGGATTTTCTGGTGACTTCCAAATGAGTTTTTTCTACAGCACATGTCCATTTGCGCGGCTTCAGTGCAGGATGCTCCGGGACAACTATCCCAAAGCAGCCGAAAAACTTTCAGAGGCACACGCAGGAGCATTGTCAGCTTCTTCTCTGCATTGCGATTATCCCAGGCTTCTTTCTGACCTTGCCTCCCTTAAGAGAAAAATAAATATATGTTTGTGTGCTTGGATATGAGTCCATGTATAAATAGTTTTTAAAAATTCAGGCAGACCATTCCCTCACACACAGATTTCTCCCTGTGGAGAGGATGAGAACATGACAAATATTAGTTCCGTTGCTTATTGCTCTTCTGGAAGGCACCCAGATTTTCCCCCAATTAGTATAAGAGAAGCAATATAAACCAGAAAGGAGGCCCCTGCCATTGCCACTAAGGGGACACAATCTTCCATCTTTATGTTTAAATCCAAAGTGCAACCCCATTTGGAATTTTTATTTAAGATCTGGACACCCTGAATGAGGTGAAGATCCCACAGGGCGGTGTGTGGTATGCATGTCTGGGCCAGATGGGACAGGGTGACAGACACAGCAGCTCGCTGCTGCTGATCAGGGACAACCCCCCTGCTTCTTTCTCAGGCCGCCCGCTGCCCGCAGTCTCGCTGCAGGACCTCTTCCCGCTTTGCACTGGTGTCCATCTGACCCACTGGGGAATGGGTTCCCATCACTGCACTGACAGACAGCTGGAGCTGCAAAAAATGGAAATAGTTGCTTGCAGGGTTAGTGAGCTGAATTATCTGGGCAGGGGATCAGAAAACCTCCAGGGCTGGTACAGAACTGGAAAGAAAACTGGGAGAAGGAGAAGGGCAGAAGTGGAAGGCAGCAGAAGCATGGTTGCTTTCGAAAGCCCTGAGCTGACAGGTGGCATCCACCATCTCACACCATCGCTCCTGAGTGCTCAAACCCTGCCCAGGTCAAGGTAACCCCTCAGGCAGGTCCTGAAGCTGCCCTGTCTCCTAGGGAGCGAGACAGGGACACGGCTGGGCCCACGCAGGGCACAGCAGATCACACCACGTGGGTAGGAAGTGGGAGTTACACTATGTCTGGGAACATGCAGCTGAGAAGTTTCTTTGCTCAGGGGTGCCATGACATGGTGCACACCTGAGAGAGACCCTGGGGGACAGTTACAGAGGGGATGGTGGGGATCAGTAGTGGGGGTCAATGGCACCCACACATGGCACAGGAAAAACAGAGGCTGAGGGAGGTACTGTTACCATTATTGTAATTATCCTGCAATAGCAATGCACATCTTGTTCAAACGCATGGGATTCCTCTTCAAAACAACGAATACTTCTGGCTCAAACCCATAACCAGAATGATGGGAAAACATAAACATCTCCCCAGGCGTATGCTGTGGGCAATTATTCCCTGTTTGCAAGTACCAAAATGGCATAGAAAAAGGTGAACAATTAGTAGAGGGGAAACGAAAGAACACCAACTCAGGAAAATGTATATGTGTGCATGTACGTTAATAATTAATGAAGTATTGCCAAAGATCACATGGGAGTATGTTTTGCTTCTTATTCATACATATTATACAAATAACAATATTTAATCTTTGCTTAGGGGATGTTTTCCTCTGGGAAATTATCTCCTTTCTGTTGTTGTTGGCAGTGGCTTGTTTTAATTTTTGCGAGACAGAAACATATATGTGCTGCAACATGTGACAAACAATGAATGTGCCTAAAGCTTCATCTGTCTGTACTCTGCTCAGACATCCACCGCGGGCAAGTCACCTTTTCTTTTACTATTCAGCCAATCTTTCAGTATTTCAAGCTCGATCATGTGAGGCGCTGTGCGACCTTCATTTCCATTGGGGTCAGCCACTTTGCAGGAAGAAGTGTGAAGTTTCTCTCCTATTTCAATCACGGCACATGCTCTACTGGCACGCAGCCAGGCTGTTCAGCACCTTTCAGGATCAAACCTTTAGTCTATCAAGTGTGAACATATCCATAAAACAGGTAAAATGGAAAAAAATTGGCCTGCACAAGATCTTTCACCTCCCTGTAGGTAGGGCTGCTTGGTTTATGTGACCTGAATAGTTCGGAGCCCCACGGTGGTGTGGTGGCAGGATGAGGCAGCATCCTCCTGGAGAGGAGATGTCAGCCTGAGCCATGCAATGGCC
>VUYV01000014.1:3659382-3832498 GCA_008711295.1 Anarhynchus alexandrinus
TGTGGGTTTGTTTTTTTTTTTTTCTTCAGGGTAGGTTAACGGTTGGACTTGATGATCTTAAAGGTCCCTTCCAACCTCACTAATTCTATGATTCTACGATTCTATGATTCTATGAAAATATCCATAAAAAAGGTAAAATGGAAAAAATTGGCCTGCACAAGATCTTTCACCTCCCTGTAGGTAGGGCTGCTTGGTTTATGTGACCTGAAGAGTTCAGAGCCCCAGAGTGGTGTGGTGGCAGGATGAGGCAGCGTCCTCCTGGAGAGAAGATGTCAGCCTGAGCCATGCAATGGCCATGGGGTCACTCCATCGCACCTTGGTGGAGGTGGAGCACAGCCGTTAGGGATGCACAGTGAAAACGAACATAGTCCTACAGACTACACTAAATGCAAAAAGACAAGGAAAACCTAATAGGGAATTGTAAGTTATTAATGGATACAGCAACTTCACCTGTCATTAGAGGATATTATTCTAATTTTCAGTCAACCGCATGGTATCCGCTGTCCTGCTGAGAGGGAAAGAGCGAATGTGAGTGTGACAGAGAGCAGGAAAGAGCATGCATGGGGAGCTCTAAGTGCTCGGCCTTGAGGGACTATTAATCTGGTCTTCCTGGCAGGTTAGTACCTATGTCAAGCATTCGACTCAAGTCAAACAAAGGAGATTGCTTACAAATGTCAACATGGATCCTCTTTCATAACTGCCCTGGCCTCATAAAATGGAGTCCCAGGAACATCTTTTGAAAATTCAGTAATATGCTCACTAGTATTCTCATTAGCTTGCCCTCAATAGCTACAGTTGTTTCCCGCTTTCCATATTACTGAAACAGCCACTGGAAATATTCAAATCACGGTGGTGACCTTGTTAAGAAGGTACATCACCCCTACCAGGACTGTGTTCTGTAAGAAAGAATAACTTCCTGTAGTGATATTAGAAATTTACTTCTTTTTTTCCGGTCCATTGTTCTTTAGTGTTTCCCATAGGACAATCTTGGGTGTGCCTTTCCTCATACTATGCAAAATATCAAGATGGGATCTATGCAAACATTCGTTAAATCTCCTTAAGCCTTAAGTAAAAAAGTAACAAGTGCACACTTCGGACCTCTGAAAGGGTGTACGTGTCTCAGAGCAAAGAAGATTTGTACACATCTTAATTTTTATGCTCTACAAAGCCTTACTCAGTGACGAAATTCTTGGGTGACATTGCAGTTACTGTGCCAGTCAGGAAGTTGGACTAAGAAGTTATTTCAGCTGTCTCCCAGCCTTACATTTAACAGAGCTGTGAGTTAGAGTCATATCTGAAGTAGTCAGGGTTGGGGGATTCTGAATAGTGAATTCAAGTCCAAATCTTGTACGATTCTGAAATATAAATTCAACTCAAAGATTTGAAAAGGTTGGTTTTCTTATATCATTATGAAAAGGCCTGGAAGGGACATTAATTTCACTTTCCTTAAATGGGAATTATTTTAATTTCTGTCATGGGAAAAAAAAAAGTTATTTCCATGTTGCAGTGGAGGCTTTAAACAGATGACATGTCACACAGATCTAATTTAGATGGGGGAAGCCCAAGGGGTAGAAGAACTGAACACTGCAAAATGAATCCCAAATAAATAATAGATTAGAAAATACAATAGAACTGCAAACTCAGTCTAACTGATCTCAGCACAAAACTGCTGTTTGCAACATAGAAGGATACTTTCACCTCTTTTCTGTTTCTTAATATATTGTTCTTCATTTTGCTGTTGTGAACAGTCTAAGATCTTTTTGTACATGAACTAACTCTAAAATTCTAGTCCTATTGAGCCATGTTTCTTGCTCCTGTGGACACTACCTAGTGTACTAATGCTAAAATAAATTCAGCATTGGCCATTGACGTTTTGGTTTCTTTGTATAATTGTTGTTAAATTCTTATTCACACATTGCAATAATTTAATATTATCCTGGCAAAAAAAAATCTCAACTCAGTTGATTTGTCAGACCCAGTTTATTCTTTCATAAAAGTTCAAAATATTCCTTCATGTGTTTCTATATTTTTATCATAGTACTGCATTAATTTTAAACTACCAAGTTAACTTTATTTTCATGACTTCATGTATTTTTTAGCCGACATTCCCATTTCTTAGCTAAGACGGCTAACAAAAAGAAAATTAAAAGGGAAACACTTGATTACCGTTGGTTAATGTATTATCATAAAATACAACTGAATTCTTTCGCCAACTTTGATAAAGTCATAAATTCTTCAAGGTCTTTTATCAACAGAAGTGCACAATCTGCATATGTTAGAGCTTTATTCTGAATACCTTTTGTCTTCATTCCTTTTACAAGTTCGTTGTTCCATCTTGTTAAAAGATGCTTTTAAGGGTATCTTTTTTGAAGGAGGGGAAACAGTAACGAGGAAAGGAACAATAGCATCGAGGTCCAAGTCTTTGAATGGTAATGGTAAAATATGAGTATATATATAAATATGTATATGTATAATATATAAATATAATATGTATATGTATAAAAATAAAAATTCTGTATCTTTATTAATGTTAAGCTAAATTACTGTGATATGTTATGCATATCATAAAGCACAAACTCTGTTTCAGAAAGCCTCTAGTATGAAAAGGCAAAAGGAAATTTTTGGCATGATGGATACTCATATACATATCGATGCAAAGACTGAGCAGCACAGTGTTAGATACATTTTAATATCAAACTGACCCAAACCTATGATTTTAGATATTTCTTAGGATACAAAAGACTCTATCATTTTATTTAAACAGTTACAGAAAAGAACACAATTCACACTAGAAAGAAAGAGATCCTGGTTATTTAAATGTATATACAAATATTTAGATAAGCAAATATGGCTTTGTGAATGGAGACCTATACTACGGTTTGATTTCCATTTCTGTTTGTACTACTGGCTTACTCAACTACCTGAGCCAGTGCCCTCGTCTGTCTTCATCTTAATTTTCCCAGTGGTAAACAGAGGATAAGACATGTCCATTACCTAGCAGAACTTCCTTACAAAATGACTTGAACGCACAAGTGTCTATAAGTGTAGGTATTCCTAAGTTATAACGCAGGGAGTGGAAGATCTTTGTTTACTCTTCCTCACTATTCCTGCTGACCAGTTAAGGCGAGATCCCCAAGGGCTGAGGTTTTCCATGGGTACATTATATCACACAGTGCTTTACAGGGCTCTCAAAAGGCCGGCATGTAAGGGAAAGACATAATTGCATTGTATTGTTTTTTATTTATTTCATTGGGCAGAGCAGGCACGGAGATGGTACGATGTTTAACCTTCCACATTCACGTCAATCCTATGCATACGTAAAAGTAAGATACTGCAAAGTCAAGAAATGACAAGCTACAGTTGTCCAGGCAAGGTTAAGTACACTCTTTGATGCCAACACATTATGATACAATTCTTAATAATATGACCATGTACTATTTTTAGCTCCCATAGGCAGTAGTCTTGTGTGGAATATTAAGACTAAAGAGTTTGTGGTGGTGGTTTTTTTTTTCTTCTTCTTCTTTTCCTGCCTGCCTTCCACCCCCCTACCTGAAGTGTATTTGATAGCTTCCAGTGTGACTACATTAAAATTAAACAGTAATAGTCAATTATCCAATCAAACAACAACTTCCAACAATTCACAAATTCTTCCAAGTTAGATAATTATTTAGCAACTCAAAATGCTTAAACATCTTGAGTTACTAACACATATGACCTTGCATTTTCTACAAGTTTGTTTTCTGGTGTATATTAGAAACATTCTGCAGTGAGCATAGCATTGAAAACTCCACCTGTAGTTCCACCAGTCTTTGAAAAACATTTTGCAAGAGGGGGGCCTCAGAAAAAAACAGACAAACAAAAAAACGACTTTCTGAATTAATTTAGCTGATAACAAACCAGAAGATTCCATCTCTCCATTTTCTAATTAATTGAAGAGCACTGGTATGAGAACATCAAAAATGAAAAATTCTTGTGGTGTGAAAGGTATCATCAATTAATATGTAGAACCCACAGCTGGGGCCATTAATTACTCTGTTGTTCTCTTCCCTTCCAAAGGGCTGACTCTTCAACTGACATAAATCAGTTGTGATTTAAGATATCTTTTCCAGGTTGAGGAATTGGTCTGAAGTGTCTTTGGTAGGGTAGTGTCCTCACTTCCCATTTACATTAGGTGTTGTATAGTGCTCAATGGATATGTGTTGTACATCCTGGTAAAATGATATCATTTCTGCCATCATTTTGTATGATACATCATGGATATCATTCCCATGTAAATTATGCCAATTAGATGAAAATTTGAGAAGGAAGTAAAAAAGCTATTTCTAGTCATAGCTTCTTTTTTTCTACTCCTGTCAAGAACTTTTCAGCTTTCTCCAGACTATCAAAATGAGGCCTCTGTTATTTCAGTTAATGTAGCAGGTCGTATATTCTTTGTTCTGCACTTTTACCAAATGATTGTGATCTCTGTCTCTCTCTGAAGTGCTCTCTCCCTGGCCACATCTGCACATATTTATAATTGTGGTCTTTCTGGTACACTGGTGTTCTGCTTCCTGTTTTTAATTATTTTCTTCCAAATTTGTTTTTTACCTACCTAACTTCAGGATTTTATTATCTAAGTCTCATAAGAGGTACAGAGGATCTTACTGTCCTCCTGACAAGAGTGTCAGGTCAGGCATATCTGTAGGGGTAACACCTGGAAGATCAGGAGATGTCACAGACCACATGCAGGTGTCTAGGATCGACCTCAGCTGTGGACAGCCTTGATGGAACTTTTGCACTGGTGGATCAGGTACTGATAAATCTTGGTTTAGAATAGACTAACTTCCTTATTATCTGCCTTTCTTCCTGGATCATTTTTACAACCCCCACACAGTTACCTACTGCTGTTGTAGCTCTGCTCTCACCATTATCTGAGCCAGCAAATTTGAAGCCATTTGGAGAGGTCTAAATGAGCTGCAGTCATTAAAGAGACTATAGTTCAGATATATCCTGAAGTGCCCTCTAGGGGGAAATCAAGAATTCTGTACATAGAAGTGTAAGAAATCTCTAGGTGTCAATGTTTGTGGTGCTGAGGAAAAACAGTGGTGCACATCCAGGGAGCGTGAGCTTCCGAAAGTATCCCGAGGACATCAGCTGCCAGGGCAAAGCCAGACTCCCTTCTGCCTGATCTCCCACATCCCTGACTCTTGTATTCCAGGCTGCACAATGACCCAGCCCCTAAAAAAAGGGATGGTGCGTGTTCATTTAATCCCTTAATTTAGGGACCCAGCTGGGGGAGTTGCATTTTTGGGGCAAGCATTCTTGCCACTTTTGCAACTTAGGCAACACTTCTGCCCAGTGGAGTATTAAGAGAAATGATACCTAAGCCCCGCCATGACACTGAATCCCAGTGTCTTAAAGACAGCCAGCTGCAACTGTCAGATGAACACTAGGTCCAAGGAGGAAATGTTTTCTGAAATTCATTCTTTCTTCAGGACTTCCAGCAGGTTGGCTGAAGTCTCCTTGCACTCAGCACGTTAGCAGCCGTAAACCCCTGTGGAAGATCTTGGCATCCCTGCACGTGGTGTATAATAAATGCCTGGCATCTAAGTCAGCCTTATCATTTTTGCTCCTGCAACCTGATCTTTACAGCACCCGATCAGTTTCCTTGCATCTAAATTGCTTAAAGTCTAATTCTAACAAATTCTTTATTTAAAAAGATTGTGTATGTGGAATAAACAACAAAGAAGAGTGGCATGTAGAGGCTAAGAACTCCTATGACCAATATATTGTAACCCAGAGACTGTCTCAGGTTCAAACCATTTTCTCTGAAAAAGTCATGTCCTTGGGAGCAGATGCATGCCCTCAATAAAGAAATCCTCATTGTAGCTTATAATCTTTGCTGTATCATACATACCACATTTATGAATATAAGACAAGAACTAACGAAAATTGGCAAAGTATGAATCTCACGGACACTTGATCAGCAGGGCACTGAAGGAACATAAACCACCAAGCCACGGAAAGTCAAAGATGACTGAAAGTAATCTCCCAATAGAAAACCATGTTCGAGGCCATATTCAGGTGTTCTAATGAAAACTTACAGAAATCTCATATCAGTGTTGAGCAGGTAGTATATGAAAGGAGTTGGATAATACTAGGTCTTAAAAGAGCAATTACACCCAACCCAGAGGAAAATATTTCAGTAGCTAAACAAGTTAAGAGTAAGTTAATAGTAGATATTAACTATTAGTAGATAAGTTTATATTGATGCCTGTTAAATTCAACATTTGAATTTTGTTGTTGGAATGAGTTTTACTTCAAGCATGTATATGAACATGTCTGTGTTATTTACAGAAGTCCCTTATGTTGGGCCTTACAGTGGCACTTCCAAATTTCTGAGTTTTTCCACTCCACTAAGAGAGAGATTTTTAGGTCTTCTAGGAAACTATTGAATATATGAGCAAAGCACAGTATTATGCTTAAATTTGCTATGTCAAAAAAATGGAATAGAGTGAAATTCCTAGAATGATAACTTCCAGATGGTAGTTGTTACAATATAATAATATATTTCCTTATATGTTTAACTTGAGCATGAACTCATCCGGCATACCTGTAGGTACTTATTTGCAGAACCTATGACAGGAGCATAGGGCAGCTACGCTATATAGCCATTTGCTTGTATAGCAAATGGAAAAAAAGGAGATGTGCAATTAATCCCCTCTCTGTTAATGTTAAGAAGAAACTATAGAGACAAGATTGCATACGTAGGCAGCCCATTAAGTTTCCGGAGTCAGGAAGAATGAAGCTGGGTCTGAAACAACTTACTTCCAAGAATACCAGAGAAAATCAAAACAGTGCACTGACTTGCCTTTCTCCTCTCACGCTTGAGTGCTGAACATGCTGTTTACAGGCATAAAGCTAAGTTTAATGAGTTTAATTGTAACATCACACTTAAATATATGTTGTAAGAAGTTTTTGAGAGCATTTATACATTAAACTTTTCCTCTAAGTCTCTTCCTTCGGGGACACCTAATACAATTCCTCTTGCTGTGTGCCGAATTTCCACATAAGTCGCTCTGAGTTTTCCTTGATTTATAGGACTTCATGCAAACCTTTAAACCTTTTCCAAACGTAAGCATGGTGGGTGGAATTTCTGAGAAATCCTGAGTAATCTAAAAGCCCAAGTCCCATTCACTTTCAATAAAACTTGAGTGCTTGAGGGCCAGGCTTTTAAAACACTCAGTTACTCAGGTGAAAATAGTTGTCTAATGGGATTTACTAAAGTGCCGTGGTTAGTCTGAGACTGTTCTTTGCTTATCTGCTCTATTTATATTGTTTACTTTATTACTTCCTGCTTAAAACATGTAGTAAATTTTCTCCCATATAGTTTTATTGCAGATTTTTTGATAGATTGTTCTTCCTACGGTAAAGTGGGACTGGCCAGAGTTTCCCCAAGTGACTGCTTTCTGTGGAGTTCAATCTTTTGCATTTATTACTCATTATCTGTACAAAAGTTAACTTGTGTAATTTTGCTGCTTTTCCACAGTTCCCTGCTGATGGCAGTGAGACCCAGACTCACAAAGGAAATTAGTCATTGCCACGCTGACTGCCTAAGCAGGCAGTGAGGGAAGTATGCTCGCACCCACGATGAGGTCCTTCAGTGACTAAGCGGGATATCTGTGAATCACTGTTACGGAGCAAAACTCCACCTAAGGTGAAATGTCAGTGCCTGCCTTCTACTGTGGCTGCTAAACACTGGGGTCAAAATTCTAGTCTCACTTTTAACTGTGCAAGTCCAAAGTCAGTCCCTTGACTTCAGTCTAGATTTATACTATTGGGGTCTCATCCAACTCCCATTTGGAAAGTTTCCACTGATTTTAACTAGAGTTGGAAGAAACCTGGAGTCATTTCTATAGCAACAATCTGGTTACCTTATGTCAGGCTTCCTTCTCAAGTGCATAAACTTCATTACTGAACATTCATTGATTGAAATGAAATTAAACATCAAGCTGATCATTTATGCAGACTTATTCCCTACATCAGCATGAAGTTAACGGTTTCTTTATGTCAAAGTACTAATTTTCAGTTATTTCCAGGTTCAGTTTCCAGAAATTTAGAATAAGCATCTAAAACTTGAAATTAAGCTGAGCCCCTCAAAGTTGAAGTCCTCATCAAAAATATTCAGGGCATCTATGTTAACACCTTAGTTGAAAATCACAATTCACATGCATTTCCAATGATAAAATACTAACTTGGAGTGACATTAGGCATTTTCGTGTCACCAGCTGGGACATATGAGCATTGGACTGGATAGAGCCTTGAAGAACACTGAGTCCAGTTCCTTGGAATGGGGAGAAATAACCTCAGTATATGTCTACTTTAGAATGATCCTCTTGTACATGACACAGCACCAACACCATAGACTTCAAAATATTCACCAGCAACCTATAGGAAACATTAGCCCTGAAGTAAAAGACTGAAATCCATGAGGAAGGTGAAAGAGCCTTAACAGTGTATATTTTATTAAGGAAACCTTTCAGGTGATGCTAAGAAGGAAGTCACATCCCTGCAACAAAGGAGGCCAAAAGAGAAAAGCAGTAGTCTCCACATCTCTGACCTCAGGGAGACATTCTTTCATTCCACCCAAAGTGGTGATTGCTTTAATCCCAAGATCTGAGGGGATCTAATGTCAATATGAGCACCAGGACATGAACCTACAGCCTATTTCCAGCTGTGGCTAGCCTCCAACATTTCAGAAGACAACAAAAAGAAAAGTGAAAACCCCCAGAAGCTAAATTATTCAGCCTGTGGGGAAGGAAAAAAATTAAAGCCTGAGAGGCCAAAGTTACACGTGGTACATCTGAGGAAGCTAGTTGGAACCCATATCAGAGTATTCCAGGGTGGAGAAAGTACAATGCCATCCTTTTTCCTAATTGTGTGAGAACCTGTATCTTCACTGATTTGAAGTGTATCTCTCCATTTTCTACCCCAACCATTTGCAAAGCAAGATGGAAAAAATATTCCCAACCTGAATGTGGATTCCTGTGTCTGGGAGATCTTTGTCACTTTGTGGAGCTAAGACTGGTCATTCAGATAGATGGGCTAAGGGACATCTTCAGGCCTACTCCCCAATGTCAGTGTAGGCATAGCCGACAACACTTCCTTTTCACTATCACGGTATCTCAGCAACTCACAATGTCTAAAATATTTGTACCTGTAACACTCCCAGGAGTGCTGTACACCTCAAAGAGGAACTGATAAGTGGAGAGGATGAAGGGAGATTTGCTGTCTAGACATTTTTGCAATGTCTTTGTATGTTTAGTGAAAGGAAATTGGTGCTTTTAAGAGATGATTTGGAGCACTTGACTGAAGTATCAGTTGTATAGTGTAGCATTCACAATTACAGTTTGGATGGGCCTGCTTCTCTCATTTATTCACAGAGATGAGGATCTCAACTTAAGACACTTCTCTGGCCTTTGGGGACAGGTAAGTTCTTTTTGTAATACCCTCCTAACAGTTAATGAAAATATCAGTCCCACTTTTTTTAAAAAAAGTCAAAACATGCATGTATTTTAAATTTAAATTTAAATCATTTTCATGATCCCATCACTGGCATGCTCTGTCATTACAGAATGGCAGAAATAATTGGTAGGGAGCTTGAGTGCATCAAACCAGGATTGCTATGCAGTGTGAAACCTCACCTTCTTCTTTCAGGGAGAATGCTTGTGAGACCATGCTGCAGAACTGACATATCAGCCTGGATCTGAGAGGTGAGCTGTGTCCTCTCTGGTGGCACGTCCACTGCGGTAGAAATGTTACAGTCAGAACTACCACTTACTTCTGAAGAGTGTTACTGTGTCTCAGCAGGCTCCTATGTCCTGCAAAATTAAAATTTACAAAAGGCCTGTTATAGTAAGTGTGTTATTAACTGTGATTATGTTTCTGAAAGTATTCTGAAAGTAAGGGAGGTGCAAGTCCAACATCAGTAGGTGGATACAGCAGACATCACTCTGGAATAGATCAAGGACTGGGCAGCTTTTTTATGCTATGGGATAAAATCCTCCTTTAAATACTAGGAATGTGTTTGTTTTTTTTCTTATTTATACATTTACACTAACAGTGAAACCAGTAGGGTTGCTCTAGATTTATGCCAGTTTGGAATACTGATCTTGTCTGCTTTTACTAGGCACACTACAAACTACTTAAACATGAAGTATAGAATCCCTGCTATTAAAAGATGATGATGCTGGCTAGAAAGTCTAATTTAAGAATTTATACCAAAACTGAAATTATTTCCTTTCCATTTGTTCTAAAGATTGTTGATGTACTAATAAATGTTGGCTTAAGCAAAGCCCACTGTTAATGTCTGAGATAGAACATCCTCTCCAAACAATAAGGAGCTATTGTTATTCAAGGCCATCCTTACCTGGTCTTGCCTTGTGGCAAAATTAATCTACTTTTAAAATTCCAGTTACCATATCAACTTGGTGCAGTTGTTCATGTGACTTAATGAGATTCCAAAAGAACTTTTTCATAAAGGAAAAAAAACAGATGAATGGAGATCAATGAAGAGAGGGCTTTTTTTTTCTAATTACTGTATTTAAACATTAATAGCTAGTTGATGAAAATGCTTCCTGTAAAAGCAAAAATACTTTTTTATTCAGAGTTACTGTACTCTACCTCCTTCTATAATGTAATCCTTGGAGCCTTCACACTTTGCAGTAAACACTGTTGTGTTGAGAACTGCTGTCAAAGAGGAATCACACACTGATGTACTGCTGAAACTGTTTCACAGTCACAACCATCATCCACGTACCTCCTATTTATTAACTATATATTTGCAGATAGGCAGATAATAGACAGATCAGATCAGGGTGGCAGCCCAGAATGGGTGCCTAGAGGAAAGTAGATGTGGCCTCACCTCCCGCCTTTCCCAGCTCACCCACCTGGAGAAGTGTTGACAGCAGCACAGTCCCTCTGCTTCCCTGAGTGAGAGTTGACACTGAGCTTCTTCATTGCACATGGGAGGGCTGCTCCTGTGACCTCCAGTCTGTACTGGGCCTCACGACAGTCTGGTCCAAAGACTGAAATCCCTCCGGGCAGAAACACACTCTCTTTCATTATGTGCAATGGAACCAAAATTCTTTAAACCTCAAAAACTAGTAATAAAAGTAAAAATAGTCACAGTGCTAGCCCCCCATGCACATACATGTAAACTCTAATCACAATAAATCACATACATTGATGATAAGCATAGAATTATGAACTATATCATACAGAATCTCATCTCTCCTGTGGCATTTTCGGAAAATCTCCCACTACAGTCCTTTTCCTTAACAGTGAAGCATGAGCTTTCTTGTTAGGCTGCCTACCAAGTGTGGTCAGTTGGTGGTCCCTGGCTGTGACTTCGATACCTATCCTCTCTAGGATATCCTCTAGCTATCCTCTAAGTTTTATTACCTGCCAGTGTTACTCTGACCTTTTGCCAGCACATCAAAGAGCTGCATTAGAAGTGAATGGAAAGCTGTAGCATCAGTCTGATTTGCATGGGAAAAAAACAATATTACAAATCTCATTCTTGCTACTGTTACTGCTTCATGTTAACTAAAGCTGACAGAAAAATTTGGAGGAAATAACTGATAATGACAAATTAGGCTTCTTTTTATGTTTGTGAATTATCTCTGAACACTCTACAATTAGTTTTAATATATTAATTCTTTGAAAATAATTTGCAAATAATTCATAGGCTACTGAAGGTTTGAAGAACGTTTATGGTTATTTGATATTCAGGATCTGAAGCGTGTGGTTGGCATTGGCTGAATTGGGAAGTCATGTGATACTGTTTTAATATGAATAAATTAAAATGTTTTGGGATGCAAATATTTACATTTATTAGAGCCAAATTTGCTGATTATTCATATTCTTTATAATTCATTTAAAAGTCACACTTCTTGCAAACCTGACTGCTAAGAAATACAACTGGGCGTATACTGGTATTTCATGCAAAGCAATTCTAGAGTAAACTAGTTCAATATTCAGCTGAAGTGTCTTAGGCAAATAATTTCAACAATGATGAAGGCATAAGTACATTTACCATCAAAACTGGAATATTTTTTGAACAGTTTCTTACATAATGGTATAACAAAAAGTAACCATTATGGCAATAATATACAGAACAAATAAAGGAAGAAATTCACATCAGGCTCCCCCGTTGTTTTGTTTATGGCTGTGCAAATACCTTACAGTTATTGTATCTCTTTTTCTTACCACGGTATTCTACTAACTAAAACTTAATTTAATCAGTCCAATAATAGTATACAAATGTCATTCATCCAGTTTTGATTTATGTTGCTTTTTAATTTCAAATAGCTTTCTCAGTAATCTATCCAAATTATTACTCTAATTTTGTTCTTATTGGCACATACCACATTCTGACTTTGTATTTTCTCTTTTATGTTCTTTTATTCTAACTTTTATTAATCTTCTGCTTGTGTCATGGGCTTTTCTGCTGTAACAGCTGGGAATTTAAGTAATTCTTGATGCTTAGAAATTTGGCACTGATAGTGTGCCAACCAGGACAAAGATTTTTCAGCTGTCTTTGTTGTTGGTTTTTGGGTTTTTTTTTTCAGTAAAAATGTTTTCATTTAATGTCTTTGTGTACTGGTTACTACAATGTGTGTACTATCACTGCCTAATATTTCATGAATATGTAACAGAAATCATCACAATAAGCATTAGTAAACAAGATGAGGAGTAAGCACTCAGTTACGCTATCTTTGCTTTAGGCCATATTCTGATATTTTTACCCATGTTGAGTAAGTAGTCAATGAAAAATAGTGTGGTCTCTTATTAATGTGGGAAGCAGCATGCAGGTGTGAAGAATCAGTTGCCAGGCATAAGCCCCAGCTGAAAGACTTAAATAACAACTGACAGCAAATTAAGGAGCTTAGAGGGCAGTTGGGGGAAGTCAACATTACAGATGGTCTTGCCCAAGCAAAGGTGGAGAGAGTGGTGTCTGTTGTCCTTTGAATTTATTCTTGCTTGCACTTGATGTGAATGCTAGGATTATTTTTTTTTTTCTTCCCCCACCAGACTGCTTGAAGCTTCTGGTTCATTTTATGAAAATTAAGCTAATTTGAAAGATTGTTAGTTAAGGTAGTAGTGGTAGTCTGGGGCTGGAGATCAGCCCAAATACCTGTTACAGGAGTAGCAAATGTTTTGTGTTTGTGAGGGGTTTTGGCTGTGGGTTGTTGGGTTGTGTTGGGTTTTTTTTTTGTTTTGGTTGGGTTTTTTTTTGTTTGCGTTTTNGCTGGGTGATGTTCCTGTGTTTCCTTATGCAGCTGCTGTACTGTATATAGGGTTGGCTGCACAGTGTAGTAGATGCAAGAGTTCCTGTAGTTAGCTTTGGATCCTGCAGTTCTGTTTTTTTTTTAATGCAATCTAGGGGGTTATACCATATAATGATGTGAAAAGATTTGTTTTATGGCATTATGAAAGACAAAGCTTGACATTTGATAGGCTTCAAGAGAACTTCCTGTTTGTCCTGAGTAATTTGGAGAAGCTTAAAAGAAGTACTTCAAATAAATATTACAGCTACAAGCAAGAATTTTATAATAATGTATGGAGTACATTATTTAAAACAAACTTAAATATAGCTAGGCCTTTTTCATCAATTATACTCAGTGTATAGAAAAATCAATACTGTTTTCAGGGCCCACTTATTTATTGTCTCTCAGCTTGGTGGTTGAAATAGTCTGTAGTAAATTATATGTCCGTCCTTTTCTTCCTGCTTAGCAGCATGGCGCTCCAAGCGTGACTACCTGATCAGGCTGCGAGGCAAGGGGACGAAGTCATCTCCTGCTCATTCTGGAGCTGGGAGGGTTCAAAGCCATGTGAGTAAATACCTGCTGTGGCCCTGATACGCCAGTGCAGCAAGGTCGTACAGGAGGGTCTGCTGAAGGTCTTCCGCTTTGCATGCTTTCTGTCCTCCAGCCACACCTGGTTGAGCTGTATTAGCCCACTTTCTTAGAGAGAACTCTCTCTATGTTACTGGTTTGCAAAACTTTCTGCACCTAAGCCGTGCTTGTAACATGTGGAATGCTGACAAGGTTTTGGGGGTTTAAAAAGTGAGTACATGAATATTGATACAAGAGGTTATAATGTTTGTCTTCTGCAAGGGAGTAAACAGATGCTTCCTAGAACGTTTTCTTTCTTTTTCTTTTTTAAATAAATCTATTCATGACTTCTTATATCCCTCGGTTAAACTACCTTATCTGCCTCCTTCTCCCAGCTCGCAGGAGGGAAGATCCCAGAGGGTAGTAATGCATCTCCCCTGGGATACTCTGGCTCTTGCCGTGATAGGGTATGTCTCTGCCTGCTCTCTGCTTCCCTGGGCTGCAGGTGGGTCAGAAAAAACTGTCCGGCTGCCTGCTCTTAGGTAGTAGACAGATGTGAGATCAACAGCCTTTCTTTCTCTTCCTAGAGACTGTGATGGGATTGGGGGAAGGAGTGATGTTGCTGGGAGTTGTTAAGAAAAATTTTCAACGCAGACTAACAGTACAAGTTGGCAAGTGCGAAGCTCATCCTCTTGATTTCCCAATCTGACAGTCTCTGATGTCATGCCAGTGGAAACAGATTTCTGTAACGTCAATGGCGTGTACTGTTCAAACTGAGGCTTTTGAATATTTATGATACTTGGCTAGCTAAAAAAGATTTTATTGCATTTAAAGATAGACCTTCAGATATGAAAATCTGAGATCTCCTTAAAAAAGATTGTACAAGGAACTTAATACTACATCCTGTATTATAACTTTCTCTTAACTGAAAGTCAGGACCAATGCCTGAACCTCTAGAAATAACATGGAATCACAAAATTTTCAGAGTTGGAAGGGACCTCTAGAGATCATTTAGTCCAACTCCCCTGTCAAAGCAGGATTGCTAAGAGCACATTACTCAGGACTGCATCCAGGTGGGTCTTGAAAATCTCCAGAGAAGGGGACTCCACAACCTCCCTGGGCAGCCTGTGCCACTGCTCTGTCACCCTAACTGTAAAGAAGTTTTTTCGTGTATTTGAACGGAACTTCCTATGTTCCAACTTGTGCCCATTGCCCCTCGTCCTGTCACTGGGAACCACTGAAAAGAGTCTGGCTCCATCCTCCTTCAACCCACCCTTTAGATACTTGCACGCAATAATGTGGTCTCCCCTCAGCCTTCTTGGAAACAACAGTGTTAGTTATGAATGAGCACTTTTTTCTTATCCCATGTAACAATTGTGAGCAAAAACAGAGTTCTGGTTTTTGTGGGTGTTGTTTTTTTTTTTTACTTTACTATAGGTCAATATTTACTTTGATGGAA
This sequence comes from Anarhynchus alexandrinus, assembly GCA_008711295.1. Classification (NCBI taxonomy): domain Eukaryota; kingdom Metazoa; phylum Chordata; class Aves; order Charadriiformes; family Charadriidae; genus Anarhynchus; species Anarhynchus alexandrinus. The sequence continues at coordinate 3,674,719 of VUYV01000014.1, forward strand.
GCTCAAAAATCCAGAGTAACATGCTGTAGCATGCTGGCTGATATATGGAACAGTCCATGTTAGTGCTGGCCTTTGAAGCACTGAAAAACTGTTCAACTATGTGATCTGTAACTGAAGCCTCTATCTTATTGCCTGTCAAATTCTGTTGGGCCGGTGGTCGGTGTCTGCCTAGTTTGAGACTTTTGAATCAGGCTGTGTATGCAGCCTGTTTCTACACAGGCTGCAGCTCAAACATGGCTTATTTGAGAAGTTCAGCTCTTGGTAAGAAAATTAATTCTTGGTCTTATGTTTAGACAGGTTTTTTAAATATTTCTCCTGCTGATCCTTCCTTCCATGCCTTTAACCTTTTTGCCAGTGGCACTGTTGGGCTCATGACTCCACTCTGTGGCTCAAGTCCCACAACAGAAACTTTTTTGAAGGCCCATGGTAATGCTGTGGCTTCATATTGCAATCCTTTATTTTGGGAACCAGAAGGTTAAAGTCTTTAGGCTACTCTGTTATATTTTTGCTGACTTGCTCCAGCTAAAGATCTAGCCTTTAGTTCGTATAAACATGTGTCATCTGGGTACTTATCTCCATGTATTCCTGTGTTGCCTTCAGGTCTCTGCTTGGCAAGGCACTACAGTTCTCTTCCTAATGTAAGCCACCTACAAAGCAAAGGCTTCAATGTTAAGGTGTTAACAGTGGTTAATTTGCCCTAAAGTTCACCGCATTCATGCACTAATTGACTTGAAATGAAGTTATTTGGCATTGTTAACTAGGAGCTTTTCTGCTTTGCAGTCAGCTTTCCATTAAGGTGCTGACATCACTGAGCAGTTTTACTTCTGAATCTTCCACCCACTGCCCTTTCTGTGTCACTTTGCACTTCCCGTGTTGCTGCATAGCACTGGAGCTCTAAAGGGAGATTCATACAGTTCCTTTCTTCAAGAGAAGGATCTTTGGATGCATGTGTTTGTAAGACAGCATTGACACAAACAAAGGCAAAGGGCCTCCCTAAAGCCATGGCCTCCACATCCAGAAGAAACAGAGATGAACTCCCGGTGGGGCACGTGTTTGTGCTCTCAGGAGTAACATCTTTGAAGTGATGCTACTGGTGCCAAATCAACACAGGTAATGTAAAAACCTCAGTAACATCTCTTCCCAGACTCGGATGGTCATCCGAGAAGGAGATTTTTCTCTGCAGTCAAGAACCGTATGCTCTAACGAGCTTCAATATTGTGGAAGGACTCTACTCGCACTTGTACTTGCCTCATTCTTCAGAAAACCTGGTTATACTGTACAGCTATATTGGAGAGAGGAATCTCAGTCTCGCTGATTTTTTTGTTATTATTATTTTTTCCTGTGACTTTGTTTCTACCCTCTGCACACAAATTTTCAGCAGTATACGAGTTAAACATCACGCGTTGCACAATAGACGTGTATGGCAGGGTATAGGAAGTAAAGAAAAAAAATCAATAGAACTGATACAGTAATGTACTCCAAGTTTATTAAGGTTGAGTTCTCTTGAGGTAAATGGCTCAAATCGGATTATCAAGATGTTTCAGAGTGCATAGACATAGCATTATAGAAAAGGAACTGTAAGCTAGGCCAGCCCCTTCTTTTAGCATATGCATTTAAAGGCAAACAGGATCTCTCGGGGACTCCCTGAACACTTACTTACTCTTTTCCCCCAACTCTTGTAGCAACTACAGAAACACTGTCCTGACCAAGAGAAATGCTGCGCATCCTCCTGGTTTGCCAATTGCCTTTATGAGCAGCTCCTCCCTTGTCACCTGCAGACTTGCCTCTGGCAAAGTAACAACCACCATTTTAAGAAGAGCCTGAAGAGCTGCGCATGCAGTGATGAAAAGATACCTCCTTCCCCTACCTGTCTGTGCTTCTGAAACCAGCCCAGCGAGCTAAATTGCAACTATTGCTGTCTCCTCACTTGCCTGTTCGTTATCTGCCTGCTATCTGCCTCTTAACTCTTGTGCTATTTTTCCTTTGAACTAATTTTGCATATCAAATGTTTCATTGAAGCCCAGCGAGATTAGATCTACTCCGCTCCCCCTCCCCTCCTCCATGAAATCGGTTGTTTTATCTCAGGTTTGTGGCTAGGAATGGTGGCATACTGCTTTGCTTGCCTTTTGCAGTTACATACTCACTGCTTACTTCAGCTCTGAAACATCTGGCTGAAGGACCAGCTGACTTAGTTTGTTAAACTCTCAGAAAGCTTCACTTTTTTTTCCTCACCCCCCAGAAAAAGAGTTATGCACCAGTTAAGTGAGCTGAACTGCTTTAGTAATTGATGGGAGGCGTTTCGGTGCCAGTGGAAGGCAAAGTGAGGCATTGCTCAGCCAGAGTGAGTGGTGAAAATTGCTCCTCGTGCCGGCAGCTGTTAGAAAACAATCGGGTTAATTCTTGGTAAACCCATATTGTGGTTTACTCTGCTTTCAGTTTGTCTTGGTCTGTAATTTGCTTTTCAAAATGTTTTTCTATTCTACAGTTTTATTCCTTGTTTTCAGAGTTGCTTAATGCATTTCTCCCTGTGTTTTTTAGATATCTGTACCCCATTTACTCTTCTCCAGCTATGTTTGCTATTTGATGCACGAGATGTGTTTAAAGTCAATATCATACTTGACTAGTAGCATGTAATATTCCTCTTCTGGAATCCAGGATGGAAATTATCCCTCTTCTACCTGAAGCATATTGACCTCTGAATTTTGCTTTCACCTTGAACATCAGAACTCTGACTCTAGTTGGATATCCTGCCCTGGCCTGTACTCTTCACAGCATTGCTCTAGTCACAAACATAAAAATCACGGGAATTGTCAGGAGACTCCAAAAAATGAAGCTGAACTGCAGCGTATTGTACCAGGGAGTATTGCTTTTAAAATGGTACCTTTTTAATCTGAACAAGAACAAAGTTCTCTGGAAGAAGTGACTAAGGAAGGTAGTGATGATTACCAACAGGGTGAACGCAGCTTAGTTTAAATGCTTGTCCTTTGAACAGATTAGATAGATTTAGCGTGTTTGTATAGTCATGGCACAGGTTCACAGCAACCAGGTCCCTGAAGACATTCTCTGCTCATGGGGAAAGTCATTAATGCAGTGGCATTACCCCTTCAAGTTAGGAGTTCTATGAACTTCCATCCAGTTTCCAAAAGGTCCTGCAGAACTGCTGGAAATACTCCACCAACTGGGATGAAATGGAAGTCAGTGCCAGAAATATTTAAGCAATTTTTAGTTTCAAAAGTTTTATTTTTTTTTAATATTCCTCATGGCTAAGGGAAAATGGAATTAGAAAGCTATTTAGGTCAATGAGAAAACACTGTAGCTGTAAGTCAACATTTAAACTTTATCTCAAAATGCAAAATACATAAAATCAGGATGAATTTGGTGTATTCAGAGATATGTTGGCCTCCTCTACTATGATCTGTATGTGTGGACCTCATTTGAGGTAAGTTACGAAATTAGGTGTGTTTTTTTCTGGAGAAAAGCAAAAATGAGAAAAGAAAAAATGAAAAAAGTTCTTGGGGAGAAATCAAATAGACATGACACCAGTAATTTTTGTTCTTTCATACCCTTTATCTGGGATTTGCCTTCACTTCACAAGTAAAAACTAGGACCTTCTTTTAGCATGAGGAGAGTTAACAAAGTCCAAAGCACTCAATTTTGCAGTGAGGTGAAGTTTTAGAAAATCCTTTTATTTTTCTAGACAAAGCCTGAGAGAATCTTATCTTTAAATCTCAGTGAATTTATGCTGAGTTTACATTTTTGGGGGGCAAAAGGTTTTTTTTCTTCTTGCCTTGCATACAAAAAAAGGGCAAATTAAAACTCAAAAAGTGTGAGAGTTTAATTTGAATCTTTAAATATGAAGTGATTGCATTTAAGATCTTCCCATCACTGTGACAAAAGGTAAGGTCATACTCTATTCTCTTTTTTTTGCCTCACCCTGAGACTCTGCTATACATACAGAATTCCACTCCTCATTCTACCTTATTGGGGAAGACTGACGTACATCATCCAGGTACTGGATGACAATCTGCTGGTCTATCTGAGACCCTTAACCATGAGTGGGAGCAGGATCAAATAACTGCCAAATCCTAACATGTTAAGTCCTAGCAAGAAAACCTGAAAAGTTTTCTTTTCTTCTTTTTTTTTTTTTTTTTAGTGTGGGGTTTTTTGTTGGTTGTTTTTTTTTTTTTTTTTGGGTTGTTTGGGTTTTTTTGTGGGTTGTTTTTTGTTTGGTTTTTTTTTTGTGGTGTGTTTTGGGGATTTTCCCCCCCCCAAACTAAGCAGTCCTTTCGTCTTAACACTTCCTTGGTATAAGCAAGATATGCCAGTTTGGAAGAACTCTGGTAATGTGAATCTTTGCAAAGTGCCTTCATGTAAATTCTCCAGACCCTAAACATTAACGAATTTTAAAGTCATCTTGTTGTGCTTATCAAACATGTATTTAATTTATTTACATTCCAATTATAGTCTTCCTACAAAAGGAAATATAGAATTTATTGAGTATTTTGGTGTATTGTTTGTTTTCCTTACTCATCCATAGTCTGAATCATAGAATTTAATTACTTGAAGTCTTTCTTTAAAAGGAAGACATTTTTGCAACTGCACAGAAACTTATTAGACATATTCTTTTTAATCTATTCTTTGTTCAATATCAAACTAATTTTTTTTAAGTTCTGGAAACAAATTAAGAAGAAAGAAGGATTCTTTGAAAGAGATATTTAAAAAGGAAGAGTGGGGTTTATTTTTTAAAAGCTTTAAAATAAAATTGGAAAAAAAACCCAAACCAACACTTATTTTTCTCTGAAACAAAATTACTTTCTAATTAGCTTTAGTAATATGATGCTTCACAGCAGCAGGCACTAAACTGTTCCCAGTCAGACATTGCTTTGGTTACACTAGTGATCCCCAATACTAGACTAAAAAGATATGTGGGGCTCATGAGCCTTTTATAGGCAAAGTTGGAGAACCACAGTAATATTTTCTGTTCCCAAGAAGAGTGACATTTTCCCCCTATTTTCTCAGCAACAAGTCTTAGAAAGGTTATCCTATAAGGAGCCATAATATATTCTCTTTTGCCTTGTGTGGCATGAAAAGTTTTCCTTAGCCAAGGAAAACATAAGTTATTCCCTTTTTACCCATAGCTCTCTGTCAGCTGTTCTTTCTTCTTGGTTCATTCCTAGGTATTGGCCTCTGAAGTCATTTAGACCAGAAACCTTAAGCTTTGTGCATTACCTAAACAAAGTTTGAGTTAACCCTAATTCACCTTTTCAAGTGTATGGAAAGACTTTATTCCACACAGGGCTGCATAACCCAGGACATACTAATGCTCACTTTTAATATAGATTCTATCCTCTCATTTAAGCTCTCTTAAGATAGAGATAAACTCTACCCTTTGATGTAACAGTATCTTTTGTTTTCTCCCATTATGTGTTGGGGAATTGAGGCATGGAAGTTGTGCATTGTATTATGGAAATTTGGAAGACAATTGAGGATAAATTGCTTAATTAAGTGTATACATACTATACTATATATAAAGATGAAGGAAACATGATTTTTTTTTTTGTTGTTCTACCTTGGGATCTCATTTACCAAATGATTTCAAGGGAAGCTTTTTCTTCTCCATCATCTATTTTTTCCATGCTTTACATACATCAGTACTATAGTGCAGCTATAGAGTACTACTGCTGATTGTATGAGTGGGAGGAAAAAACCAACAAATGGCCGCCCTTAACTGAATGCAGCAGCAGTTTTCTGAGACCGTACCCGTCACCGGTAGTTGCTCTGTGAAATATCTTAAAAACTTTCATTTCCAGGATTGCTTTGGTTGTTGAAATATTGTTGCTGAATGAGATGCTTGAATAAATTACCACACTTATAATTTCTTAATTCAAGAACAGACTTCCCTTTGCCTTTGTGTTGCCAAGCAAGGTACAGCTTGTCCAGAGGAGGAAGGAATGAGCCACGCATATTGCCCCGTGTTACTGCCAGAGTGTGAGAAGGCAAAGACTGTTTCGTTTCTCCACTGTAGAAAAAATGACGTCAAAAGGAATGACTGTGTGCCTTATGTTATGTGAGATCCAGGAATTCATTTTGCTTCCCACCCATACATAAAGGAAAAGAAATGAATGAATGGCAGGGTATGGATGGTCTTCAAAAGATGCCATACTGAGAATTCTTGATGCTGAAACCCTTTTCTAGGCTCATCCATGGGCCATCTTGATCCTTAGAAACCACTATGAGGTATTGGGTCTGGGAGTCCTTTGCTGTGATCACAGAAGAGCTTGAATCTGCAGCAGAGGCTCATCAAGGTCTGAGACCAGAAGTACAACCTTTGCTCTTCCTTGCTACTTGGTGGGATAGCTCTTTGGAGAAGCAACAAGCTCAAATCAGGATTACACAGAGGAAATATTAGGACAGCAAAAGCAAAGGTAAACTAATGCACACGGCGAAGAAGAAACATTAGTTCTTATAGAAGGTAAAGAACAGTAAAGATAGATTTGTTCATCATGGTGTAAAAAATTATGCCATCAAGATGAGCATTTTCTTTCTTTGGGGAACAGAAAAATGAGAAGAGTGAGAGAGTGGGCAAATCTAGGTGAAGGCAGAATAAAAGGAAATCTTACTGTGTCCTGATGGTCCACAGGAGAACACTTGTGTGGTATGCCACAGGAAATGCAGGTCAGGCTGCAGGAGAGATCATGGGTGTGGGACATCCAAACAGCACCTTCCATAGAGGATCTTGTCACCAGAAATCAGCAGAGTTCAAAGTCTAACATACAACACACTTTGGTGCAGTTCAACAAACCAAAATGTTTGTTTCATCTGAACTGAGACAATTTTCCCACCCTTGAAGCATCAATACATTTTGATGGAAACTGCATTTTCCTTTTAAAATCACTTTGAAAGAAAACTCCTTGCCGAGTCAAATACTATATATATATTTGAGCAGGAAATTACTTTCTGGGGGGGAAGGGGGGAGGGAGAAAAAAGAAGTTCAAAAATATTTTACACTCCCTCATTTTAACATGTCCCTGGCAGCATGTGGCATGTTGTTACATGACTTAGATCACACCTGTAAACAAGTGATAACTCTGCTTGTCAAGATATAGAGGGTAATATTCATCTGAGGTAGTCACCTTAGAAGTCTAGTCAATGTAATCAATGTTACCAGNGGTTTAATTTAAACTTGCCCTCTTCCAGTTTGAAGCCATTCCCCCTCGTCCTATCACTACATGTCCTAGGTTGGAAACTTATACCCTATTTCTTCCCTTCATATGAAAAGGTTTGCAGTTGATTTACTCCACTTAGTGGTGGAAGAATGTGATATTTAATTTGATGAAATGTCTTTTTTCTTTTTAATTGTTTGCTTTATGCTCCTAAAAGTTAAGTCCCCACAAGTCAAAATATGAGATACCAAAGCACTTCTAACCCCATGTTAACATGCCACTAAAATCAAAACACTCCTTGGGCTCTGCAGCTACCCTGTGGCTTCCCGGGTGTCAGATGTGTACTTTGTTCCACACGGTGCCTGTTTAAAGCCTATCCTAGCTCTTCCAGACTGAAATGTTTTCTCCATCCCAGGGGGTGAGATGACCTGTTGGCATTCATGGCTGAAAGCATTCACACGTAGTGTTACAGAGTTGGAAGCCAAGCCCTCATTTTGCTGGGGATCCTCACCGCGTGCAGTGCTGGCTACCCTGTGTATCCAGTGCTGCGTCTGCTGCACAGGCTGCTCTGCCTTGGGATAAAGTGCTTCCAAACAGCCCCTTCAGTGCCTTCAATGAGTGTTGGCATAGATTCATATTGCTGTGCAATTTTTCTTTTCGTAGTGTTTACATGTGTCCGTATGTTTAGCTTAGGATCTTACTGAAAGAAAATAGATCGACTGAAAGCATTCATAACCATAGCATGTGCTGTTCATACGTATATGTGTGTGTATACATGTACAAAAAGAATACTCAGTACTGTATTACTCTGGTACAGTACAGATTAACTTCTTTTCTTTTTAAAATGTCATCCACAAACAGAAATGTACCAGATGCTATTGTGAAATGATCTTAGGTTTACAGTATTCACATTATGCTGCAGAAAAAGGAAGAAATATTTGAGACCTACTGAACATTTTGTGCCTAATTCTTCTTTCTTAAACCTTCCTTATTGCACAAGTAACCACAGAGTATTTGCTGCTACAGCTGTTTCTCATGCATGATGTAATTGTTTTATTAAGCGTTATTTGTTTGCATAGATCAGATTCCGTTATTACTGTGGATGCTCATTAAAACATGCCCTGCGCCGCTTTGAGGCTGGGAATTTCAAAAGTTCATAGCATTGGTTTAACTCTGCAGCAGTGACCTAAATGGTAAAGCCTCCCATTGGCTCCCTTACCGTGTTTATAAACAGTTTATAGCACTGTGTGTAGACAAAGATAGTTACATTAACACTGAGGACAAGCATAACCAGCTAGTACAGTTTTGACAAAAAAATAAAAAAAAATGTAGATGTGACAGAGAAATGTCATTGAATATTTGTGACACACTTATAACTCAATAAAAAAATTTAGCAAAATGTTAATTTTAGGTAGAGTACAATGTCCCTGCAAAACTTAAAACTTTTTTTCCTTGAATACTGGCCAAATACAATTTGGTCACAACGACTTTGTGCAGTTTTAAGATGGCTGGTGATGTCTAGAATCATGCTAATTAAAATACACCACTTTCAAATGACAGTCAATTGCTCATTGTAGAGAAATCCTGATAGCATGCTACCACACTGCCACGGTTTGACAGGCACAGTATTTATAGGCTGTGAAGAAGAAAATGTGCCCAGGACAGAGCAAATAATGCTATCTGTGGCCCCGTCTTAATGCTTCTGGACTACAAAATAATCACATGCGCTTGCATGAAGTGCATTAGCATGGTTAGCATGCTTGTTAGTCAGCATTAAGAAGGCTGTCATGTGAATCTAATTTTGTTGAGATTGTATGAAAATACCGATTTGCCTGTCAAGAAAGAACTTTAAAAGTCTGTCAGAGGAAATGGATGAGGAAACACTATAATGTATACAAACTAAGTGTAAAAAGGCAGATCTTGACCTTTTACTCATCTGTTGGTTTTTTTTTTTTTTTCAAAGTATAAGCAAAGGTTACCCAATGGCATTCACAAGCAGTTAACAGAAATACTTTTTCACACAGCTCACGATTTCCCCGTGGAAGTCATCTCGGCAGCCAATGGTGGATTGTAAGTGGGACTGCAGAAAGCATTGCATCTTTTTACATACAGCAAAAATATCTACATGATTAAATGTATCTGGGGACATATTTCCATATCATTCAGACAACAAATCAAATTAGACTGATCGCTTCTTTTGTGGATGGGTTCTTCCGTATCTGCTATTGATGGATGGCTTGTATCGTATTCTCTTAAGCTTTCTTGTCCTTTTCCAACTGTGACATACATCCCTTTCAGTCAGACAGAAACAGTGAAATGCAGTAAAAATTTGTCAGGTTTGCTGTCCTAGCTGCTCTTATGGATTCCTTCTTTTTCCACTAACAAGTGAAAATGCTTCTGGCAACTGCTGGTGTGGGAGCTGTTGTTCCCAAGCCATGAAGGAAGTCTGTCAGATGAGGTACGAGTTTATTAACGGTGAGGGGCAATGTGTTTCCATGGCTCGGTGATGCGGTCGCTTGGCTCCACTGGCTCCAAGGTGGTGTGAAGCTGCACTGAGGGGGCTCAGCTGCAAAAATAGCAAGAACCCTCTTCCAGAGCCTTTCTCACCTGCCGTTCACTGCAGTAGCTATGGGATGGGCTAGGACACGAGGCTCAGAAATTTTGAGACTTCTGTGTTCTTCCTTGCTGTGCGTTTGTTAGCAAGATGGTTCTAGAAAACCATGGCTGGAGAAACCAAAATTTGATTTTAATGACATATAAAACAAGTTCCTGAAGTAGTTTTTCATCTTTTGAGATTTACATTCTGATTTCTGGACTGATTTTCTTTAACAGACAGCTTTTCCTCCCCCTCCCTAGTGGCTTTTCATTCACAAATGGAAAAAATCTTTGTGCTCATCATCTCTCAATTGGCATAAGATGCCTCGTGTATCCAAACTGGTGTACTGACTATATTCAATCTATTGTACTACCTTTATATTTCAGCAGTCCCGTTAAGGACCTTTCATGATGTGGTGCAGCACATGCTGAATGTCAAATCATCGTAAGTACATAAAACTACACATGCAAAGAAAGATGCTTCATGATCTTAGAAAACTTCAAATAATGTGGCAGGCATCAAGCTCATGGCGCAGAGCTGAGTGGGATGGACAAGCAAAGAAAAGCCTTGGAAAAAGGACACCCTCTCTGCTGTAGGCTTTTTGCTCTTTATGAGTTTATGGTTTGTGTCACTACAGGTTCTGTCAGTTGGGTCTATAGTCCTGGAAGGGTGAGGTGAGACTGACGTGCTGAACCAACTACTTTCCAGGTGCTTCTCTGCTTAATGAAATCCACATGTCCAGTCAGATGTCTGGACTCTTCACTGATGCATGGAGATAAATAGTTGTTCTAAGGATGTAAAAATGGCATGGAAAGCTAACTAGAAACCACATAAACAGCCCTCTGGGAAATACTGAGGAGCAAAATAGAGCCATGGAGTCCTGCAGGCTAATTTGTGCCAGGGCTCTGCCTCAGTACAAGAAAATTCTGCTTAAAAAAAAATAAAATAAAATAAGAACTCTCGAGGAAAAATAGCTCACTTAAACCGAGAGCCATAGCACTCTGAAATGAGAGCATGCTGATAAAGTGATGTTGCATTTCCTAGTGGGTTCAGATGAATAACCAGTCAATCAATCATGCCTGGCTGTTTTCTAAATTTGTAATGTATCTGACTTGAGTTCTTTACCCATAGAATACAATTTTCTATTTCTCTGTCTGGTCCGATAACAGCTTATGTGATAGACACATATTCTGCTTGAATAAAATGAAGGGGGAGAGTTGCAGGAAGACATTTGAAACCAATTTTTAATAAAAAGTAGCAAGTAAGACTATTCTGGCTAATTGCATGGTGACAGCTTTGTCAAAGAATTAATGTCTAATGGTTGAAGGACACACTAGGAACCCTACACTCTTGAGTCTGCACTGACCTACTTTACAGTCTTGGATGAATCACTCATTTCCCTTTGGCTTTACCATCATTCAGCAAGCTAACTCTGGAAATGCAGGAACATAAACCTTTTCTTTTGGTCCATTTGGGTGTTTAAGGGGCCTTGCTCTTTTAGTTGTGGTTTGCTTTTTTGAGGGGATGCATATTAGTATTGCATAACCTTACTAGAAAAAAAAAAATATTGGGCATTATGTTTGGAGGATGTTGTGACTGAACAATTTGTCTGGTGTACTGAAACGTTAAGGTCTTTGAACCTTTTACATTTTCCCTCCCCTTATACTGATTTTTTTTTTTTAAAGATACTGAAGAAAATTTTGAGGGCATTTGTCCAAAGATTTCCTTGCTTAGGGTATGGTCTTTATTAATTGCTCCCTGACAACTTTGTCTCTATTATGAGTTTTGTTTTTATTCAGACTTTTGGTTTCCGTGATACCTCATCACTCCTCAACTGTCTCTGCTCCTCTGGTTTGCATACTGTGACTGGTCATATGACAACTATAGCTTGTTCGTAACTATACTGTCTGGAATGAGTCTCCCCTTATGGTCTGCCTGAATTCTGGTCTCCTTCCAGGCTGGAGAAGGCCTTTTGTCTTCTTTCAGTGCATTTCTTGTTTTGCATGTGCAGTCCAGCAGTTGTATTTCCTTATATTTTGTTAATTCTTTTCCTGAAAACGCTTTCCAATGCACTCTGATGTTACTTCTTATTTATGGAATATCTTCAGCCATTCCCATTTAACTTCCTTTCTTCTCCATTAAACTAATGCAGAAAACCCAATCTGCTTTTTCTCATGTCAGCAGAATGGCCAATCTAATGTTTTCAAGTATCCAAAGGTTGTCTGAAGCAGCTGATCTTACCTTGGAAAGTTGAAAACAGGAGATGGTATCTCCCCTAATATTCCTTTTTGTTTTGTTCTCATGCAGCTGTGTCTTGCAAACCTCTCTGGACAGTCCATAATCCAGGTATAGTGTGTGGAAGAATATTACGCTCACAAAGTTGTAAATCACACTGGCAGCTTCTGCTTGCTTTTTTGCTCAGTGCTGGAGCCTGTCTCAAATAAGACCACTAAAATCTAATGAGTCATTTACTAATTCAGGATAAGAAAAGGATCTGGCTTCAGAAAATTCAGACACCTTTGTAGCAAAAAAGGTATGGTATGACTCCACCCAACTAAAATAAACATGTTCCACCCAACATCTCTTTTTTTTTTTTCTCTCCACGTTTTTTTTTTTTCCAGACATGAACTACGTGCCATTATTTGGCTGCAGTATCAGTCTCAGAAGCCTCAGCTTTTTATCAATCATGAAAACATGTGATATCTAGTTCTCTAAAATTGGGCAGTCATTTTTTTCCCATGGCATGAAATATTCTACAGTCCTTTTATTCTGGGCTGGCTAAAATCTGTCGCTTTCTTAGAGCATTCTGTTTTGTCTGTACTCCTACTCAGAGGTATTTCACTAGCTTATCTCCTTTTATTATTGTTTAAGGGGAGAAAGTGTTTCCAGTTGCCAGTTGATAAAATAAGAAGTGAATGGCAGCAACCTACAATTTTATGAAAGAATCTGGTTTTAAAATTTAAATGTAGCTGGCGTCACTTATCTTCGTATAGCTTCTGCCTATGTGGAAAAAAAATCTTTCTTTTTATAACTGCTTGTCAGCTGAATAATAGAATGGGGGGAGCCAACTTGAAAGACATGGCTGATTGGTGCGATTGAAAAGGGCTTTACAATTAGAGTTCTGGCAGAACACAAAAAAGAAATTGTCTGGCCATGAAGAACGGAGCCTACTTTAGAATTCCCTTTTCTCAGCCAGATAGCATGCATCACTGTTCATGCATTCTCTTGACATTGAATAGAGGACTTCAGAACTACCACCCCAAATTATCCCTTACTGTTTGGTTCTATTTGTGATATTTGTTTGGGGGAGGAAAAAAAAAATCTCTATTACTGACTGTAATGGCATGTGGCTAAATTCCATTCCATTTATGCACTTAATCTCTTAAGCTCGTTTCCCCTCCCCCCTCCTCGATATTGCAACACACATTTTACTTTGATTAACTCTTTTTAGATGATGGGAAAAAACAAGATTCTTCTCTTATTCTCATCTTCCCTCCCTTCCCTTCATTTTACTTCCTTTTTTTTCTTTGTTCCCCCCCCCCCCCCCCCCCCCATGGTTGTGTATGTGAATCGAAAGAGGAAGGAAGCCCTTGCAGGTGTGTTTTGGATTACAGTGGCAGAACAATAGGGCAGCCTTCAATTAACTCCATACCTATTCACAGGGAATATTTGTTCCCTTGTCTCCAGCGTTATTTAATATTTGAAACCATCGCCTACTACACAATGTACCTGGTGATGAGAATAGGCTTTCGATACCATTTGAACTCTTCTATGCCACACAATTAATGCACCAGATTTTATTTATTCTTAAATACTGATTCATACGAGTGTCTCCAGGCACAAAGGAATAACAGAATACGTACAACGAGGAGGTGTGTTTCACTGCCTTGAAGACAGTAGTGGGGGAGGGAGGAAAGATGTTGGTGATGGCATGCATTTGACTCCTTCTTGCATGTAAAATCAACATGCTAAATATTTATTTTATATTTCCATAAATCTTGCAGATTTAAAAGCACCCCTGTCAAGGTAGCTTTCATCATTTTTACACTATATGTTTTTAAATGGCTGTTATATATAACAACCACTGAAAGCTTAACAGTGACATTTCTTTCTGACTGAAATACTTGCTGTTTGTAGTTACAGAGCTGCTCATTAGGGCTATTTTTATCCTTTCTTTTAAAGAAGTACAGGAGAGTGTGAAGCTTCCGAAACCTGGCAGCAGCTGAAGAAGGGGAAGGGAAGGGTCAGCCTTAGTTCTGTTCTTCCCTTTTTGCCTCTACCAAACCTGTTTTATGCAGAAAATTCATATTCCAACACAGAGGGTTGGGGTTTTTTTTAAAGGAACAAAATCATGGATTACACTGGCAAAAACTCAGTGTTTTTGTTAAAGGTAGTGCCACAGAACTTATGAGCAACATCTTGATTTGGAGCAAGGGTAAACAAATATTTAAAGACGGGGGGGGTGATGAAAAATAAAAATTGTCCTATGAGAGAGAGAATGTATTTTTTTAAAACAGCTCTCCTCATGAATTCTCATGACTTGCTGCAGCCCTTTAAGAGAGCGTGAGATGGCTGGCATTGCTGGCGACATTCCCCGATCCTAACCTTTCCTATGCGGCAAGGCTGCGAGAGAGGTGTACCGGTACCTGAATATTCAGATTATGCTATGGATCTTTTGTGGAAAGCCTTAAAGCTTTAGCATAATTTGAGGACAAGTCTGCATTTTGAATTGTGGCAAACATTAAGACAGATTCATCCTTTACAGTTTTGAACTGGGGACGACATAATTTATCTGACAGGAGCCTCATGGAGGAAGGTGTCTTATTATGGAGGTGGTTTAGCCTTGCTCCAGTGTCACGTTGAAGGCTTTACCAATAAACATGGCTATATATGAGTTAATAAATGAGAAAAAAGTAATTTGAACTCAAAAGACAAAGGTGACACAAGTATTTGGTAGCTAACTTATTTGCACTTGTGTTGTTGCTTCAGATCCTGGTGAGGCTTAACTGAGGTAACCTGTTGGGCCATCTGTTCTTGTACAGACCTTAGTTTTATTTTTCTATCACAATAGGTGAAATCAGTCTAAGACAAACTTCTAAGCCAGCTAAAAAGATGTAACTTTAATTAGTTGGTGCCAGTGTTCTTTAGTTCAGTGTTCTTCACCTTTATGTTGTTCAACCCAAAATAGCTCTGCACCAGACTTGCAAAAATTTGATCCCAGGAGTTTTACTCTAAAAGTCTGGATATCCACTCCTCACTTCCCTCTCCTTCCTCCTTCAAATCCAGGTCACCCAAAGTGACAGAAATGCAGCAACTGGAATCGCTACCCACTTTGCAAACTTGGGCCCGAGTGTGTAATGAAGGATGATTGTGCTACCTGGCGTGAGCAAGGGAATTTATCTCAGCGATATGTTATTCTCCTTGGTGCACAGCTGAGATTTCTTTGACTCGCTTCAAATTCTGAGTGCTTCCTATTGCTCTGTGCACTGTCACTGGCCTGCCTTCACCTTTTCAAGCATGTTTACTTAATGCAATGGTCTTGTAAAGAAATTATCCCCCATGAAAGTGGAGAAACAGGTAGGTACAGTAACAAATGAAAATCCAAAGGCAAGTCTAAATCTTCATTCAGACTCAACATGAAAGTGACCTTTGCTCTGATCTGGAAGACCGTGTCTCTTATCTGTAAATGGTATTTCTGTGAAGGACGAGGGTGCTGTTTAACTGTATAAAGGTTTTCACTTAACAGTACCACTTTTATTCTGGAGCTCATAGCAAATTTTAATCCTTCTGCAAAGCTTTAAATCCTCTCCCTCCTATGTAAATTTCTTCACAATTTAAGCTTTCCTTCCATGGGCAGAATTCATTTTTCTCTGTTTGTGAATCAGAAATAGTATTTCAGGGACCTTGAGAGGTCAGCTAGTCCAATTTCTCCCCCAGCTCAAGCTCAGCTCCTGACAGTGTTTTTGAATTTTTAAAAAACATCAAATAATGAAGAGACTGTAGTTTTCTTATGAAATCTGTTTATCAAACTATCTTTAAAACTATAAAGTATTTTTTTTAATGTCGCCTTCAAATCGCTGCTGTTGCAGTTGACATCTGTGTGGTGGTACCTCCTCAAACACCCTCAGCAGGGGTGCGGTCCTCCTAGGTCTCATAAGGGAAAGCCACAGCTCCACGGGGGCACTCATGTGTCCTGTTCGTCTCAATGGAGGGTCCACTCTGAAGCTTAAGTGGGTGGTCAGTTAAGTGTCAAAGCTGTTAATGACTTCAGTTCCACCCATTTGGGCAGGAGCATCATGCTAAGACATTTATCTTTGGTTGTCAGTTGCTGGTGAGGAATGATGTATGAAATAGGCTGCAGTGAAGTTGGTCTTTCTTCCACCTCCTAATGTTTTGTGTCAAACTTCACCTGAGGAGTTGTTTTCATTTTCATCCTTGGAAAACGAATGAAATAATTCTGTGTCAACAAAGAAATGTGATTTGGTATATTTATTTATAGACGCTTAAGATTTGGGGCAACACCATTTTTGTGTGTGTGTACAAATAAATCCACTTTGTCCCCATAATGCAAATAACTATTAATTATCATCATAATCAAAGGAAGTGAGATTCTTATTTTCTCTGAAATGATTTATCCTTCTCAGTTCCAGGCACAGAGCAGTTTCTGATAAATAATTTAGGCTATTTATGTATCCTCCAAGTTTTGTTCTCCTCTTCACGGATTCCTCTTCAACATCTTTGGGAAAGTTGTGGGTTTTTCTCTATCATTACACAGAGAAAAGGTCAGACAACTGATCATATGAACATTAAGAGAAATGGAAGGAAAGAATGGAAGTTCTTCCTCATTATTTTAATTTCTCACTAAAAACCACTTCTGAACTCTGTTTATATTTAATACAAGTGTTAAATCTGGGTGGATTAATACTGATTATAGTCTGAACTGTTTAAGGAATCTCAACCCAAAGAGGAACTTTGTCTGTCATTAATTTGAATTACTTCCACTTGTGTCAGCACTATTTAAAAGGAATCAATGAAGGTTTCTGAAGAAAAAGCCTTGTCATCTACTCCCAAATGGACTAAATTAATTAAACTGTTGGAGCCAAATCTATGACATGTTTTATATATTGTTACTTTTTATGGATTTGCTGCCGACATTGATTGGATTGAGAAGATGAGCTTTTCTAATAGGACAAAAAGGAGATTTCTTGGGTGGTTTTTTTGTTTGATTTTTAATGTATTTGTACAAATTAATGCCAAGGAGATAAACAGTAGAACTGTCCTAGCTAAGCATGCCAAGACCTTCACACCTCCAGAAGAAAGGTGGAAGAAGATCCTTTTTTTTTTTTTTTCCCTTATTCATCAGTTCCCAAAAGCACAACCTGTGGAAGACAGCTCTTTCAAGAAGTGTGTTAGTGTGTTTAGAAATCAAATCCCTTTTTGACTGGAGATGTGCTCATACACAGCTTTTCCTCCCACGAAGGACTATGAGTAACAAAAGTATATGGGAGAGAAGGAACTGGTAATTCTGTAAATGTTACAGTTAATAGAGAGGGAAAATATCTATTAGCTTAAGCTAACCTGTGTTGTAAAGCTTTAGGCAGAGAAACACAAAGGCTAATGTTAGCCCAGTGAAGTTAGTCTCCCTGGGCTCCTTTCCATAAGAAGTAGAGAGAAAGGGACACCGGACTGTTGCCTGAAGGTGTTCAAGTCAGTCTCATTCTCTGAACGCTCTGCTGGAGACCTCTTTCTCACCACAGCAGTGAAGGTGAACCTCTGGGAGAGATGGTGTCATAGGCTTCAATGAATCTTTGAGAATGCACCCATTGATTCCCCTTGCAGGACCAAACTATCCTGCATCTGATCCAGGCTTGGGCATAAAGGATAAAGGCAGGTTTCCATCCAGTATCTTATGCAAAGAGCAGCCATCTTCTTTGGTGACTGATGACTGGATCTCTACAAACCCAGGGCACCATCTCCACATTGTAGCTGCCCAGAGGGAAAGAGTGAAACAAAGACCTCCCAAATAGGTTTTGCCCATAACTCCTTAGGTGGGGTCCTCATTCCTACCACTCTGATGGCTGTGAGAAGGGCACATGGGGGAGCGGCCTCGTGGTGGCCCTCTCCCTGCCCTTGCAGTACCTGGTCACCCTCAGGTGCAGGGCCAAGTCTGCTGCCCTGGCGCATTTCAGCCAGCAGTTTGTCTTTGCTCTTACACAGGTTGTGGAGTGTGAGCGGACAGAGGGAGCAGAGCCTGGCTGGCTGAACAGCAACAAGCATTGCCATTATTCTTGCAAAATCATTATCCGTTTCTGGGTTATAGGAATAGGCAACCATTTGGCAAGCACCCAAAAGCACATGCCTAAATCCCCACGTCTGTACAGAACATAGTAGAGTGGGATCTTGACCTGTGACTCAGACACTTAGGCAATGCAAACAAATAAAAAAGTTAAATAATGATTAAAAATTGACTATATAAGAGACTTTGGAACTTATTCTTATTTACAGTAAAGACTGGGCTCAATAAAGATGCCTTGAGTTGCACAAAGATGTTATAGCATAACTGAAAGGAGGTTTATAGCCTGTAAAATTTTCCCAATGTACTTTCTGAAAATGCTTTTTTACCTCCAAATTTTTTTTCAGGAAAAAAGTATTTGCAGCCCTGGAATATCTTGCCAAAGATAACGGGAAAGAAGAAAAGAAGAAAAATGAAAAAGAATGCAAATGTCCACTTTAATTATTTCCGTATCTTTCAACTAGATAGGTTTGCACAGTTAATTGCAAAAATGATTAAGACAAATGCTATTAGTCACCATTTAAATCCTTTCTAGAATAGGAGAAATGTTGATAACGGGAATAAGCTTATCCCAGGCCAATGCATTTTACCAATAATAGATTTACTGACTAGAAGGTAAATGAGGGAGCAAAAAAACTGAAGAGCTGTTAGAAAGTAGCAGTCAGAGCAGTTCTCCCAACACACAGAAGGAATGGGACAGTCAGAGGAACATGGGTTGAGGTTTCCTGCATTTTGACGTTCTCTTTTTACGGGGAATGTTTAGTCATTTCCTAATGCTGTGTTAATTTTCAGTGATGAAACCGTATTAACAAAGCGACGTCATCAGCACGGGCATCTAACTGAAGAGTAAAGGGAAAGATATTAGTTCTCAGTATAGAGAGGACTGAGGAACTCTTTTTCCCAACGTGGGTTCTGATATTACTCATGACATGAAACCCCCAGAGCCCATGTTGGTGTTCAGTTCGTATCTTTTTGTGGCTCAGCGTACAGTGACAGTCAGTCCAGGTGACTTTACATACACAAAATGTCAAGGTGTTTGGGCACAAATTATTATTACTGGTATCAAAGCTGTGGTTGGTATCATAACAGGTAGGAAAAAAGCACTGCTTTTCTGAAAATCTCCGTGTGGCTGTTCCTCTGGAGTGTAGTTCAGGGCCTTTTAAATGCAAAATCCTTTCTGGGAGGGGGAGACTCTCCAAAACTTCCCTTCGGCACCTGGTCTGAGCGAGCAAAGATCAGAGTACAAGCAGTAGTGTCTCCCCAAAGTTTTTGCTACTTCTCTGCCTGTTTCTTTCACTGTTTTCTCTTTTTCTACTATGAATGGGTCTTTAAAATTTTTTTCAGTATTGCCACCTGTAATTTGGTCATGTCGTTTTTCTCCCTAAGGCCAACTGTAAATTGAATTATAGCAAGAAAAAAGACATTTGTAATGTTGTAAATACAGTAGGAACCTGCTTAGGTTTTTGATTTTGGGGTTTTTTTTGTTCTGGTTGCTTTAACAGGTTGAGCTTTCAGTTGGTGATATTCACTGCTTGAATTGACTTAAATGGGCCTATGAGCTGCACAAGCTTTATGTTGGCTTTCTACTAACAGCTCCATGTCATGCAGAACACCAAAGGAATCAGCGGGTCAGAGATTGATATAAGGCTTCCAAAATTTATTGGGTGCTTGTATGGCTGATATGCAATAATATGTAGATTTTATTTTCTTTTCTTTTAGCCTTCATTTACTGTGACTTTGGGTTTTTTAATTAATGTTTATGGCTTTTGGCGTTCTCCAAGTAGATCAATAACATCATGCAGCTTTTAACTTCATTTCTGGGAAAACTGCTGACACTTTCAGGACATTCTGAGGGAGGAGTTTGTGTGTGACCAGGTTGTTTGTCCATTCACTGTGAAGGCAGAGGGATGAAAAACAAGCCAAACTTGACATTTTTGGAGACTATTGTGTTGTTTGTCTCATAGAGAAAATGATGTTGACATTTTAAAGTATGCAATGAATGGTATGTAAGTAATGCTGCGCCACTGATTTACTGTGCAATCAGCCAAAGTGATCTGTTTGATTTCACAAACAACGATTTCTGGAGATGTGGGCAGGGCACAATAAAATGCTCTCACAAGCTAATAGGCTTGCGAGGACGGATTAAAAACATAAGGAAATACTTTGTAGTGTTGTTACCTATCTTTCTTCCTCAGTCCTAGGATGCCAACGCAGGAAGAGCAAGAACAAGGGTGAGAAAAATCTTCATTATATATTCCTGCCTGTGCACCTAATGCCCTTCCCTGGGCAGGAAGGTGGAAGGTACCAGCCCTGGGCTTGTTCACACTTGAATGCATCTCCCTTATTCCATAAGAATATGGACTTAAACAACTCACAACACCCACTACCCAAGAAATGCTCACAACATCCAGTAGTGACTAATCTAGATTAATGCCCCCCCCCATGCCAATGGAAGTTTCTTAGGGCAAATTTTGGCTTCATTGTGTCAGAGAAGAAGGGATAAGGAAATGAATGTTTTTTACTGTCTTCCCTTTCACGTACAGTTGTACTCATGAGAGTTTCTCATAGGTTTTGCCACTAAAGTTACTTTTGCTGGGCAGTCGTGATGTTTTCATCTCTGCTCCTTTGACTTTTTTCTCCTCTTTGTCCTGGCACGGTGTTTATCCTGAATGGAAGAAAGAGAAAGAAGTAGAAACTGCACCATCCTTGTTAACTAGAGTGCACTTCTGTCACAGCACTGTCACTTAACCTCTGGAAAGCAGTTCATTAACCCTGGCAAATCCACTCTTGATGGCATTTCTAGACTTGTGACTGCATCTTGGTGAATTTAGAGAAGCGAATTTCCTTGAAAGTTATATGGGAACTGCTGGGAGAAGTGGTCCAGGTGCATCCCCTCACCCTTTGCTACTGCAGCCTGAATTCATGACTTCGAGTAACACTGTGTTTCACTCCAGACCATGCAATTGTAGCAGCGTAACTCTTCATTATCACCCTGAGAGTCGCTGACACATCTGAGATTTTAAATCTGTGTTAAAACGCTTCCAGCTTGGACTTTTCTTTTTTTTTTTTTTTTTTTCCCATTAAAATGTGGGGTGTTAGGAAACATTATCTTCAGCTTCTTACCTCCAACCAGAGCCTGGTTTGTGAGTAGGAAGTGTGAATGGGTTTGGATTCCAAACACGCGCCCGCCCGCGCACCCAGGGAATCTTAATTAAGGAGTATGCCACCAGCCCCTATACATTTATTTTTCTTAAATATATTCCAGAAAAATCTAGTAGGTTTATAAAGATTACCATGCCATTAAGTCGTAATAGTAGAACAGAGTTTTTACTGAACCAGAAAACAAGCAAATGAATAGAGGCAGAGAGATGACAGCCTGCTGTGAAACCAATGGTTACAAATTGGTTTCCTCTAGTCACAGTTCCCTTTAACTGCTTTAGATTCTCAGCAGCTTTTCATTAAGAATCTCCATGTGCCCTTTTAAAGAAGAAAGTGCATGACCCCTTTATTTTTGGAAATGCAGGTACAATGTACATAATATCAACTTGAGATTGGTAAATTGGTAGATTGTTATTTAATGTATTTTAGGGTGCCAGTTTCTCTACAGGGCTTGGTGGGTTCCCAGCAACATATGAATAAGCCACGCAATACAGTTATTTTAGTGGTATTTATGCAGCTTGCGGTTAGGGCTGAAGGAATAGCATTTTAGGTATTTTATAAGCTTTTGTTTGTTTTGGGTTTGTTCCAATTTTTGTTTTTGTCAGATAGAAAACTTCCCAAGAAATACCCATTTTAATAAAATTGAATTTTTACTGAAAGTGTTATGTTCTCAACCAAATATTTTTTGTCTTGGGTTGTCAATATACTGAGAATATTCAGGTTGGAGTTTTCCTATGTTTAGGTATATGAACACATGTTTTTGAAGTTTTCTTTGTTTGGTGTTTTATTTTCAAAATCAGCTTTTTTGCTTTTGTCCTTTTTCATAGAACAAAAATTAGTTCCTGATGAACCCCAGAAACTTGCTCTTTCATTAGGAATCAAACACCATATTTAAAGGTATTTCCCATAAAAATCATCACTGATGCTCAGTGCTGCATAAGATTTGGATCTGTTCCAAGTATTGTTCACTGCTATTCAAAGAAGTGGTAATGGGAGGAATTTTCATTGCAGACACATTGCCACAAAAAGCAAGTAATTCTGCATTTCTGGAAATAGCTATTACTCAGAGATTTTCCCAAAACTCTCAGGTTAATTTTTGATTAAACAGCCACAGACTTAGCAGTTCACCTAAATAAAGCTAATCCTGATGTTACAGAAATTGGACAGCAATGCTCAGAAGAGAATCATTCGTCCTTAGCAGGATTTATGGTATGGAAATTACTGAACACTTCATAGTGTGCTAGTTTGTGACCTGGGGTTCACAAGTACAAAGGAATTACAAAGATATATGATAATACAGGACAATAGTTTAATTTCCGAGGTTGTCTGAGAAGCTATAAAGTTAATATCTCATCTCTTCTTCTACCACCTACTAACCTGCAAGATCAACGTGGGTCACACAGTCCTGGAAATAAGGAATTGCCTAATAGTTGTGGACATCATTCCCCAAATTATCTCTACAGGGAGAATAAGGCTTGAAGAGATAACGACATATGTGATAGATCAGACACAGTTATAGTTCCTAGTTTGGGCAATTAGGCAAGACCTGGGCTAAGCACCGAGCTCGTAGCGCTTTCAGCTACAGGGGTGACCTACTTTCTGTGGATTGATTCAACTCCTGGAATTCAATAATCTGTATGAACAGAATTCATGTTGAATTTGAAATGTTTTGGCCCAAGTCTCCAACTTATATATGTATATCTGGGTAGATCTACTAAAGGAAGCAGCAGTTTGAATCTGACCGTGTATCCTCATCTCAGCACCTGGTGTTCTGAAACCGTGTTTAGGTTAATAAGTAATCCTTTGTGTGAAGTTTCACTCGCTCACGATGATTTCAAGGTGTTTTGGATCCCAGCCATATCAGTCAGCCCTGTGCAGAAAGGAAACTCGTTCAGGGGAATTCTTAGAGCACAGGGCTGGAGTCTAACCACCCTGAGTGCTTATGCCAAAGCGCAAATAAATTTATCTTTGTTTGGGTTTGCGTTTGCCTGGACTTACCACTACTGTATGTTGAACTAACATCATCAGCAATTTGTTGCAACAGCTCTAGCTTGACAGAAACCCAAGACTGTCACTGAGATTTTACAGTAGAGCTGCTCTAGAGATCTTAATGCTTCCCTGTATTAAGATCCTTGTTATCTCTGTTAACTTCTATTTACCCCACATGTCATAATGCCCTCCGCTAGGCTAACAGCGCGAAGGACATTCGGAGCCCACAATGCTCTTTTGTCAATGTTCTTGGTAGGAACGTCAAGGCAAATCTTCAAAAAGCAACGTTCAAAAGAAAGGCTGTTAAAGAAGCCTGAGAAATGCAAATCCTATTTAAATAAGGAAATGATGTTCTTCAGTGATCTCAATAAGACCAGCTTGAGCAAGCCAGGAATGCAAACGAAATCAAAAGACGTACAGTCTGGCTTGACTGGCAGTAATACTGTATGTGTCGTGGAGAAACTGTGAATGATAATGCACCAGAATGCCTCAAAGTTTTGACGTGAAAGGGATCAGCAGGGTGTGATTTAGTCGAGGATACCATTGGTTCTGGACCGCTGAGATTATTTAGGAAATGACCCATCCTGCCAGAAAGGTTTGTGAGTACAAGCAAAGCAAAGTCAAAAGGGAAAAAAAAATCCCTGACATTTACGCTCTTACAGCTACTGTATAAACTGAACTCATACTGTCACGGGGGTTTTTTGTTGCTTTTTGGGGGTTTTTTTACATGTCTGTCTCTCTCATTCAGAATAGGCCTTTGAGGGCTGCTGCTGTATTTATCCAGGCTACAGGGCCAGATGCATGAATTCCAACTCCCTCATCAAGAGTGTATAAAACACTGAATGAGAATGGGAGGAACCAATCAAATAATGTGGGCAGAGCTGGAATTCATCCTAATTTGCTACATACCCTCGCCTAATTGACAAAGAAAGAATGGCAGAGGATCAATTGGTACAAGAGGATACGAGTGAGATGGCTGAATATCTTTGAGGCTGTTTCTGCATTAATAATACAAACACCAACAATTACAATTCCTACTGTTTATTATCTTTCATTGCTTATCTATTATAGTTGCACCCGTTTGTGAATCAAAGACCTCATTGTGCCAGGCAGTATACCAGTATGTGTCAAAAAAGCCATTCCTACCCAGACATGTTGATTTCCTGTAACATACACTATACACAACATTTGAGCAAAACAGCCACGGATGGTTTTGATATACAAGGGCTAAAGGCTTGTTTTGTTTGTAATAAAAATGTTGCTACATGCCATTACATGGACAAAAACATCCGCATATTGTAATTGAAAAAGACAGCATATTAAGTCATAATTCACTACCCAGTTTGTAACCATTTGTGATGCTGTGTTGCACTCCTTAAATGAGTGCATTGGTCTAGTTTTGGGAGGGGAAAATTGTATCAGAAAAGCCATTCTGGTGGTTAAGTTTTCATAAAGTTTTTGTAGCTCTAATCAAAATACAGCGCATTGTTCCAGTACCACTCTTGTACAAACACTTTAACAGTAAAGGTGAAAGCTACTAAACGTATTTGTTTCTTTTGCCTAATTGAACAAAATGCAGAAGGAACTCAAAGACATTGAGATGCATTAGAATTTCAAAGTCTCCATTTGTATAGTTAAACAAGTGAAATATGATAACCTTAATGGTTATTTTAAATTCTAATAAAGTTCCAAACTGAAAAAAAAATAATAGTGTCAAAGTCCTGGAATTCTGTCAGTATTCATCGATGATTGAGGATCTGTTCCATGTTTGTTGGCTTGATGTTGTACTCTAAACTGGAAGAATGCAGAAATATTCAGCACACTAATTTTAAAATATTTGGTGATAAATATGCTACTTTTTAACACGGCATAATGCAGTTATGCCTATTATGGAGGCATTCTGATTATTATAAGTACCTTTAAAAAGATGTGTATCAATTTATTCTAGCAGTAAATCCTAGATTTACTTAGATCTTCATGAGATCAATTGTGCAGCTTTCCAAGAGGAATGAATATTAAAGAGCTGATATCTCATATGGTGCCTGCAAAGATTAGAATAGCTTACCAGTGTACATCAAAGATTTATCCACCTTAAGCTCCTACAAGAGAAGTTATTTTTTTTTCACACTTGCACACGCTACGCATGCATAAGCGAGTAATGTTAAGCTGAGATGAAGGAGGGGTGAGGTATATCTGATGCCAGCAAAGACAATATACAGATGAGAAAAAGCTATTTTGTAGTATCTAGATGCCATTTTCACAGTTAACAGATGTAGGTGGAAACGTTTCCGTCTTAATGCAGGAGTATTTATTTGACTGTTCTTCATCTGTCTGCCCTTCTTACTCACCTTAAATGTAAAGACGATTACGTGACTAGGTGACATCCTCCTTCAGATGGAAAGAGAATATATTTTCTATAAATTTGTCATTTATTGCATTATGCAGGAATTTAAATTAAATTCATAGTTAACAAAGTATATTTAAAGTGTTACCAAGCACAAGTATCTGTAGGGTATTTAATATAAAACCAGTGACAGATTAGTTCATGGATCACTGCTAAACTTGAGTAAACGGGGAACTTTCTCACTTTGGGAAAGGAATGCTGTATGTAATAACTCTGACAGCAGAGTTGGGCCCTTCTGCATTTTAATAGCTATTTCTTCATCCTGAAGGTTTTCCCCAGCCCTGTTATAAATGGGAAGATTCCAGCTGAGTCCACTGAGGTGTGGCTGAGTCCCAAAGAGGGCTTGCTGCCCGGACACTTCCAGAGTGTCATCATCTGAGGAGGTATATTTTTGATGAAGGTACCTGAATTGCCCTCTCCTGTGGAGGCCTTTTTTGTGCTTAACCCTGAATTAAAGGCTTTACAGAGCAGTCATTTTTCACACTCCGGTTTGGTATGATGTACTGGCAGAGCCATTCCTGTTGTGCTGAGAGACAACAGAAATTGCTGTTCTAGGTGTCTCTATGGGGCTATCAGAAAAATCAAGCAGAAGTGAGCACTTTACTAGTTTTCCCTGAGTTTCTCTGCATCAGTTCTTTACTAATCTCCTTTGAAAAACACATTGAGATCTGGTGTAAATCATGCATACAAAAGGATTTTGTTTACTGAATTTACCATGAACTGTTCATGGTCCATACATTCAAACACTGGGTTATGTTTTGGGCAGACAGTGTTTCTGTGCTATAAAAACTCATTAATATACTAAAGCCCGCTACTGCATGTCTTATGGAAAAATTTTACCGTTGATAGCTGTGTAACAGCAGGCAACAGCTACTGCTCCAGTCTCTCTTCAGACGTACAGCACTGCTGTTAGGCATTAGGTTAATGGAAGTCATGGTGTAGTGTCAGCCCATGATTTAACATGGGACCTGGCAAAGAAGATTCTTAGATAAAGGCAGCATCAAAAAGCAGGGGTAGAGAAAAAGAGGAAGGACTGTATTGTTTGTCTGCATTTTAGAAATCAGGTTTTAATTCCTGGAAAAGCCAATTTTAAACAAGCAACCAAGCAC
This sequence comes from Anarhynchus alexandrinus, assembly GCA_008711295.1. NCBI lineage: Eukaryota > Metazoa > Chordata > Aves > Charadriiformes > Charadriidae > Anarhynchus > Anarhynchus alexandrinus. The sequence continues at coordinate 3,701,432 of VUYV01000014.1, forward strand.
AGCAGAAGACACAACCAATCTCTCCAATATTGCAAGAGCTTCATCAGAAGAAGTTATTCTTAATACATTGTTTTTTAAAAACTGGGGGCAAATTGGGACTAATACTGTTGTCACTCAACTACAGAGCAGTAACTTTTGGGGAAAGAAAAAGGTTGTTCAATTCCAGCTATAAGATAATTTATTGCAACTAAGCTAATGAAGGTCTATACAAGCAGAAGTTTCATCCTCATGAAATTTCTTTAAGTCTCGAAACTCAGCAATATTCTATATTCAGACAAGGTGTCCTGGTTTGAGGTAAAACAGAACCAGTTTTCTGTTCAGTAATTTTACTTTTCAGTTAAGCCTCTTCTAACTAACTGAACTCTCTGAAATTAACAGTATGTTTTTCCAACAGTATCAGCTTCCAGAACGCTAAGACCCGATAGTTTATAATTTACACCAAGGAACGGTATGCAGAGAGGCTCTTGCTTATACCTATTGCTATAACAACCAAGGCCAGCTGACTTTCTTATTTGCCCCGTTGGAGGCAAATATTGTTAGCAACACCATGTGTTGTGATAGGCTTTTGCACATCATACTAATTTCTTAGGATAGCTGGGGATGAATCAGCTTCTGAAAGAATTATTTGCTCTCCATCTACTAGAGATGGACGTTAGCTATCGAGCTTAGACAAACACCTGACTTTTACACGGCTGAACTCACGTCATGAGTCTCAGTGTAAGTGTATTTCTCAAGGCTGTGGAAGAAGGCAGTCTTTGGATATAGTTCGCTCTTGTACAAAAATTCAGAATAAGGTCTGCACACATCAAAACCTCGTTTCGACGTTTTAATACACAAAGGTACATCAACACTTTGGAATTTGTCAGACTGCCCAGTGACAAATTTCACCTACAGAATAAAAATCTGATTTAAGTCAATGAACATTTTTGCCATTTCCCTCGAACCAAACACTAAAAGGTAGACGGCACTGACAGCTAGCAACTGCTAATGACAGTAGCTGATTGTGGTATCACTATATAGCAAATTGTCACTCATTAGTTAAGCCCTGGCAACTGACAGTGTGTACGGTTTTAGCCCATCCTGTCTGTGCTGAAGTAAACCACATTAGACTGAACTCCCTAAACCACAGTAACCCATCAAGCTACAGAAGATGCTCTATATTGTTTGACTTTCCATACCAAGGAAATAAGTTAAGTTAGTCTCTTTGACTAAAAATATTTTAATTGATTTCTCCTGTTTCAGATGGTTTGCTTTACCATGACATTTACCTTTAAATGCAGATCTGCTTTTTATTTGTCTCGGTCATCATTTTAGATATCTCATTTAGTGAAAGAAGACTGAATCTTAAAAATCTGGATCAAACTGAGCATCTGACTCAATATTATGCAGAGTACTGTGCAGTTTACTGCTAGTATAACATTTTGCTTATGAAGCTTGATTGCTGTTTTCTTTTGAAACATCAAGATTTACATAACATTTTAAGAAAAAAAAAAGTGTTTCCTTAAATTATATCTGCATTGAAATAGTAAAGAGAAGAAAAAGAAAATCTTGTTTTTTCAAAAAAGTCTTAATAGAAGTTATAGAGTGCGGACAGCTTATGGTCACCTTCCATTTCTAATGCAGAAGATCTACTTCACACACATGGACTCTACACTGAAGTTAAGCATCTAGCTTTTAATAGGGGCACAATTAGCTTATGGTTTTGCTGGTGGATTGTCCATTAGCAGTTTATGAGTGTCTCAGACATATTTATCTTAATTTATTGCTAAGTATTTCTGGCAATTAATTTCTCACATATAGGTGGGTCAGGCAGTATTTGAACAACATTCAGTAGTGGAAATAAAAGAGACCAGTTATGCTGCATTGTTTCTCTTATCAACTGATGGGTCACAAGGTATCGTCTCTGGTCTTTGGATGAATAAGTGTAACTGCTGGAAGCATACTGTAGATGGTAACATTTATGAGTTCAAAACTAGCAGCTATTATCTGATATTTGCTTAAAAGTTATCAATTTAACTTTCCTTCCAGGAAAGACTGCATGTTAAAATATTTGTAGAGCACAAATGCAGTGAAGAAACTTACACATAGAAGAAATGCACTGATTATTTTAATGCCTCATATAAGAACATGACTAGACAGTGAGACTCATCAGCCCAACCAAAAAAAAAAGGAAAAAAAAAAGGCTTTTCTTCATCTAAATATTAAAAGAAAAACCTCCAACTATACTGTGAGTTTATCAAAGACACTATAGTAACCAAACCTTAAAAGTTATTTTCTTGTGTTATACATGATATCACAGAAGAAGAAAGCAACTAAAACTCTGTGCTTTAGCATCTTACGTTGTCTTTGTTATGCAGTCTGTGTCCACGACCATCCAGCCTCAAGATCACAGCAATTAATGACACTTGCTTATTCCTGTGATTTCCTGCTGATAATTGTGGCACTCTCAGAAATAAATAATACCATTCAGCAGGATTTTAATTGAGCTGGCTGCAGTACAGAGCTGGAAGAAATTCTCAAGGGAAGCAGGATACACGGCTCTAAGTGAAAGCCAGCAGAAGAGGCCAGAAGCTCTTGCACCAAGTCTCTGCACAGCCATAATGAAACACTTCTGTACAACAATACAACTGATCTTTCATAGACAAATCCAGTGTCCCACTACCTTTTTAGCAGCCTGTGCTTTTTTTCACTTTGCAAGCCTTGTCTCTCCCACCTTCATCTCCTTCTCTTCATTCACCATCCCTCATGCCTCTCACTTGGTTTTCACCTTTCAGATTCACAGCAGCGTTTGCAGATGTGCCCTTCACATATCAGATTGTGTTCATTATGGGAAGTAACCTTCCAGCATTCTCCTGAGTGCAACTGCAGAAATGCAGGAATTCATTACAAAACAAAAGCAAAGACCCAAGTGTGAAAAGAAAGTAATGTCCTTTCTTACTGCCTTGTCTCTTTTTCTTTTTCTCTCTTTCTCTCAATTTTTTAGCTAGCAATTGTATTATATAAGTATTCGTGATAAAGTAGCTTCAAGGAGGAAAAATACAGGCTCCCTTAATAATATTTCATTTAATCTGACTGACCTTTTTGAAAGAGGTTTATGCTACACAGGACATGAAAACAGATCCTATTCAAATCAGGACCAAAAAAAATACCAACGCACCACATTAAAAATTCACTTTACAACTATCACTAAGCCAGATGGTTTAGTCTTGATATCTTGGCACCTTTCTGCTCATTTATATTCCTCACTCCCCTACTCAAACCCCATTGTAATTGCAAGTATCTTTTTTTCTTATCGGGGGAGAAGGTTCATTTGTAACATCCTCACACAAGAGGGGAGCGAGCAGAATATTAGCGTGTGAGCCTGCATGTCTGCATGGGAATCAGAGGCGTCCAGCAATGTTTTGACTATGTGGGTTTCATAGAGTGCATTTGAAGCAGTTCAGCAGGAAAATGCTAATTATCGTGATGACCCATAAATAACATCAAGCATCAGGATTTCCACGTTAAAAAAGTTACCACGTGTAGCAAGGAGAGCATCTGATGTACTGAGTGGCCCGGACTACCCTGTGTACTGATCTAAAGCAGAGTGATAACCAGGTGGAAAGGTTTATGTGCTGCTGGCATGTTGTTGTCATAACTGTAAATCTGAATTTTGCTCTGCTCGAAGAAGATGTACAAAATGCATAATTACTCATTACTCATTCGCCTCCTCTAGTGAAACAGAGCGTTTGAAGTTTCTGCCCTCAGCTGTCCATGCCCTGCTAACCACTCCTGTCCTACGCTAGACTTGATGGAACATCTTTTTGAATATGTATCACTTAAATCCAAGAAAAAGCAGGCAGCTGAGCTTAGACCTTCATGTATTTTATCCACAGATAAGAGACGAACAAGTGTAAGTGAGAGATAGTCTACATACAGACTTGCACAGCTCTATTTAAAACAATACAGGTGCCTACATGGATGTTCTTTCTTTCTGTCAAAAGTGCCTTTTTCTTCTTCAGTTTAAATGTAACTGCAATCAAGTGATACTAGGGCAGATGAGAATATGAGCTTGCTGCATAATCTCTTGCACTGGTTTGCCTAAATATGTTGATATCTCAAATTAAACCTGGATAACTGCGAATATAGACAAGCCCCAAAATTGATGTTAAAGCCAAGTAAGCTGACATGTTGAAATGTTCCAGTATCCAGATTAAAATTAGTTATATCATTTACACCTGTCAATTTAAGGAAACAAATTAAAGAGATATAATTTGAGCTTATATCAGAATGAGAGTTTCCACACATGGTTTTACAGTGAATTAATTAAAGGTCTGTCTACATGGGGAATTTGACCAGAATAGCTTTCTCATAAGAATGTGTCTCTTTGTAGATACTCCTATTCCAGAAATGTTTGTCTAGTTTTGTTTGGTTGGTTTCTTTTTTTTCTTTTTCAGTGTAATGCACTCTTAAATAATGAGATTTGTGCTTCAAGTTATTTAGAAATACCTTATTTTAGAAGAAAAGATTCCCAAGTAAACAAAACTCTTAACACGTTTTAAACCACACTGTCGCTTAACTCAGGTTGTAAGCAAAGGCCTTGGGGTTTTTTAGCTTCCATATCTATTTTCCGTATCCAGACTTTGAACATGGAAAAATATTTCAATTGTGATTCAAAAATCCTTTGACGGAGAGGAAGGCATAATTTATCATGCTGTGCTGGCTGATTTACTGTACATGTAAGCTCCACTTATCACTTTGAATAACACTGATGGATTTAATTCCAGACCACATGAATGAGGCAGTATTTTTCTCTTTCCAGTTCAGTTGTGCAATACTGTCATGTGACAATTGTGCTGAACTTGTAAGGCAAACTGCAGGGCATCACAAGGTCTAGGAAAATCGAGCCAAAAACTTAGAGCCGCTCCTTTGGGAAGAAAATTCCTGTAGTAAATTCCACGTATACTTTTGGAAGCTTTTTAGATACAAGCAGTCACAAGGAATTTGTAGTTGAATGTGCGGATTTTGAACAGCTGAGGCTGGTTGCAAACCAACTGCGATGAAATGTCAAATTAAAGATGACAGTCAGACATGATAGGCTTATATCAAGAACCACGTCCTCAAATGATATATTCCTGCAGTCAGGGTAAGATTCTGAATGTATATCCATAGAATCACATAGTTTTTACCAGATGAGCTCAAGAGTGAGTCAGAGTAAAGTTTCACCAAGCGCAGTGTTCTGTCTCTGGCAGGAGGTAGTAGGGGATGCCTACAGAAGAGCATAGGAACAAGGCAAACATATGGTTTTCCAAGAGTATGTCTGGCGAATATGATAGTATTCCTCTAACATCTAGCAGTTTGCTGCTTAGGGGCTTCCTGAACTAGAAATGATTTCTTAGTACTAAATTGCTTTCATTGGATTTTTATTACACAAATGTGTCTATCTGAACCCACATCAACCTTTGGTGTTTGTAACCTGCAGGAAGGAGTGCCACATCTTCAGTAAACTTTGCATGATGAACCACCGTCTTTGTTTTGAAGCTGCCACCTGCTAGTTCACCTGATACCGCCCCAGTTCTCGTGCTGGAAAAGACAGATTCCAGACCTCGGTCCTAATCACCCATCACACATAGGCATCCAAATTCAACATATTGGTTTGGATCCAGTCAATTTAGGGTAAAATTCAAAATAATATGATAGCTATCAATTTATCTTCTTAACTTCATGAGAGAGATCTAAAAAAATCCCACTTAGCTGTACAAATACCATATCAATTTACGTTTTCTGGCAAAAACATTCCCTAGTGAGTTAAAGGCTTACTTCTGTGCCTGAAGTGCAGGCACTTTGGCTTGGCTGACTTTGTAAGTGCTTGTTTAGCAGAGGCTATCATCTTTTCTTAGGTCAGGAAAGCAGCAAGACCTCTCTCTTCTCCCTGCCCTCAGCAACACAATATACAAAGATAAATTGCTGCATTAAAAAAAAATAAAATAAAAATGTCCCAGTCCAGAGATAGTATAAACCTCTAGCAAGGAAGCATTCTGGGATGCAGGTGTCTTCATGGTCCAGTTATCCTCTGGGCTCCACATTGCCTAATGGAAAGTAGTAAATCCTCTTATAGCCGCTGCCTGGACTGTGCTGCTCTGTTCCTTTTGTGCCGTAAGTGAGACACAGACTGTGAACTTTTCCATGGGACATTCTGTCTGAGTGGCAGGGACGAGACCAGCCAGTACCTCTCTTTGAGCTGCTTGAGCACGGAAAGGAGCAAGTTTAGAAAGGCCTATGTAGATACACGTGGTCTCAGATTGCCCACTGCTCTGAACACGCCATTTCGGTCACTGGGGTTGCTTTTTTTGTCGGTTTTAGGTTAGTTTCCAGCAAGTCCAGTGAGCTCATCTGCCGCATCCTGCAGCCAAACGATCAGAATTGATGACACAAAAGACGGAGGAAAAATTAGAGAGGACAAAACGGGGGCAGGGGGAAGGCCCGTTATGGATCCCATCCTGCATGTGACACAGAGGTCCTACAGCCATTTTATTGTGTTTTGAAAGTGCATTCTAAAACTGTTTAGACATCACATGAACACTTGTGTGAATCTCTCTGCAGTTAGGCATGCATTTTAGCAAGCATCTGGCCTCGTGTTAAAGACTTTAAAAGCTTGAGCAGCCACTGTACTCCAGGAAATATCAGTCCAGTTGCTATTTGCATTCAGTGTTGCAAAATTGTGGTTTTTTTTCTAGCCCAGACTTTTCTTTCTTTTGCTTCCAAAAGCAAAATCTCATTACCCCTATTTCTGCTAGTGTAAGAACCAGCTACAGACTGATATCTTTCGATTTGTAGTTTTATCAATAATCAACTTAGCAGCTTTTGGATAAATGATTAACAAACTCCTCAAACTCCTCAGTCTTTCATTATACAGTCAGCTTTCCAGAAGTAGTAGCATCTTTATGGCTCCTTTCTGAACCACCGAAGTTTCCATCATGTTTTCAGCGGTACGGTCGCAAGGCCCAGCCACTGCATTGCAATATCTTCGTGGGGGGATATCAATGTCACACGCCAATTTGATATTCTGTCTTTATGCACGCACCAGACCTGTTTTGCCCTGGTAGCTACAGCACCACGCAGACAGCTCACGTTAAGCTGCTTCGCTACCACAACAGTTTTGAGTGTTTCAGCATTTCAAGTACCGCCTGTCAGTTTGCATTGATGCCTTACCTACTTCTTTCCTAAAGGCGTATCTTTTCATGTGTTTCAAATGAAAACAACTGCTCAAGGAATTGCCAAATTTGCTCATAGAAATTAACCATCCTCATTATTTACTACACCACCCATTCCTGTCATCTGTAAATTTTACTAGCAATCACTGTACTCTCTCAAGACTACAGATAAGGACATTGTATAGCATTTGGTCAAGAACAGATTGCACTGGGACTAGCTCCATAGTATGATGATTCATTGTTACATTTTTTAAGATCTGTCAATTAAGTAAGACTTAATTAGAGAAAGTTTTTAATTAGAGCTGGATGGCAAATGATTTTTCCATATTGCAAAATCTTCAGGATTTCATGTTTTTTTCTCCTTTCCTGAAATAGACCAAGATGCTGAAATCTCAAACTGGGGGGAAGGGGAGGAGGGGACATGAAAGAAAAAAAAAAAACCAAAAGAAAGAAGGAAGATGAAAACTAGGTGAATAAAAGTCTTCTAGTTTCAAAGCCTGGATAGTTTTTATACTTACCTGGATTTTTATTGTAAAAATATTTCCCCTACATTTCTGAACAGCAACCAAAATGCTTGCAAAACAAAATCTTCCACTGAAAAATGGTGAAATACATGAAAAAGCAGAGATAACATCAAAGTTTAAAAATAACTAATCAGAAGCATCTCTCCCCCACACAAAGGCTGGAGTTTTGGCAGGCTGTCACTTGCCAAACTGAGTTAGTTTTAATCTATTTAAGAGAACTTCACTGATTTTTGTGTAGTGATAATTTTGTTATCAGAATGTCATACAAGACTACACCAAATATCTGAGAGACATCAGGGAGATAGATGTTCAGTGAACTGATCAGATACCTAATGTGCCATTTGCAACCTGTAGTTCAGGACAGGAGTCCACTAGAATTCAACCTACTTTTTCAAATTCTCCAAGATCCCCTGAAATGCACCCCTTGTTCAACTCGCGCCATTTGGTGTGCAAACAGCAAGCAATCTATTGCCTAAATTGGCAAAAAAAAACCCCTGTAATGGTTAACTAACTTGCTTGGACTGCACTGATTTCATATATAAATAGTGGTGTCTTGTGGACAGCCTCTTGCATGGAGTCTCAACAGCTACTCTTGTCATGAAGATAGTCAGGAGAGAGACAGAAATGTCATTGCTTCTACATCTGTTCAGGCGTTACTATAGTTTGTTTACATTGGTACATCTATAATACTAAATAAAGAGTGGCAGGGAGTATGTGTGATTCTTGGACCTCCCATCACCTATCTACACTGCGTATATTTTAATTCACTCCTCGTTGGTTTTGGACCTCTCCAGTTAGCTTTCTCCCATCTCTGGGTACAGCGCTGGAGACAGTTCACTCCAGAGCGCACTCTCCAAAGACAGGCTCCCTCGCTGTGGCTCACACGTGGTCCTCCAGCACTATCCCAGCTGGCTTTGAGCATGAAACAGCCTCAGATGTCCTTTGCCATGACCTGAAGTACATAACGTGCCTCACAGAGGAACCAAAGCCAAAAGACGCTACTTTCCTCCCTTGCTGTCAGGGGACTCAGAAGGGTCTTCCAAGGCAAGAGGAATTCCTGCCCTCACTCAGCCCGATAAACCTTCTTACTTTCTTGAATGGCAGAATTATGGCATTTGCCCTCAGAAGGTTACTGGATATCGCTCTTTCTCAATCTCCTCCTTTGACTTTTAGGAGTTTACCTTTCAACAGAATTTTATTTTACATTCCCAAAATCAATGTGTGGAGTTTGGGATTCCTACTGGTAAGAATTTAGCTCTTTCCATACAAGGTCTAGACCTACCTGTGCCTTGAAAATTTGATTTACAGAGCTAAGGCCTTAACTTTCAGCCATTTCCGTCCTGAACAGCACTCCTAAATCTTGTTTTGAATTACAGCCCAGCTATTGTACTGACACTTATCTTTGACAACCATACTTGTAATACCATAAAAAAACCCAATATCTAGTTTGTCTGACAAGGTCTATTTTCCACCAAAAAAAAACCCCACCCAGTTTTATTTACGTTGATTGTGGTACTACTCTGTAAATCTTTATGTATCCCATATCAATTTTCTTGTGATTATGCCCAAGATTAGTGCTGGGATTAGAATCCTAATGTTACTTAGTCACTTTTTTTTTAAACTAGTTTAACATTTCTGTGTCAGCAAGGCCTAGAACAAATTATATCAGTGTAATCTAGTGTAGTTAGATTTAAATATTAATTCCAAAAATATTCACAGCTTTGCATAAATCAAAACATTTCTCGTTCTTTCCTTGAATTTCTCTCAGAAATGAAAGACACTCTCCATGCATGAGAAAACTAATTCTTGCATGCAAATGCTTCCAAGGAGAAAGTTGATTATTTCAAACAGATCCACAAAGCAGGAGAATGGCTCTGGCCCAAACATGAGGAAAGAGAGTGTGCTGGTATGGGGACACCCTGGACACATTTCAAATGCAACTTAACCCATGGGTTTGAGATATTGTGGGCAGCACAAGAGAAACCTTCAAAGCCTTGTTTTGAAACTGTTAAAACTCAATGACGAAATTTGCTGCTTTAGAGTCAGTGGCATTATACCAAGAATTAATTAGTTTAGTTTAGTAAAACTGAAACTCACCCGGCACCCGCCCAAATACGATCTAGTTACTGTGTTGTCCCAGGACACCAGTGTAAATAACTAGTAGCCATGAATGTATTTATCCTCACAATATGCCTATGAGGTAGGGAGATATTAATACCCTCATTCTACAGATGATTAAATAAAGCGTGGGGAGACCCATTTCATATCCCTTAATAGACTTCCTGGCTAGTAATCTAGAATATGTCTACTGTAAATATTACATATTTTATGCCTTTATGCCTTCATGCAAGTTTATGGCTCTTACTTGACTCCAAATATTCTATCAGGACAGGCTCAGGCAGCAAGCATTCATCATCAGGAAATTGGGATAACTCCCAGCTACTACTAGGCAAGTGGAACAGCAATAAGTTGAGCTATATTAGAGCCAGTAGAGAGTCAAAGTTTCTGCCTATTACAGCTTTCTAGGAATTATTTATTCACCATCTCAAAGGGTAGAAACAAGGGAAGTCCTGTTTCTCCTGGGCAAATTCTGGGCCAAAAAGCAAAGAATTTTTGAAAGGGATGGATAATTTCTAGCATTCTTGATCATTCCCAGTTAAACTGGGACTTCTGGTTACCCTACCATAGTTAAAGAGCTAAACCTCAGAAAGTGCCGTCAGAAACTTCATATGCTCAAGCTGGGTGAGAAACCTTAAACATGGACAAAGTTTAGCTGCAGAACATGGAGATTTGAATAAACTGATTTACAGCATTAACAGGTATTTTAGGTCTTTTTGTAGATTAGAAGCTTTTCCATACATAAAAACCGATGTCTGTGCAGAGTTTTTCCATGAATATAGCTCAAATGAGAAATGTTCAAATAAATCTAACAAAGAAAAGGACAGAGAGACAAAGAAATGAGATCTCTCTGATCCAACAATTATGCCAGGTGCAGTGGCTGGCAGAAAAACACCTTGTCACCTCCCTCCATATCTGATACACATGACTTCTTAGCGTGTGTTGAGTGACAGAAGGGCCATGGCTATGTACCAGTGCTTCATGTACGCAGTGTCTCGGCCATAAGTGGGGCAGAATACAAATGAGATGCTGTCTGGTGCACTTTGTCTAGCCCTAGATACCTGCTGTTGTGGAATGCTGCTGTCACTTCACTGAATATCTAACTGCCTAAGGATTAATAGAAAATGTGGCAGAGAGCAAGGAGTTCCCATCAACAGAAATATTGAAGAAAAGGAATCTGACCTCAAAAACCTACCTGAAGGACTAGTCAGAAAAACCTTGCAGACAGTTACCAGACAGCGTTGTCCTCTTGGATATGTTTTTGTTTCCTCTGCCGTTTGTGTTAGCTCCTCTTGCAGACCATTTCTTCCACTTTACATGATCGTCTATCGAAATCATAACACTGAATTTGTGACACCACAATTATTTCCATGGCAACTGGTTACTGTCAAACAGAGAGGCACTGTGAGGACGGCAATGCAGGAGTGATACGATCAGCAATTTTGGTCTGTCCAGCGAATTCCAAGCTGCCGGAGAGGGCACATAGGGGCAGGAAGGCCAATACAAAAAGCCCTGCACTAATCAGACCTGCTTGTAATCAAAGTAGGAATAATGATCTCCAATCATCTGCAGCTAATGAACACTTCATTTGTTATATCCCTCAAATAATAATAATTAACACCCCCCCCACACATACACACACACAAAAAACATCTTGAAACAACAGTAGCAAGCCTTAAAAAGGCAAGTTTGGGGTTCCAGTCCATCAAAATGCAGGTATGGGGAAATCACCCTTCTGTACTTATGCCATGTACCAATCAACAGCAATTCAGTTGAAGACAGATTTAAGCAAAGTCAATTGACTTTCTGTCCATTCCAGAATGAATTCCAATCATTTAGCAGGGAAAGCACCATGACAGGATTTGACAAAATACATTAGAATGTCATCCACATAATAGTGGAAGTCCACATTTTGGGGTTTTTTTTGCTTCTTTTTTTTTTTCTTATATATCATCTCTTCAGTGGTGCTCTCCATTACAACCATTTGAAAAATACAGCTGAAATAAAACATAAATGTGGGTGAATGTCAGTGAAAATCTAAGAACTGTCACACACAGCTTCAGGGAGGCTTTGTAGCCACTTAAATGATGAAAGTACATACTTGAGAGAAGTGTGATTCACTTGGTTATATTTATAATCAATTATCAAAGACTATCAAATTGACAAGGATGCTAAATTATTTCTTCTCGATATGTCATACAAGTGTCAGCTCCACCTTCACGTCCCCCCTGCACCCATCCTTAGGAGTGGTGATGGTCTAAACTACTCAAAGACAAACATGTGAGCTATGGTTTATCTATTAGTGCCCTCCAAACGTAAAGCGCGCAGTGGTCTTTGTTGTTGTTGAGCTTGAGGGTTGTTGGTGTTCAGGGTTCTTTCTGTAAACTGCCAGAAAACTCTTTACTAATTACACCTCGAGTACTATATTTGGTGTGTTAACAGCAAATGTCTTTATTTGCAGCATAATTTTGCTTGTGTGGCTTCTGCATGGCCTTTGTGTTTTGTGACAAGCAAAGCAAAAAAAGACACAGAAACTACCTTGGTAATCAAGATCCTCAGCAGGTGTAAGTGAGTGTCATATCTGAAGTTATGCTGGTTTAGACCAGAGGAGGATGGAGCCTTTTGACCTTTACATTTTTATTAGCAGATCTCTGTCATCCCAGTGTAATCTAGAGGCTCTTCTTCTATCCCTTTGTCTTCCAGGAAATGTCTGAAATAAGCATGGTGCTCTCTGGAGACAGAGAAAAGACTTTTCATCATCCAAAGCCCTGTCAGGTAGCTGATTATCTGAGTGTGTATGCTTACGCTGACTTGCCTCCATCACTCACAGCAAACATGAGGACAAACGCTCATCACAATTCGCTGCGCTTTCCTGCTTGCAACTGTGAGTAACTCTAAATTTAGCTGGTATTTCCAGATTAACTGTGCTCCAATACACGTCGTTAAGCCTTGCTAATACAAGGTGATACCTGGAACATTTGGAATCCTATTGATTAATTCCATCTAGGATCTTACTCAGTTTCAGATTTTTGATTTCTCTGTCTTTGATATGAGATAAAAGATACATAATTCTCTTTCCAGGCAGGACTGTGTAACCTAGATTGCCTTTTCCCCATAATTTTAGGCTTAACTTCATTTGCTTTTTTGGCTTCCCACTGGTGAACTTACAAAATATGTTTGCTAGATTTAAAAAATAAATAGCATTACAACTCTAATTCCTGTTTCCTTTTAATAACATCTCTTCAGTGAAATGATGTACAAAGTACCATTTGTTATTTTAAAAGCATGGCTTTTCATAAGGCTCCTGTCATAAATAGGACATTTAGTATTGGATTCATTGTTAAACCAGACGGCATGCAGAGCTGGCAGCATTTCGCAGCAAGGCACACAGCCTGTTTTATCAATGAGTTCACAAACAATCAATAAAATCTTGGGAAGAAAAGCACTCCTTCTTGTCCAAATGGCAACAGAGATTCATCACAGGAGTTTTATCTGTGGGTATGACTATGCTTCTTTCATCTCAAGCAGCTACTAAAACAAAAACCCTTTCAAAGAGTCACATTGGCAGGTGATGACAGTGAAAGTTGAAAGGGTTGTTTGGAAGGTTTTATTTTGACTGCACTACACTGAGAGATAGGAGCGGTGCTTTAAACAACTCATTCTGAGAAATCTCTTGGTGTGTCCAATTAATGGCAGCACCAGGTTCCACAGAAAATGTAATTATAATGACAGATTCTTAGTAACTGCAACAACAACTGTTTTCAGTAAGGTTTTCCTTTCACGTGCATTCTTTGTATACTGTTTCTTATGGGTCTTCTTTTCAAAAGGACCATAGCTTATTTCTGCATCCATTATTCTAGTTATCATTTGAAGCAGTCTTAAATCCAGAGGCATTCCTTTTGAAAGCATCAGGATCTGACACATCTTTCCCCCTTAAATCTTCAGACTCATCTGTTTCATACCTGTTCCCATTCACAAGATAGAAACAAGCAAAGTGCCTTCGAAAAAGCAAAGTAGTTTTGTCTTTAAAAGCCTGAAACCATCCAGCTCTGCGAGGCATTTTGATAGGGTGACGGTAGAGGTAAATCAGATAAGTGTGGGTTCAAGCCGACTGCCACAACCAGGTTCACCGACCAGTCACCGGGAAGCCTGCAGCCATCTCCACAAGCCTGAGGGCTGAAGCTCTGAGCAGGAGAGCCCACACACAGTCAAGAAGTAATCGCAGGACCATGTCCTCATTACTGTCGTCCAGAAAATCAAGCTGCAGATGAAGACAAGCAAGGTCTAACCAAAAGGAGCAGCAGAGATCATGACTGTGATCCTTCCTTGGCATGATGGGGTTGTCTTAAGGTCAGACTCACCAGCAACTGGCCATTTACCATTTGAATGGAAAAGATATGCCGTGGGATTTAGCAAGGAGACACCCAGTCTTGCATGATGTCTTTGTTTCAGAATAGACTCAAGACCCGAGGGTTGAGGGAGGTCTTGCTAGAAACGTGCGCAGAAGCAGACCACATAGAAAAGCTGAAAATGGTGTAATTCAAATGTCCTTGTTGGAAGGCACAAAGACATCTTTTGGATAACTGTAGAGGAAATTCATTGAATTGAATTAGTGAATTGTTCAAAGGTAGAAATGCTCAGTAAATTGCCACGGGAATCCCCCATGATTTTTTGAACAAATAGACATTGTATTCAAAAATTCTGGATGGAAACCAAATAATTCTTTTGGCTATAAGTGCTCAGCCACTTCAAAATAGAAAAGGTGTTTTCAGTTGATGTCTCTAACAAAGAAGTTTCCCTCACTCTAGTTTTGAATTGGATATTTTCCCTGCATTTTCTTGTTTAATCAGAAAGAGTATAATGAATTTTTAAGATTAATATAAATTTTCATTTCTTCTAAAAGTCCATTCAAATTACTTTTTCACATTTTGACTAGACACTGGTGGGTTTGATTGGAATTACTGTTCTCTCTAAAAATTATCACAGACTAATTTTGGCGGGATTTTTTTTTTCCTTTTCCTGGAAACAGATTCTGACTGCCACTTACAGCACTGGGATTCCTTGTGCCTTTTTACTAACTCTCACCCTTGACATGCTATTATTACTTATGCAAATCACTTAGCTTACTTCTACTTTATTATCTTCTTAGTAAAATAGCAATAATTTCCTAGGTCAAAGAAGATTTCTGAAGAATATTTATCAGGTACTTAGAACATGGAGAGCATGACTTCTCCGACACTAGCATAAAATTTATGCAATTATATTTGTTTCTTGGCATTATTCTTGATACAGTCCTTACTAGCACAGATAAGAATCAGACCTTTACGGTGGTAAACACTACAGTATTTATTATTTAATTCACTCCCAAACCTCCCAATTACAGCTAGTGTTTGTGTTCCTAATATTTGAGCCCAGAGCACTGCATATTCATCCCTATGCATCTGGGCTTTTAAGTCTATAGAAACTTGGTGCTTTTTAACGTTTGTGAACCACATAAAACAAGCTTGGCTGAAATTTATTTTGATTCTAATACAGGTTTAAGAAGGCCCCAAAGGAGATTTTGTATAAAACTGACAAATCTTTAACTATGCTCAAGATGTATTTTTCCTTCCATTTTTGTACCTGTTGGTACAGTATAATTGCAATCCTTCCTCCCCCGAGGATAAATCAGAAGATCATGACAGTACAATTGGAAGCAGTCAGGCATCTTCCACAGATTGATATGTTTTGCTTCGCTCACTCCAGTCCCCCTGCTGCTTTCCTACTTTTATCTCCAGATTTTCTTAGTCTGATTGCTTCAGACCATACATTGTGAGTGAGTGATGTCAATGGCATGCTTCATGCATAGAAACCTTGTAGCAGGCAGTGAAATACAACTCAACAGCATTCTTAAGGCTTTTCTCCATGCCCTATCTGGTGAAAGACAAAATAGTTATATTAGCCACTCTTTGAAGCTTGAAGTGCCAGCAGTAAAATGTCTGTATACTTAAAAAACTTTATGAACTTTTTGAATAATATAAAGTCCTTATGAAGAGTACAGTTAAAATGAATTTGTAGAACTGCATTTTCTTATTCAGCAAATTAATTCCCATGGTACACTAAGTAACAAAACAGTACATGTTAGGTAATCATGAGTCATCAAGTCACTATATAGTATAAAATTGCTGGTGGACAGATACCTTTGGAAGGTGACCCCATATCCTGTGTTGGCCTAGATCAATTACAAAATAATATTCATTAGCTTAAACAATCATGAAAATGATAGTGTAGGACATATACAGATTATCTGATCAAAAGAAATACACCATGCAGCAGTCCTTGCTTGTTATTATGTGGGTAAAGTTTATTCAGTAGTGATAAAGTAGATGAACATAGACTGTTAAATTGGATAGCCAGTAATTGGTTTTAGAAGATGAGTGTTTTCCCCATAATTTCTACATCTTTTAATTTCTTGATTGCCTTTTTTTTTCTTAATTTCTCATCATTTGCATAACACATAATTAGTAATGGTCAGGCAGCTCATTATGTCTAACTAGAAGGCAGAAAGAGAATGACAAGTATGGTCAAAGATATGAAGCATTTCAATCAGTTCAGTAGGGCAGTATGCTTTATCATGGAAAATAGCTGACGGATAAATTGCTGAAGATCTTCAGAATCACAAAGTATGAAGAATATGAATAGGAAATTATTTTTTAATTTCTCTTCCAAGCCAAGCATTGGGGTGCTTCAAATGAAGCTAGTGCGTAGTCTCAAAATGAAAAAAGAACTGAGTTTCCACACCACGTGGGGTTGAGATGTAGAATCATGTGTTTCTGGTAAGTTTACAGGTTAGAGTTACAAAGAAAAAGAAGGAATAAATAGGTCACTGTTAAATATAAAGATGTACTTTTGGCCCAGGAAGACCTGAAACTACAACCATTCAGCATTCCTGGGAAGTGCATCACAACCTGCTTGCAGGTTCTTATACCTTCCCCTGTGCATCTATAAATGGTAACTGTCGTGGGACAAATCCTGAGCTAAACGAAGCTCTGATGTTACTCAGCAGACCAATCTTATGCTCTTTTACATACCTACATACTTCATTACTAAACCGATCATGATGATCAATTAGACAGACTGAAGTTGTAACGACAGTAACTTAAGCATGTGTTAGAGAGCTTGTGAACGTTGGCCCATTGTACTTCTGTCTGTAATTACCAAACTGTCTTCTTTCAGAAGCTGAGCAGAAGTGCCAAAAATTATTGTTTCCTGATTATGAAGACCAGTGAAGTTCCAATTCAATTTAGATATGCGTTAAGCAGCCCCATTACATACGAAAGATACACACTCGTTAGTAGGCCTGCAGTGGAGGACGGTTAAGCATCACTGAGTACGACACAGTTAGGGAGAATGGAAAATACCAGGTGTATATATTATCTTTTTACTGAACATAATTACGCAGCTGATTCACAGCAGATTGTAGCAGAAGTGGCTCTTTCAGAGGCACTGAGGACGGAAACAGCAGGAAAGTGTTTTTTAAGAGAAAGTCAAGAAAGATAACCTTTGCTGAAAAGTCACTGCAAGCAAAAAGGCAGAAAAAGAGGAACAAGACGTGGCAAGTTCAGATTGCGTGCAACTTTATAAGAAGCTGAATTGCTTTTCTATGGCATTTTATGGACATATGAGTGTATCGTTATGAACAGACTGTAGGAGATGCTAGAGAAAACAGCACTATCTGGAATTATCCAAAATCTGTTGAAAACAAAATCAAGATCATTTGATTTCAATGGGATGAGAAACCTATGCTAGAACCGTTAACGTCTGCCGAACTGACTTTTGTTTCTTAGTTTGTTAACAGTCAAGTACACCTTGTTTAGCCATCAATTAATTATGCACGTACATAAACAATCCTGTCTNTCTAAATATAAATCAAATGTGCAATACTCATTAATTCTTATAACCCACGCAGGAAAGATAAAATCCCAGGTACTAATAATCACTCAGTTCCTAGCACCTTGGTCTAAAATTTATTCATTTCCAGGCACCTGTTGCAGACAAGGATAATATGGTCGATTCCATTTTTCTGTGTCCACATATCTGTTAAGATTTAAGTACCACGAATAGCTTGAAAAATTTCATTCCCCAACCTGTGCTAACTTACTTGCTAAATTTACTCACTAATATAATGAAATTGAATAAAAGATCACCCACCCATGTTAATTCTAAACAGCATATCAGAGCCAGACTAGAGCAGCGTCAATGTTGATTTGTGCTTAAGATAATGAAATTTGAAAGTCTAGAAATGATAGGGTTGTTTATAGCAAGTTCATCTCTGTAAAATAATTGCATCCAAGTTCCCATAAACATAAAAGAGAGGCATTCTGCTGCAGCTGGTTGAAAGGATGGTTTGATTAAGGAATATAGATAACATTTACAGCTTCAGAAGAACTTCAAAAGACTATCGGGGAAATCAGGGAATTTTAAAGACAGAATACAATTTCCAAAGTTAAAAGCATTATTTTTCCTCAGACATCTAATTTAGATTATATACCAGAAGCCTATAATAAACCTCCCACAAAGAAATAATAGCACACTGCACATATTATGGTTGTTCAACACCCCATTTAAATACAATTACTGGCCCTTTGCCAGAAGCCAGGAAGCATTTCTTTCCATAGCAACAGTAAGAGAAAGGTCAGGATAATATTTCTGCAGGAAAGCCTGCCCTTAAGAAGGATTCAGGATTACATTGTGGATTACATGCTTTTGAAACATGGTACTTCCAAGTTAAAATTCACCTGGATCATCCCTCCCCTTCCCTTGGGATTAATTCTTTGGGTTTGCAAAGCCTACACCTGGCTCCTTATGCACCGCTCTTTCCCAGTATTTAGTCAGAATAGAGTTGCTCCAATTGCTACTTTAGCAAAGGTGTAAATGAGAAGCAGCAAATGTTCCTCGCTAATTCATTGAGAGCATAGCTCAGGAGGTATTTAATTAAAAGCAATGAACTGAGCTAATCTACCTAGTTCATTTTATTGGATTTGGTCTAGTAAGCAGCCTTTTAGATACCAGAATATTTAAAGGACAATGTATTGTTGTTTTTTTACCATTTTTTTTTAGTCTTTTAAAAATATACTTAGTGCTGTTTACCTGTTGGTATAAAAGCTAATAGATTCTTTCTTAGCATTGTTTTCCATTTTTCCAGGAGCTAGTTAGCTATTGTGTATGATCAGAAAACTAATAGCATCTGTTTTTGAGGATTAACCTTGCAAAAACATATGCAGATGAGTCACTTTGATCATGTGAATGATTTCATTCAACTTCTGTTAAATGCTTTGAATCACAGTCTCCCTCGGAATCATAATCCAGGGAGAACAATGTTATTAGTTCAATAAAACTGCTAAAATGGATCAAGTAGCAGGCCTAATTGAAAGCTTTTAAAAAGTCAACGTTTCTTTTAGCAACTCAATAGTTTGTGAAGAATGACCTGAATATTTAGGTTTTTTTTAAAAAAGTCCCTTAAGAAAGGAAAAAATATCCAAAAACCTGACAAATCTTCACTGGATTCCATGTAAACACATGGAAAGCTGTGATTTTTTGAAGTCAGTATGCTATTCAGTTTGCTTGTGGGTGTAAGTATTTATGGAATCATAAGCATAAAAATCTACAAATTTAATTTGTGTGGAAAACGCTTGCACGCAAAAGCCTGCAACTATGAAGGTTATTCTGAATGTTCACACTCATTCAGCAACATCCATTGGATTGGACTTGACTAGATTGGGTTGGATTGTACTGGACGGCAGGATTATCATCAAATCAAGTTATTATAAACATAGCAGTCATAAACCCCAGAGGCTGGAGAAACCCAGGATTTTACTTCATAGCCTGGAGACACCCCCGTACTGGCCAATGGAGCTAGGGCAGACAGCCTCTGACTCTGGTAAGTGGCTCTGTTTTCTGCATTTCATTCCCTGAGCCAGAATCAGCTCCAAAACCAGAACACCTGTAGGCAAAGGAATGGACGTTTCAAAGAAACATGCAGAAAATGCAAAATATAGACCTTTTTATGAGAGTAGCAACCTTTATAATACACTCTCCTTGTTGTCAAGAAAAAGAAGAGCTGATGTGGTTTGGGCCAGACTGGCCACTCAGCCAGAATGACAGATGCTCCCCCCTTCCTCTCTCCAAAGAGAGGCAGGAAAGAGACTTATGAGTTTAGAAGGAACTAAACTAATTTAATGGAAATATTAATAATAAAATAAAAAGAAAACAATGAAATACATACAAAACCATACTGAGCTCCCAGGATGACGATCACATCACTGGCTGGCACTGGGGAAGTCCCAGACTGAACTCAGTGATGGACGGGAACTGGATTCCAGATCTGGATTCAGGAATGCACAGGTCGGGATCAAAGGCAGACAAACAGAGTCCTCCTCGGACACTGGCCATTGAAGAAAGAGGCTGACCCTTTGATCCCTCAGCTTTTATACTGAGCATGAGGCAGATGGGATGGAATACCCTGTTGGTCAGTTTTGGGTCACCTGTCCTGTCCGCTCCTCCCCGCAGGTGGGACCCCTCTACGCTTTTCCGCTTCCGACCCTCCAACGGGGCCAATACCAAAGTCAGCTGCCCTGGGGGGTTACAGCAATGAGCATAAGCAGGAGCCTCTCTGCATACCATGCCTGGGCATCACCTATAAACATTGGTCTTATCACTCTGAGAGCAAACATTGTCTGCACAATATGCTGTTAATTTCAGCAGTTAGAAGAGGCCCAGCCAAAAAGTGAAGTTATTGAACAGAAAATTGGTCCTGTCTTACCTCAAACCAGGACAAGAGCACTGAGAACAAAACAAACGGCAAAGTAATTTTCCTCACCTACTCTAAACTGAGGTTATTTTTTTGTTTGTTTGCATACAAATCCCTTTAAAATAATAAATTCTATGATTTCTCCATTTTATTTAATAACATATAACAGCTGCCCTGAAGAACAAGTTCAGCTGTGGAAGGAAATGCAGGAGACACCCCACAAAGGCATTCCTAGTGTTTTTGCCTTATGTCACAAAAAAGGTCAACATGAAAATCATTTGGACCACGAGTGAAGCAGACTTAAGGCACAGCATATTTCATGAAAGAGAGCGTTCACAGTAAAGATGTACTGTACCTAATGTATCAACCTTCTGACCTCCTTCAGATAAAGAAGGAATTAATTTTATCCTTAAGATAAAATGAATGAATCCTCTAGATATGTGGTAGAAGAAATATCTGCATGTTGAATAAAGAAAGTTATCTATAGCAAAAAAAAAATTCCATGCCTCCAAAAGCCTATTCGTGGCTCCAAAAATTTTGTGATGGGTTTTAACAGGAAATTCTAAAATAAGCTTTGTTTCGTTATTATTTTTATAACTTCAATTATTAGTTTTTTTCTTTCTTTGACAGCTTTCTGACTACATTTTATAACGTTTTCTCCTGCCTCTCTCTCTGTTTCCCCAGCGTGTATTTCATACGATGCTATCTTTTCTCACAGATACCTTGCCCTTAGTTCAAAAGTTTCCTGGGATAGGGTGAATGTTATTATAGCATGTAAAAATGACAGTTTGATAGAGTAAGAAGTTATTTAATTCTAAATAAAGATTCTAAATCAATTCCATAAATATGAAGAAGAATAATAATCTGAGAGGTTAGATTCAATTTTAAATTAATTCCAAAATCTCCAACTCGAACTTTAAATCAGTTCAGTCTAACAGCTTATGAAAAGCTGGATGTGCTTTTAACTTCAGTGGCAGTGAATGGCATTCAGTATCTCCCAATCTCCCAGTCTAGTATGGGTCCATAATATTGAAATAATCTGAAAAACCTCCCTTTGCTTCCAGTGGCATTAGAATGAGACTGAGTGTAAGATCCAAAATGAATAATACTTGACAGTCCTTGTGATTGCCCTCTTTTCTCTGTAGAAAAGGAAAACTTTGAATAGATTAATTCAGAACACAGCAAATTATGGGAAAAAGTAGATCAAATCTGGCCTTTAAAAAAGATCTAATGTTTATGCAACATCTTAAGCAAATCAGCAAGCTTTAACGGCAGCAAGCTCAAATTAATGAGTGTTTTGCTGGAAGTTGCTGGTCTAAGACTACCCTGCTGGATCCAGAGCAAGTACTGCTGCCTCAGGCGTTCTTGCTTCCACACCTGCAGAGGAAGCACAGTCCAAAGGAAGCTGCTTCCACTAAACTTAAGAGATTTGGATGTCACTAGCTCATCTAGAAGTGAGTTATGCCAACAGAGGAATGCCTCCCTATCGCACAGCATAACAGAGTACCTTGCAGCAACCTATTTTGACAAGAACGCTAATGTCCCTTGTGCCCTCTGTTGTCCACTAAATCTGTGCCACTGAAAGAAACCTTTATCCCATATTAATTGATCTATTTTTTCTTATCAAATTTTCCAAACGCAGATACTTTCTTCGGATTTATCTTTTGAATGAACTTGTCACGCCTTTGCCACCTGCACTTGTAGTATGTCTAACCTTGAGCTGAGTTCAGTTTTTAATGGTGTTCTAATTTTGATTCTGAGGTAAGGATGATGTAAGTACGCCAAGCCTTCACGTTACCCCACCAAGAAAAAAGTAGGAAAAAAGAAAGAAGAAATACAGTTTATCTATCAAACAACAGTTCATTATTATAAATATTGTTATTCTTAATTAACAAAGCTCAACATTTAATTTAAACACACACAAACAGCAATAACAGTCTTGTTTAGTGAATGTAAAGCAAAAGACTTGGGACCTTATTCTGCAATTAGTTACACGCCATGTGCTCTGTCTCTGATTTTGATACATTTTTAATGAGAATGGTTTTAACACAAGCCTCTTGGTTAAGGTACGCAAAATTAGAACTTTGTCATCCAGAAAACTGTGCGCATAGTGTTGGCTATAGAAAGTATTAATCTAACACCACGTTCGGCTATAAGCAGTGAATTTTTGCATGAGGATGGTCCAGCAAAAAGCCTGATCCTGTGTAAAATCAAGTCTACAGGCACGTTATAGCAAGTATTGTCATCTCTATCTTCTGTCTTGTCCAGCCTTGTGGACCTGTAAAAATGCCAGGGGTAAGAACAATCTCTTGACCTCATTAGTCACCCCTTTTTCAATATTTCTGATATCTGCAGGTTTTGGCAATAATCCCTGGGCTTCTAACTCTTCCATGAACCCCTTCTGTCAACCACTGGTCCATTGGGACCAACTTAGAAATAGATAAAAAGCCTAAGTCTTCATCTGCAATGAGTGCAGGGCAATAGCAGAGGGACTACAAAGGAACTAGCAGCTGGTCCTGAGAACGGGGTGTCCATGCTGTGTGCAACTGGATTTTACTGTGGGTCCGGTCCTCTGAACTCAATACCCATTAATGTTTGCACTACACTAGTTGCCCTCTGGAGCACATGATCTGAAAGCAATCCTGTTCACGCACTCATTGCAGATGAAAACGTGTCAAGGAGGGATCATCAGGAGATTCACTTCAAAAGTATGCTTCTAACCTGGACTACGTTAAAGGAGACACACTCAAAAGGACCATGCACAGATACCCAGAAAGAGTCTGGCCTGTATGGTACAAAGTAAGTGGTGGGGGTGGCTTTGGTGCGGACTGCAAATTAAGGCATCCTCAAAGCTTTTGTAATCTTGTTTATGGCATGATGGATGAAAATTGGATTTAGTTTCCAGATCTGCTACTGACTGACTTCCTCCATTGTCACCAACCGTCAGTTAAAGAGTCAAGGGGAATGCTAATGTAATTAAAGCTCGGGAAGTACTTCCCTTCCTGAGCTGAGACCATGGGTTGTCTGCTCCTTACATTTGACTTGGTTTTAAATTCATTCTAATGTGTTGTTCTGAATAAGAACTACAAAAGGGGAAAAAAGATAAAAGAAAAATAGACTTTTATTCCTTAGTTTACCATCTGTGAAATGAGACAATATTTACTTTCTCCCTCCGTCTTGTAACATCTGTGGTGACACAGGCATACGTTACTCTGTATAGGCCCTAGCAAAACTGCACGCCAGGATTGGTAAGACTTCTCATTCCTACCAGTCCAAGCAGAATCAATAAAAGACGAGGGAAAACATAGATCATCTATATTCATCTAAGGTCTAACTTTATTGACTCCAACAGATTTAGCACTGTTAAGAGTATATTTTTGTTTCATTAGGAACGGTCCATGAGTTCTTAGCCAACAAAGTGTGCTTTTTTCAGTTTTCAATCATTTAAGGAAACTGAACAACTCAGAATTTTTGGTGTTTCTTTGCAATATATTTCTTATTTGAGGAGAACGATGAATTTATCTACTATTTTCCCAGGGGAATGATCTTCAGTTTTATTATCATTAATTAAAACACCTTATTGCAAACTGAGTTTCTGATTACAAGCTTTTATTGAAGAAAAATTGTCGGTAACACAACTTATTTCTTTATATAACCAGTAAAGGTGGGAGTGACAGATATACAGTATGTGGGAATGCAGCAAAGTCAAAGCACTGTAAGTTATGGGTTACAGAAGTATACGTACTGTTATTATAAAAGTTACAGCAATGATTTATTTTTAACAACTTGTCCCTTTTTTCCTCAAATACTTGAGCTGTTAATCCAATGCAGGCAGTAAGTCATGGAATTTTTTTTCAGTTCCTTTACTCTTGACATCCACATTTCTATAGTGGTTATTTGGTTTTTGCAGCTATAGCGATGAAATTCACTTGCTGGCAGTATTATCAAAGATTCCAACAAGTCCTCCATCTTTATTTAATTTCATTCAATCAGAACAATTCCCTAAGTCCATCGTAGAAAAGAATTTGACAAATTATCAATGAAATAACTTGGGTACTACTTTTCTATAATCGGATTTTGAAGTCTTTTGACAACAATTGTTTCTTTCTATAGTGTCTTACACAACGACAGCTGAGATAAATGTAACAAGCATTGGTTAAATCTTTCAGTAAAGTTTAACTCACACTACAGCTTTAATATTAAAGACCAACACATCTGATGGTTGTTGAAAGCAATTTTGCCAGATGAAAAGCTGGCAACCACATTGTCAGACCTCGTCAGGGAAGGCATAAAAGCTCTCAGGACGTTGAGGACTGGAGGTCTCTGAATTCTACCAGGGTTTCCTACATAGGCATTTAAACATTAAGCAGTCACCCAGTGGGGAATGCCAGTAGCAACCAGGCTCCTTTCTGTCATGTTGCTAAAGTTTGAGCTAATACCACTGTGTATGTCAACTCATCTGCCACCATCTGTTACTGGGTTAGATATTTTGTAGTCTCTATGGGAATTTATGAGCACACCCACAATCCATAGTACCATAAAACATGCATAACTACTATCTTGTACAACAGGCAATCAATGCTTATTAGTGGCCTTAATTGGGTTTGGGCAGACTAATAACTAGGAACAAGAGCACCTGTGGTACTAACCCCTAAAAGGGTTCTGAATGACATTTGCACAGTTTACTCCTCCCATGGCTGAATAGTTACGAAACTCAGAGGAAAAAAATATGGGCATTTGTACCCAGAGTATAACTCCAAGAAGACGTAAGCGGGAGTTTTTGGAACAGGAGTTGCTCTGGAGATAGGGTCCACCTGGCAGATGTAGCTCAGTCTGGGTCCCTGGCTTTTGTAGTCATGACTGGCCACAAGAGTGCTGGTGAGGGACACAGAACCAGCTGAGCAAGCAAGCTGCTGTTAAACCGAAACTAAAATTTTGTTACCTATTTATCTGACTTAAAACGTTTTGCTTTCAGTCTTGTAACTAAAGGCTCAACTTTGTATGTTAGTCAATATAGTCTTGTTTTGGGGTCAAGCCTAGAGCTGGGAGTCAGGGTGAATCGGGATGAAACTCTGTGCTTCCTCTTCCCAGAAACAGAGGAAGCACGCCAGCTGCCATGTTCAGTTCTCCTCCAGGGACCTGCGCTCAGAGACACAGTGAGGAAACCCAGGAATGGAGAATTAATCCTGCCAAGCTGCAAAGAATCACAATGACTGCAGGAACACATGCACCTTCTGGGACCTTGGAAACCCTGAAACAGCACAATCGTATGAAGCGATAGTTTGGAATACAACTTTGTGCTGCGCACTGCTGAAGGCTCTCAGGTTTAGGCACGATACAAGTAGTAAGTAACCACTCTATAACAGGTAAAAAATTTGCTACGTTTCAAGCAGAACAAGCTACGGCATACAAATGTGCAAAATGAAGTTTTCCTAGTCTGTAGAACCCTCGTCTTTTTGACATGTTCGTTCTCTGCTCTTGTCACATGGTAACAATTTACTAAGTGCCTGCAGCTTCCCTAAGCAATGCAGTGAATTCAATCTCCTAATTTTGTCCTAGATAAAATACAGATACTCTGTAATCATAGTTCTTTCACAAGGCCAGACTGTGTCACTCTCCTTCCCAAATGCTTCTGCCCATGTTATCTCATCTTCATCAATTTTCACTGTCAGTATCAAGCATTAGTGTGACTCCACTCCCTTTCTTCACTTCTACTCTCATTACCCTTCAGTCCTTGGAGTCCTCTTCAAGTTCCATCAAAATCAGTAAGAGAAGGTCGTTTTGGTTTTAGCAGGAACTCATCAGGACCTGGTGAAGCCATCGTCTTACTACTCCCTTTGGTTTCTGTCTCATTCTTGTTTGCATGCTTCCTCCCGGCCATTTTCCTAAATTCAGAAATCATTCTCTAGTCCAGGTTAATTCATATTTCCCTCTCACAGAGTCCATAGCACTTAGCTAGTCCCAATAATGCTGAACACAGAGCTATGTTATTAGGCTGACTGACAAGCCACCTTTTGCGTCGCTCTGCCATGAGAGTGAAACGGTGCTGAACTGTGTGCACAGCCAGGGACTACAGAAGAAGAATTTCATCCAGGGCTCTGAACTGGTCAGGATTCAAAAGGATGCCCAGAAGAGCGAGGGTGGCACAAGCCTCTCAGACTTGGCTGGAAAACTGAATAGATTTGTGACTTTTTTTCCTACGCTAATTCACTCGCCAAAAATCCAGTTGTAAGTTTTAATCAAATTCAGGAACTGGTTTTGTGTGAGAAGAGCAGTTCTCCCAGCCCTAGAACTAACTCACCATAAACCATTTCCTTCAACAGGGTCCAGCTGTCAACCAGCCTAAATAAGAGTCAACAACAAACCTCGTTCTTCATCTACTGTTCTCCAAAAGTTAACCGTTTAACTGGTTTTTGTCATTTTCTAGGGCAAGATTTTCAGTTTTAATTTCAATGGGCAATACTCCTTAGGTATTTTTAAGGTGAAATAAGACTCCTTAAGACTAAACATTCATTGCATTGAATGTCATATTTCATTACACTTTAGATTTTTATTTTAAGTGAGACATTGGTCCTTAAGCAAAGGCAGTTACGGTTCTTAAACAAACCAAAGCATTAGATCTTGTACCATGGAGGGACAAGTATATAGAAAAAGGGTCAAGCAGACCTTACAAAATTTTTGTCTTGTCAATGTGCATATTCCATTGCAATTCACTCTCACCCCACCTGTGCCAGACCTGGCCAAATACCTCCCCTCCTGTCCTTTCTTTTCTTCAGCCTTACAGATGCCCAGGACTTCCCTACCCATTCTACATTTTACAAATCTAAGCCTTTATTTGCATCCTCCTAAATACAGGAGATTCCTATTGAGAAAGAAAAAAAAAGTAACAAACTTTATAAAGCCATAGAAGAAATATTAGTGAAAACAAGACCTTCCAGCAAGCTACGAGTTAGTTATTTTCAAAACACTTTTTGTATTCAATACCTGCCAAACAGCCCAGCCCCACGCACCCTCCTACTGGTGCAGTGCTGTTTGAGGCAGGCTGAAGGAGTGATGTACCCCAGTGCTGCTCATTGCCTGAAACACCTGCAATCAATTACCACCGCTGTTCTGCTGTGAAAAGTCCACATGCCTTGCTTAGCTGGGATGATAATGGCATGGTTTGTGTGTAGTTGTCTATCAGACCACAGTACAAATCTCTGAGCAGCAGTTCTAAGGCACTGATATTAATTTCCCCTTTTTTAATTTCTAACTATAGTAAGTAAGAGTATGTTTTCCCTTAACCACATAGGGTTATTCTATACATTTCAGAGTTTGTTTCAGTATATTTTAGAAAAGAGAAGATGAGATATGCTTTCTTTGCACGAATAAAGACTATCCCAGCTAAAACCCAGAGAATAATTGTCATGTGTACATTGGTGTCTTGCACACGGGGTAAATGACCCCACTTTGGGACAACAGTCACATTTGGAGGAAACAGTAAAAGTAAGGCTAGTCTCAGATCTTACAGTTAAAAATTGTTTGACTCAGACTATGCTTAGAAGGGAGTGTTGCAAGGGAAAAGGCGATGCCTAAATACTCATGTACTGGAAGAAATGGTGTGAGTGACTCAGGATTTGTCATGCCGCCTTCTGAGGAAGTACTGGACCAGAACCCCAGAGCACTTCTCATGAAGTACTACACTGACAGCCTTGAATGATACACAGGTGAGCTTCTAGTGACTTACACTGATTTCAGTAAAGTTCTCACAGTTTGGCCCTCCTGGGCAAATTGGGGTGTGAGGTGCGTGTGTGTGGTGTTGGTCTGTATGGAAGCAGCTGGCTTTGTTGGATGATGATAAACCAATATTCGAAAATGGCAAAGTGGTCTCTTGGGGCTTCAGTTGTGTAAGCCTGTTACATTTTATTCCAAGCAGGCTATCCTTGGGTAAAAAGGAGAAGCATTTAGCAGAGCTCATTGTACTCTGCTGAGGCTTTAACCATTCCTGATTACTAAACAGGCTTGAAAAGTTCTTTGACGTGCATCTGAACCTGCACCACAATGCACAAATGTGAAAATGCTGGGGTAAAAAAAGAAAAAAAAGCTAGCTAAGAACAGAATTCCTTCTCTATGCTGAACTAGATAGACTGCATAGGCCTCTTACTGATAAGAGAGGGATTTTATAATGCTTTATAAATTATTTTAATTTTTATTACGGAAATCTTATCTTATAAACTCATGCAATATGTATTTTTAAGTGCTTATTATTACTCATTTTCCAAAAGTTGTTTAGATGGGCTTTTCTGTAAGTTCTCTGAAGCTTGTAAATGGCTAAAATGTTATAAAAGGGTTTGTCTGGAAGTTGGATAGACTGCAAAGGAAATACCTTTGTTATGTCCATTTTTTCGTGGAAAGATATTCTGTAGTGCCGTTTTTAGCTGGAGCATAGCCTAAGCAGGGTTTCTCAGCCTGTCATAATTAAAAAAATATTTAACCTCTGGAAAAAAAACAACAAACCATCCATGTAATAACTTAAGTATTGCCAGAATGTGGATTTGGGTTTTTTTTCTTGGTAACAAAGAAAAAACTAAGTTAAACTATAATGTTCATTTATTGTTTATATTTTCCATCATATTGTTTTGTTTCCTGGCTTGCATGAGTGGGAAAGTATCTGTTTAAAAATACACACATTTTCTTCTGGTTTGTTGTCTATTTTCTGGTGTTCTACTGACTACCAGTGCTATTTTGACCACAGATTGAGAAACACTGACAGAACATTTCACAGTGTCATACAGACTTTACTTACCCACAGCCTCTGACCATTTTCATTATTGTTTATTATTTCTCTCAAAGTGACATTTAGATACTATAACACAAGGCCCTATTTATATATTAATATAAAAAGAGAGGGATTTCTTGATAGATCAACTGCAAATTGAACATACAGACAGAAATAAATTTGCATCAATTTTACAAAAACAATAATATTTTAGAAGAAAGCACAATAATAGAAACAGAGTGAGGTTAAATCCCTTGCTGAAACTCACTCAAAGCATATCTGTCTCGCAGAATCAGAAATATTCAAAACTGCCAGAGCGAGTTGGGTGGGCCCACAGCCAGCTTAGCTTCAAAACTGGGAACTGATATTTCCGTCAGTGCTGCATTACAGTTAATGCACCTCGCTGAGAAGCTCATTATCTTCAGGCCAATACAACTGTATCGCTTTTGAGTCTCAAGCTATTATCTCTCTCCAGCACTGTACTATTCGTTGCGGACATTCAATCTTGGTTTGGCATTAGCCAAGAATTTCTTTATGACACAACATTTTCTGCAACATAGCCAAGCCCACAGGAAGCCTGCAAAAGAGCTATAAAGTTGAATGTAGGGGTTTTGAGTTTTAGTCCACTGCCCTAACCACAAAACCATCTATCTTCTGATGACGTACTCGGTTCTTTTTATCAGGTACTCAGTGTAGGACATAACTTATATATCAGGTCAGGTGGCAATTCCTTACCACAGTTTGTCTGTGTAATACCCTAGAGGAAAGAATACGGAGAGAAAAACACCTTGTGACCTTGCTCAGTCCCTTGCATAGAGGTTTTTAAATGGAGAAGAAAACTTCTCTCAATCAAAATAAAAAACCTGAAGCACACATGTTTTAGAAGTACAAGCAAGGAGCATATAGAAATGAAGCAGAGAAGAGCGTATTCTCAAGGATTTTGATATAACAGTGGTCGTCTGTCCATAAATGTCTAGACAACTTTAAGAATAAATTTAAAAGCCAATATAGTGCTATAAATGTAGGATGTAAATGTAAGGAAGTAGTAATGAAATCTCTGGCAAGACTTCACTTATACTGTGCTCAGAACTACTTACCACATCATAAAAAACTGGTTTCTTAAAAATGTGGTGAGAAGGAGAGAGAGTTGATCCTAGTAATAAAAGTTATGAGCTGTGAAGACAAGAACAGAAAAGCCCTCGTTCTGAAACAGGGAAAAGGCAAATAACTGAGACACAAATATTAAGTGATGAAAGTGAGTTCACACAAAAAATATTTCAGATAGATATATGCAGGAAAATTTGAGGTATTGCCCCATTTTTACTAATTCTTCCTTACTTTGTTTACTATGATAAATAACACCTCTCTGCTTTAAACTGTGAGATTTTTACCAATGAATCATAGAATCACAGAATGGTTTAGGTTGGAAGGGACCTTGAAGATCATTGAGTTCCACCCCCCCTGCCATAGGCAGGACCCCCCACAGAATGCAGTTAGAGACTACAGACTTGTTAACTGCAGCTGAAGTACAACTTCAGATTATACAGAAATACCAAGTGGCTGAAAGCTGGACTGCAAGCAAGCAAATCACTACAAAATATAAAGCCACGTCACTCACTGTGAGTGCAGAAGAACAGTGATGCTATCAGCAAAGGCGTCTCCTGAGAGAGTTTTCTCTTTCCTTCTATAAAAGTTATGTGGGAGACTATTGTCACAGCTTTTCTATAAAAAACAGGTAGGAGGCCAAATCTTGCTTTCCTTGACATTGGCATGATTGCAGTATCTGGGTCCATTTTCATTCCTTCACTTTGACTATATGGCAAGACAGTAGAGAGCACTTGAAAAAGTTTTTTTAACTCAAGATGAAAATTAAGAAGTGATTTTTAGTTTGAAAAAAAATGTAATCTTGGCTAATTTTACATAAAGATCATATTCATTCATTTGATGGTAGTGAAAAGAAATACAAAATCAGAAATCTCAGATATTAAGGTATGTTTGGGCAAATATCACTACTATAGAAAGGAATCAACTGCTATATCTTCCCTTTCTGCCCATCTTTCTCTTTGCTTTCCTCTCTCCACTTTCAGTGACCTTTGTGTCTCAGTATCTCAGATTTTCGCAGGTATTTATGTTGTTCGCACCCTGTAGCACAAGGAGATCCTCTTTTACAATGTAGCCCAGCTAATACCTGGTTGGAAACAAACTCCTATTGACCATTATGGATGCCTGAGCAGCGTGTCCTGGGTCACATGGAAAACCTACGCAGGGAATTGAACCTCAGCCTTTTAACGCTCCAACCTTACATCCTTGCTAGGCGTTTGCTGGAGATGGGGTACGTGCACTGCAATTTTTTTCCACTAGACCTATGGCCTTAGACTTATGATATGCAGAGCTTCATTCTGAAGGCTAGATATTTTCAGTGACTATGTGTGAAAATGTAGCACTCTCACAGTATTGTATCTTATATTTCACATTCATTAGAAACCCAGGGTCTGTCTGTTAAGTGGGGCATGTGCCCTAGCAACCATTTTTAATCAAATTCTAAGAGAAGGGGATGATTTCTCACACAGAAAGAAATAGATGTCAAGTCAATACCAGCCATTTGCAGCCCTCCTAAATAAGCATCTTGCACAGGTGGAGAGGAAACATCACACAAAAAGCAGCATCGTGAGCAAAAAATAGAAAAAAAGAGTCATGATAAGCTAGTGATTGAAAATACCATGAAAACAAAAATAAAACACAGAAAAAATACAAGCTAGAAAGCACTGACAGCAGTGGCAAAACATGAGAATCACATACTGCATAAAAATAAAAGGGTGCAAAATTTTTTTGCCTATTTGTTTTGAAAATAGAATTGTTGAAACCATTGTAGCAGAAACATTGTGAGAGGCATCCTGTGTTATAATCAGTCCTAAACAAAAATGCTTTTTATTTGCCACATGATGGATTTTACTGCAAAAAAAATGCCAAACCTAGTTCTCCAAATAATGTTATAATTACCAGCAGAAAGTGAATTGCTAAGCAGATGAGAACCGTCATATAGAAGGAAGGCCCCATCCCCCTGACAATGTAAATCGGCTTAGCTTCATTCAAGGCTTCCAGAATGTGTCTCATACTCCCTCGCCTCTTTCTTGCCCCTTAACACTATAGTATTCACAAAACCCCATCATATTTGGTGCCTATCTTCACCTTTAAACGCATAAATGCCTAAAAACATCCAAACCTTTATTGCTACATTCCCAGAGGTTATTCCAGAACAAAAATCCTTACCTTCCCTCTTTTTCTCTTCTGCTCAAATCCTGCCCCGATTTCAGTTAACAGGGCAGATTCCGCCCTTGCTTGCTCCAATCTTCACACCAGTTCTTTTGGCATGATAATTTTTGTAAGAAAGAGGAAAGAAGTGTTTTAGGATTTTTGTCATGAATTTCACTACAGCATAATTTCTGTGCATAGATATGTACATGTAACTGAGCAAGCCTTTAACTGGAAGCATGCTGAAAGGAAACGTGGGATCTATCTCCTGATTTATCCATCGGGTTACTTTTGACTGCCATGCACCCTGCACATCTAACCTGGCCAGTCCCCTGTGCGAGGAGCACAGTAACATATCAGCTAGGGATTGTATAAGATGCTGTACAAATAGAGACCCCATGAGTCAATGAATGGATTTTCATCAGGGGGGAGACGGAGTGGGCAGAGATGAATTTTCCTACTTGCAGAATTCAGCTATTGGAAAGAAAGTGCAATTTTTCCAGAACAGAAGGTGTGGGTGCTGCTTCAGAAGTACAGCTGTGAGGAGGAAATATACTGCGAAACACTTATATCAAGATATCTCATGCAAATGATACACGCGGGTCCAGTATCTGAGAGTCACTGTAGATCTAATTATGTGGAAAATCCATGTGAATTGACTTCTTACAGACTAGTTCCAAATGATCAGCTAATGCCATATAAATTAAGACTACAACAAT
Source organism: Anarhynchus alexandrinus (assembly GCA_008711295.1). NCBI lineage: Eukaryota > Metazoa > Chordata > Aves > Charadriiformes > Charadriidae > Anarhynchus > Anarhynchus alexandrinus. The sequence goes on from VUYV01000014.1 coordinate 3,734,785, forward strand.
ATCACCTTTGTATATGAGTAGTCTTTCTTAATATGGGAAGTAGTATTTTACTGCTCCAGATATATAGATTAACAACTTCAGTTTACATAGTATAGGTAGATAGAGTACAAGCTTCCCTGTTGTCTTCTGTCAATGAACAAACTCCTGTCATATCCATATTCCCACTCAATGGCAGGCATATAAATGAATATATGCACTGAAAACACACAGTAGTTGCTTTAAATAGCTTGCAGTCTCAAGTACCTACAGCTTCGTACTATCTAAAGATGATCTCTCTGAAATAAAAAAGGTGTGAAACGCCACCGTTGCTCTCTATCCTAGGCACTGGAAATGTTATTGTATCTTATAATTCCTTGCAAACTCTAAGATTTTTAATGGCAATACCTAAATCCCTCTTTTGTGATTGTCTCCACTTCCCAATCTCTCACTGCCAAAATATGAAAGCTATTTCATGGGTTCAAGAACAGACATTTCCCCGCATGGAACACAGAAGTCCCCAGAGATACAAGCAAGATCTACCTCAGTCTCATCATTGTCCATTACTTGGCTGTAAAAGGAAATAACAAACTTTTATAATAAAACATGGATATCACACTTTGGGTTTTGATACAAGTGATGAGCTTTCCAGTTACATCATTGATATTCCATCTTCTTTTCAATGTCTCAAGCTTACTCCAGCTTCTAATGCGCTAGGAAGAAATCACAGTTATTTTAGCTAGGTTTCCATTTCAAGCCTGCCTGAGCTCCCTGCACTTAAATTCAATGCCAGCTCTTTCCCACAAATATATGCTGTTAAAGAAGAGAGCTAAAATTCACAGAGCTGTCAAGTAAGATATCCATTAAGATAGTAAGATGCCAGTGTTCAAACTTCAACATTACAGCATTAAATCTCAAAGGAATTCACTTTGTTAATGAGAAACAAGAGAGGAAGTAGTGCGCGATGCAGGGGGGTGGGGGAGAGAGTAAAAATGTGGAACAATATGACAGTGGAATAGAAAGCACAGATTGAGGTACCACAAGGAATCTGAATTCCTCAACTAAGACTTGTCAATGAGATTTTTAGCATATGATATGCAGTTTTAATTAAATTATGGCCCAGAGTCAGAGAACAAAGCCAAAGGCCCAGTTTTTTATTTCATTTTTAGAACAGCGATCTTATCTTCTGCAGCATTTCATGCACTTGTAATTAAATATGGATTTATGGCTTTAAAGTACCTGGAAACACAGCATGACTTTTAGGATTCATCCTGTGCTGAACTCAGAGCAGTGCAGTCAAAGGGTGAGATTTTGGCCCCTGGTGAAGTCAGGGGCAACCTTCTTAATCGGTTCAGAGGGATGTGCGTAAGGTGTGAGGAAGAGAGATTTGCTTGTGCACTGTGTGTGAAAAATGTTACTGTACCTGGGACTAATAAAGAAATGTGTCTCTTTGTGTGTAAACACATTCAATAAAACTTTAATTGTGTTTGTTTATAATAACAGGATGTAATTCTGTATGGAGTTAAAGATTTCTGAGTACTGCCAAAAGTACTGTTTCAATCTGATGGTTATTTTTTGCTGTGCCTGGCAAATCCTACATTTATTGGCAACTCTCATTGCACTTTTTTCACACTCCATCACATTACTTCGAATAAATACATTATCTCTTCTGTTTAAAAAGTATAATATTCTTTTTCCAATGTGGAAATTGCTGCAGAGGGTTTTGCTTGTGCTGATGACTTATTATTAAATATTTTTCAAGTAAGTTTACTGAGTCTCTTAAAATAGAAGTGTAGGCTGGGTGAGAATGTTACCCCCAATCTTGAAATAGTGAATGAATGTCAGAATCTGTTTTGCTGTGTTTGTTTAAGGAGAGAGTGTGGAAACATTAATAAAGTGCATTGGGTTGAGGCTCTCTTGGTATTACTATGGGTAGATAACTTCTTGAAGGTCAGCTGCTCTTAAAACCATCTTTTAAATTCTCACAGGGTGAAGGGTTACGGCGCTAAAGGTAACAAAGCAATGCTTATGGCAACTGAAGATATATACGCATAAAACATCAAGTTCAGGAAGCTGCACCCTAGCACAAAACCTTCCATGATGGACTGTCCCAGTAAAACTGAGGATAATGCTGCTGGCTTAGAAATAATGAGGTTTGTGCTTGCTTGGGACCAAAGTCTGGTGTGTGTATGATATGCTTCCAGAATAATCAGACATATGGGAGTTTCTTGCGGGGGCAGTGTGTTGATATTATTTGTCAGCGTGATGTGTGGCTGTTAAGGCAGGTTAGAAATGGTTCCTATTTTTTCCAGGACTAGCATAAACAGTTTCTAAGTGTATGCAGCTTTAAAACTAAACTGGCTTCATTTTTTAGTACTGGTGAGACGCATAGCGTATGAGTGTTAAATTTCATTTCATTCCACAGAAATTACTGTGATTTGAGAATTTCAGAAGCTTAAAATAAAAATAATAATGATAATAAACAAAATTTAATAGTATCAGGACTCACCCCAATATATACACAACACTTATTCTCATGGAATACACTGATATCTTTCTTTCCTTGTAATATCATTGTGCACAGAAAAGACAACTTAAGTGTTCCTCAAAGCAGAGTCCGGGTACAAACTCACCAACTGCCAAATTACACTATCACAAGAGGAGAATCAGCCTTGATGCTCCACTGCAGGTTGTTTTCATTCATTGTTGTATTTTAATCGCATTTCAGCTGCTGTTTCTGTGAGATGATTTCAAAAACCATTGAATTAAATTGTATTACACTGAAGAGCACTGATCTTGTTTCATTGCGACTGCACTCAAAAAAAAAATTTTATATCTCAGAAAGGTAGAAGTATTTTCTGATGTGATCTAGTCTAAATGGCTTTTTTTGAATGCTCCTTTGAAAATTAGGTCTGGAAATCTGTTTTGAAAATCAGAATCCATCAAAGTCTTTCTCCTGTGAAATTGCTATTTCTCCTTGAAGATTTCTATCTTCAGAGAAAAGATTCCCATTTGACATTAACAAGTAACCCACAACCATTAATATTTTGCCCAAACACTTTGATTTTTCAAACTGCAGACTCTGTTTGCAATATTACTAATTTTTTTTATGTGAACAGAACACAGAGAACAGGGGCTACCCAAAGAGGTTAGGACCCTATCCTACACATTCAGACAGAAATCCACAGTGGCTTATGGCATGAACAACAAATACAAAACTCTTTGTAATTTGTATAGATTCACTGTCCAGAATACAGACTAAGATGTTAAAAGCAAAATAATTAGAACTTAACCAAATACAAAGCAGACCTCAGTAAAACCAGCACAAATCCCCTACCTTTGATAATTATGGATTTATGAAAAGAAATTTATAGCTACCTTCCTAAGTATTTCTTATGAACTTCCAGCCAACGTGTGAGTTATACTCTTTTCCTTCAGTAGTTATGCACTAGAAGTGAACAGTATCTGAAGGGGGCCTACAAGAAAGCTGGAGAGAGACTTTTTACAAGGACATGTAGTGGTAGGGCAAAGGGTAATGGCTTCAAACTGGAAGAGGGGAGATTTAGAATAGATATTAAGAAGAAATTTTGCACTCTGAGGGTGGTGAGACACTGGAACAGGTTGCCCAGAGAAGTTGTGGATGCCCCATCCCTGGAGGTGTTCAAGGCCGGGTTGGATGGGGCTTTGAGCAACCTGGTTTAGTGGGAAGTGTCCCTGCCCATGGCAGGGGGGTTGGAACTAGATGATCTTTGAGGTTCCTTCCAACCTAAATCATTCTATGATTCTGTGATTTAAACTCACATTCAAGCATTTTTCAGAACAGAAGGCTTAGGCCTCAAAGACAGATCTGTTCTGGGACTGATAATTAATTTTAGGTAAAGATGGCTGAAGAAAGTGAAAAGTTTTTTCATGTAATTGTCCCCAGCATTTCTTCTGGCAGATGGGTGATTTATGATCTTTTGTTCTTTTGAAAACCTCTCTCTCAGTCACCAAAGTGTATAAGATGACGGCCACAAGTGGTCAAGATTTAACCTCCTAAACTCCTTGCCAGTGAGCTGTATTTACTAAGGCTGTACATAGTCCATTGCAATGTTAGTTTTAACCAGCTTCACACTTATCCTAAAATACGTGATGACCTAGGAGTTTGATCATGGCCTGTTACTCAATGTGCTCATTAGGTAAACCACATAAGGGTATTAGCCTGAAACATCCTGATGACTTGCAATTATCTTTTCTTATGCTATGTCCCGTGGAAAATGTCTTTGCAAACTTTCCCTTTGACTTCACTTCCTGGGTTCACTTCTTCAAATGGTGCAGATGACTATTAAAGGCAAGCAATGTATTTGATGAAGAAAGTGTTTCAGTCAAACAGAGCTCCAAACTTTTCATTACTTCATGCAAAATGCTAAAATCCTCTGCATTTTCTGTAGCTGAGACCACATAAGCACACATAATTACAATATGTGCATGTCACAATGGAAAATTAATTTAAACTGGTGTGCTCTCAACCACGCAATTTTAACATAATTTTTCTAGGAACTATCCCTAAAGCAATGCTTACATCACCTAGAAAGAAAAGAAGTTTAAAATATTTCAAAAATTTGCAGTCCTCTTTATCTGCTACTTCTCCTCCCTGAGAAATTTCATGCCCCCAAAGGCTTTTCCAAACCATATAACCTGATGTTAAGAGCTCAGTAGATTCAGTCAAGAAATAGAAATGTCATCTGAGTTGTATTAACTCCAAAACACAGTTGCAGTATTCACTGTTCAGTCATCAATAACAAATTGAAGACGCAAGAGGATAACACTCAGAACAAAAGTCTGTCCTGTAAATACCAAATATAAAGGTAATTCAAGAACTCTGTAAGATGATTGGATATATTCTATGCGCAAAAAGGAACTTTTTCAAGTCTTATTTGGCATTAATGGTACACAAAAGCCCACTTTGAATATTCTTTAAAATTTTCCCCTCCACTTTCATACCTAATAATAGTCTGTCTCACCACAAAATTGTTGTCCTAGGCTTTCAGAAAACATGATTTATTTTCCATTCTCCTTTAACAAAAATTAAAAAATAAGCATATTTATTTCTGCAAGCTCAGGACTTCCAAATTACATCATATAAAGGACAAGCCAAATGTTTTTAGCCTGGTCAGATTTTCTATATACTTTTTTTTTCGCTTTAAATTTTTTGTGGCGATTTTGAAATGCTTGTGGAGTCTTGCAGCATTTAGGAATATCTTTTGTTTTGTTTAACAGAAAAGCACATAAGCTCTTATTCACGATGATTTATCACTGTGATAACAATAAATGTTGATTTTCTTTTCTCAAGCTGCTCTGTTTTTTTTCCAGTTAGAGTCATAAGAAAGACAACATTAACAAAAGCAGAAGAAAAGTAATGAGAAACGCATTTTTAAGACGCTTTTGAAGTTGTGAAAAGTTTTTTGTATTAACAATATTCAGCCATTCTCTGCTGCTTCTTAGCAAAGTATTTCTGACATACAAATCAATTTTAAGAAAGAAGTTAAACAAATATTCTAATGGAGTGTATATCAGTTTAGATTCAACTGTGTAACTATGTTTTTCATCTGCACACACATGCACACATGTAAGCACTTTACTGCTTTGCTCACTTAGCTGACACAATTAGTCCACTACTCATTTCACTAGAGGGGAGCATTTGTCTGTCATTTTCCAAAGTATTTAACGCAGGAGGAATTCCTAACACACCCACTTTTGCCTCCTTTGTTTTGTTTGGGGGTAAAGGGGAGGGCTGGCTTGTAGATAGGATCTCATGAATCACTCTGGGAACTGCACAGCCAAGTCAGATATATATGTATTTCCTAACCTTATTGCTACTGTGATAAATGTCTCCCTATACACCATAGCAATGATTCACTTGTGCAAATACACAGCTTCAACCAGGTGGCCATAGTTACACCCCAGGTACTGAAGAAACTGTAAAGTGAGGCAACAAGGTATATGGAGTCTATACAAATAGCACCAGGAGGTTTATTATTTCTGCTCTTGGTGATTCAGCAGTGAAAAAATGTCATGTTGTCTGTGGGCCACTCAGAGCACATCACCTGTGGGGTGGTTTGTGTTCCTTGAAGCAGTGACTTTGGGAGCTATGGGCCAACTGTGTGTATTGAAACATTTTGTTGTGTCGTTAGCTAGAGCTGCAGTCCCAAATAGTTTCAGAAGGTCATCCCTTGTCAGTTGCTGTCCCAGGCATCATTGCATGGTACAGTGTGGGAAAGATGACTTCACAAACTCAGTCCTGAAATATATCAAGCTGTTGCAGTTCCACTGAAAGATCAAGGGAAGCTGAAGCTGTTGAGCAGCTCTAAAGAAAAATCTGTGAAAGGTTTTCAGCTGCAGCCTATCACACACTCTCATTGCCTATGACTATAAGCATTTATGAATACGGGAGACTTCTTCTAAACTATGCATTTTTTGTTTGCTGAAGTCTTTGTTCTAAGGGTGGGTCTGTGCACATTTTTGCTAGAGATATAAAACAGGTTATGTCCTCCATTTTAAAAAGCATGCTTAGATTAAATCCTAAGAATAATTTCAAAGAAAAACAATGGAGTTATTAGGGTGTTATTTGTCTGAAATGCTTAAGAATAAAAGAAACAGGTTCATTTATAAAACTGCTATTGTGCTCGAGTCCTTCAAAGGGCCACAGATGACTACCATAATTCTTAAAAAAAAGGGCTTGTGGAGAACGGTGATGGAGACAGAAAAAATGATGGAAAAAGGAAACTTCTTTCATAACCATTTAGTTATAAAGTTTCATTAGTAAAAAAGTATGAATTCATTATGTACTTCATTGCTAGATCATGATTCTTTCAACTGTCCTAATGCATGGCATGTATTTATTTTCTATTAGCCATCTAGAAGCAAAGTGTTTAATCTGAACTAGATATCTGGGCTTCTTGTATAGTTAAGAGAGGAAGATAAAGATGGATAGACAATCATTCAGACCACTTTCCTTCCCCATTTCTCTTAAGGAATGAATTATTCTCAAGGGAACGCAATTTGGTTCTTGTAAAGGGAGAGTAGACAATTAGTGCAGAACAGATATCCAACTTTTAGGTGGTTATGTCTACAGAATTATAGAACTAGTTGGGAAATGTCCTTCACTGTGATTAGCTCTAAGGTGTCGTTCCTGTGGCATTGCAAATATTAGGAAAAATCATGTTGTAGAATTTCTTTTCCATTAGAAGATATGGAAAGATACTACTTGTCTAAGGTAATAAAAATATAGTACAACAAGATCAAGATCCGTGGGCTGAGGAAGTACCATGTACCTCAAGATAGCATTTCCCCATTTCTAGAATACACAGAACAATTTGGCATTTGACAACTTTTGGTATTTCACCTTTCTGTCCTAAGGCAGGATGAAAACATGTTTCAAAAATACTGGAAATTCTCATGACGAACCTCTTCATTTTAATTTAATAATTATATGAAAAACTTAGGTTTGGGGTTTCTTTCAAAACTGAGAGTTTTGGAACAACTCTTGAAGAACCCCTCCCTTCCAATCTTTCTCTGACGGGAATTAAAAAGATTGTGATACATGAATTGTTGTCTTTTGGTTTCATAAGCATTATTAACTCCACCTTAATTTCAGTAACTTGATGTTTATGCTGGAAAAGTAAGATGTTTGAACCTTAACAGGTTGCAAAAGTCTTTTTTTTATCTTGCATTCCTGGTTTATCTGGGGTTTCCATCTGCATTTCTTGTTCCTGGCATTTATGTAGTAATTGAAACTCATCTAATTGACAATAGTTACGCTAAGGATACTTCCTGTAGTTGTATCCAGTAAAACATGAACTCCTGAGCTTACTTCAGTGACTAAACTTCAACTATTTTTCAAATTGTATAATTAACTTCCGTTTTCCAGAAAAAAAAAAATTATTATTTCAAACTTTTCCCTCTTGGCCACTGGTCAAAGCAATGGTTTTCTTTGAGAGTAAATCACAATAGTGATATATCCTCTGGAGAACTGTAAAAAGTACAATATATAGTTTCTTCCATCTAAACACAGCTTCACAATGCTAATGAGCCTGAATACATTTGAAGGACTTAAACCTTTTGTCATGCTGAGTAGTATAATTAGATTATAACTTAAGATAACCTCAATAAAGAAGAGTTTTCTTGTTTGCTGTGTGGCTTTCTTCACAGGTTTGTGTGAAATCAGATTCCCAAAGAAGTTATCTAAGATAACTTTGTCCCCGTTCACCACACGACTCAATGAAGCATTGCCTCACACCCTAAAGACATTGCCCACATCAAGGCACACATTGCAAGAGGAATTTCCCTCATGGGAGAGTGAGACGCACAATACTAAGCTGCTGCTTGGAGACAGGCCACCAGTTTTGAATGTAACTTCTGAAAAGGGTTGGACCCCCAACAGTAGACTCTCCTCTCCTTCATAACTTTGGGTCTTGGTGTGTGTATTACAGCTCATACCAGTGGCCTGCCAGGTATTTGGGGTTATACAGTAGCACTGCACAGCAGACAGGAGAGGAAAGGGCCTTGCTGCAGAAGCAGTCAGTTGTGTGAGGCTCATTCCTGTTATTTGACATTCAGCAGTGCCTTTGCCCAAGGACTGAAGATTTCCCTTTAGATTTTGACCACTGAAAAATACCGATAGGAACAATTAGTCAAATGTCTGAAGAACTGCTGAAGGAAGAAAGAAAAGTCATGTTTTGGAAAGAAACCAGCTGTCATTTTCTTGTTAGAGACAGGACCCATACAATTATTTTGGCTGAAACTAGTGCAGCTTTGGTGGGTTACAACTTTCACACTTTGATCTCCATTTGAATTCCTCAGAGAAGCTGGTGTCTCTTTAGAATTGGTCTACCTGTGTTTTGTATATGACATGCCTTAAAATCCAGATCTGAAATCTTGGGTTTAAAAATGGTCGTGGAGGCTGAAAATATTTATATATGTAATAGTAATGTTTACTAAAAGGTGTTTTGAAAGAGATACAAAAATTTGTTTTCCTTCTACCTCACCCTCTCCTTAAGTAAATGGAAAAAAAATCCTAAGAATAGGCTACTTTCTGGGTGCAGTTGTCGTTGCACTAACTTTCCAATAAAGCAATTGGAGCTAATCACCATGGCAAACAAGCAAATAGTCTGCTGGGTTGACCTGTGCAGCAGCTGCTGTGTTCTCTTTCCTACTTTGGGTGTCTACTGGACTTACAGGAAGCAGAATTGCCTACTCTGCAAAAAATAAAAGATTAACAGATACTTATTGGAATGTGATCTCTTCAGAACTCAGCACTAATAGAGGTTGAAGTTAATTATGCATTTAACTTCTGGTTAACGTCTAACCAGCCAGGGCACTGGGTGTACTCTTGTCATTTCAACAAAAAATACGAGATGACTCATCTAAGCAATGGATTAGCCCTATCTTAGGTCTACACAAAGGTTTACTATTTTCTGCTAAAAAAGTATGAGCTGTCAAGAAAGGTAAACTTTCCATACGCCCCATTCTACTGACAAGCCTTGAGATCACTCGGTGTTTGCTAAATCTTTGAGAATCAGATACGATTGGCTTGAAATAAAACTTCTGGAAAAAATAATTTTACTTACGAGCAACTATCCTAATACTTGTACTTGAGGCATTCCTTTAATTCCTTTATAATTCCCATATGGACTTCCCTTGATTAAAGTTAACTTGTTCTGCCTCTCTTGCAAACCCAGCCCTCACACGGCTTAGCTGTTCCTGAGTCTTCAGATTGGAAACCTATTTTTCTCCCTGTATGAGCTAGATTTGTCTGAGGACCGTGAACATGAAAGAATGCTATACTTCACTCTCTATTCTTACAAACTCAAATGCTGGCCTGTTCTAGGAGATAAGATTCTCAATAGATCATCTTTGGTTTTAAATTCCCATTATCATTGAGTTACTCAAAGTCCTACATTACAGAGTTGTTCTTGTTGATTAGGCACGTGGGATCTAGCTGTGCTATGGGTTTTGCCCTTAAAATGCTCTTTGAGACTGGTGTTTGCAGTATGCAGTTGGGTAATGTTCCTTTTCAAAATTCAAGCATCACTATACTCAAAGAAATTATTTTTCTAGTCGCCCATTTTTCTAAATGTCTCACTGAAATCACTCAGGGATCTACCTTCTCCTCGGTACTTGCTTTTTGACCCATGATCCAGTATGACACAATACCCTTCCCTTTAAAGTATCCTTTTTCAGAAGGGACATTACATGATTAAACTTAGCATAACGAGCTGTATTGCCAGTGCTATAATGCCTCATGGAGCTCAGCTGAATCCTGCAGGGTCAGTGTAGTTCTCTGGGTTAAACCAATGAGCAAACACTGCAATCATCAAACTTTTTTTTTTTTGTGAAAAATAACCTAAATGATACTTAGGTAATGATAACTGGAGGTTTATCAGAGATTAAGATGTTTGTAATAACTCTCGAAAACTCACATTTTTTTTCTAACGTGAGCTTAGAAGCTCAGCTGAGAACACTGAGTTGAAACAAAACTACTTCCATTTTTCTTACAAAAGGGGAGAAAAATATTGCTTGCAGAAAGTTTAGCATTTTTTATCTTGTACACAAGCAATCTGGAAATTAAAGTTTTATTATGAGTAATTTTTTTCAGTTCCATATCTGACCATTGTTTCTTTCTGTACATGTTCATTTCGGCAAGACATGAGTCAATATTTAATATAAAACTCCGACAGTGTGTTATTGGTATCAGTATTATAAATGTTTGTCTAATGCATTAGGCAAACTATTGCAGGATTTGGTTTCATGTCATATAAGGAGAGGAGAACAGCACTTGTTGAGACTTTGATCTTATCCTTATCAGCATTAGTTCTTTCAGCTTCTCAGATAATATGCTGCACAGAGAAGTAATGATCACCAGTTGGTTAGTACTGCAAAAAAGGGAGTGTTTCTTGGAAAATGTAGAAAATCTTTAAGAGGTCGGGGGAAAGGGTATTGCGTATTTCTGAATTGTGTTGAAATATCTCCTACGGCTTTTCTCCTCCCATTACTACTATGATGTTTTAACCCTCCCAGGTGGTGGGAAATATTTTAAAGGGGAGTTTCTTTGTATATTTAGCAATGTGGGAAAGCTATGAGAGGGGTGTTCCCTGAAAGCAGTGACTCATCCCTTGAGTTGATTCTGTAAGAATACAGGCTTTGTTTACTGTGGAACTACTGCAATAAGATACATTTTTATTGAGGCATATAACTTTCACTATATGTACCTAAAATTAAAAATTCACAAAATCGCTTGACATGATGCACCTACTAGTTTCAGAAACGGCCCCCAGTTCTTTTGCTGTATCCCAAGCAGAACCCTTGGTTTTGAAGGCTCTGCGTGTATTTGCACGTATCCCAAGTCACAGTAAAATTTGCCATCTTTCTCTGATAAGAAAATTATTAACATTCTTCCTCTTTGTTCGTGATTAAGGGAGATACCTCTTATTCTGTGCAGGCATTTAATGGTTAGAGAATTTTTCTTGAGCCTCAGAGACAGAAACACAGGTATCTCTGGGCAGCCAGATGATGCTGGATCTCCAGTTTGTTCTCTGATTTGGATGACTGAATCTAAAGAGCATATTGCTTTGTGATGCCAAGGTTAAACATTTTCACGTAAACACTTTCTCTGTTAATAACATAAAAATAAATAAAAATAAAATGCTCCATTTTATTTTAAATGTAAGACTTTGCCTGCACGTGAAGTCTCTCTCCAGTTTCTAAGCTATTAAGATTCTCCCTTGGTCCAATATTTAATTACTCCATAAGAAAAGAAGCAGATTTTGACACAAGAGGCTTTTTCTTCTCCCCACCGACTATACAAGGAGTTTAATCCCTTACCTTTGTCTTCTTAATTCTTCCTGAATTAGTCACCTAATATAGATGATGTGAATACTACGTGTGTTACTGAGGGCTGTGAATTCCAGCTGGTGTCCAAACACCTGAAAGCTGATGTTGTAATGCTGGGTTTAAGGGCCTGCATGCCATCTAGGCTATACACGTAAGGGTGTTTCCACAAGAAACTCTTCATTTAGATAAAATTGCTGTGATTAACACTAATGTGAACCAAGATATCTTAACAAAGATCAATCTACATGTTTTAGATGTTTTATAGGGTTTGTACTATGTGGGTCACATATTAAAAATATTCTCAAATATCTTTAGCTTTCTTTACATATCTTTAAGTATACATATCTTAGGATACATATCTTTAGGTGTGTGTCCAGTCAGAGAGTTCTTCTCTTTAGTAATTGGATAAAGACCTAGTGCTTTTGCTTCCCAGCTTAAGATGGGTGCCTAAAACAACTAAAATAGATGACACTGTAAATTTCTTTCCATTGAGAGATTTCAGACTATTAACAAAGTAAAATTTAGATATCTAGTATAAACTGAAGTTAAGTAAGATATATCTTACCACCATATTACAGTCTTGAGGTCACAGCTCCCCTATTTAACTTTGGGAATGGGAGCAATATATGTTCTATAAAAACAACTGATTTTATGAGGTCAACCTGAAGATATAGAGCTTGCTATCCTATTAGCATGAATTACTAGATCTTGAAAATATCAAAGACAATAGAAAGGTTTGTGTAGACATGAGCAAAATTGTCTATGACTATCACAGTCACAGTCTGTGAGGAGAACAGTTTGGAAGGTTAAAAGCGTGTGTGTAGTGGAAGAGTGTCCCTTTGTACTTTGTAGCTGCAAGCTTGATTAAATTCAGATAAATGATTTAATATTTACGGTGCAGTTACACATGAGATGCAAGAAGGGTGAAAATATTTTAAATTCTCTCCTGATCTGAATAAGCTTTCCGGCATTATGTAGGTCCCAAGAGGAAGAACTGAACTGCAATACTCAATTCCATAATTTAATCTGCTAAAAATTTCTTGGAACAAGCATATTGGAGTTATGAGAATAATTTTTAATGCCCTGACATAGCAGGCAGTAAATTGACTTGATAGAGGAATGTCTTGCCCCCCTCTTTTTAAGCTAGAAGTGAGTTGTTGGTGTCCCATTTGTTAAGCTCAAATAATAGCACTATAACTATTCACCTTATCTAAGTAGACTGACACTTTCCAGGTCAAACAAGTTCTATCATACTATAATTAGTTTAACCTTCTCTTAAAACTCCATTTCAAGCAAAATCAGCCTTAAAAGTACTTATTGTGAATTGAAAGCCTAATTTCATTTCTTCCACTTGTAGTCTGATAGTTCTATCTGAGCTGTAACTCTGCTCTTTTGATGGCCTTTATGAATAGACTGTTGTTAGCTGACCACCAAAGACCACAATCCAACTTTTTTTCAAGCTTCTAGAAAGAAACTACAATGCCATATTGAGAATTCCTCCTTTTGCATAGGAAACCCCATTGATAGCTTGGTTCACATATTAAAGTCAGTCACAGCATGTCAAATCCATTATCAGTCTCACATCAATTCTCATCTGAAATCCCCAATTACATAGCCCAGAGCACAATCCAACAAGACAAACTCTGTAATCAAATGCAGAGAATGTTGACTGGAATATACATGTGTGTGTGTATTTATATACTTATATATGTATGTTCATTTTAATATTTCCATTATAAACAACAACAACTTGCCCTATGCCTATTTATAATGCTCACGAAATGTTCAGAGATTCAACTAATAACACATTAGCACTTAGCCAGCTGGAGAATTGGTGACAGCTGCCAATTACTTCGAATTCTTCTAATAAACAATAGTTTCTCCCCCTCTTGAAATATATGGAAATGGGCTATTGTTATTTTAAGTGCTGCTGTACTGAAATGGCACCTGTGCTTGCTGTAACGTGGAACATTGCATTCCAAGCAAGAAACAAAGCTACATGGAACTCCGTGTCCTAACCTATTCTCTGTAGAATCTATGAATCTATTCAAGACAAAAGAAGGGGAAAAAAAATGACAAGGAAGCTATCTCCATTGCTTTCATTTGGACCGTGTTTACCTGTCACTTACTTTGCCCATAGTACCAAAAGATAGACCATGATTTTTGAAACAATGAAGATGGTCAAGGGAATGCTAATTTTTCAACCATTACTCGTGAGATCTACATATACATTAGTACAAGAGCACGCCTCAAGGGCTCAGCAACTTCTGTGCTAACAATTTAAGCGTGCCTCGCATTCCTGTTCACTCAACTTCTTCCATTAAGTCACCAGCTTTTTTCCAGTTGCTCTTCTATTGTATTTCAGTAATTGGGACAATCCATACAATATGTGTTTACAAATCATGAGCTGGCAAACAGGATTTTAGTCCTTAATTTCCTGCATAAACCTCTCCCATCCCAGTGCAATTTATGAAAGAGTCAGTTTTATAGCCAGTAGAAAGGCTAGTTATGGTAAACCAAAATGCTGCTGCTGTGGGGTATGGTTTTTTACATATCTAGTGGTGTGCCCCTGTAATCAGGTTAAACCCCTACAGCTTGATGAAGAATAAAGCAGAAATTTAAAGATATTTATTCAGTTGAGCAAAAGATTTTTTTTCTTTAGTTCTCACTGAAGTAGAAATTTCAAAATTTCATAGAATCATAGCATCATCTAGGTTGGAAGGGACCTTTACGATCATCGAGTCCAACCATCAACCTAACACTGCCAAATCCACCACTAAACCATGTCCCTAAGCACCACATCTACCCATCTTTTAGATACTTCCAGGGATGGTGATTCCACCACTTCCCTGGGCAGCCTGCTCCATGTTTGATAACCCTTTTGGTGACAAAGTATTTCCTAATATACAATCTAAACCTACCCTGGCATAACTTGAGGCCATTTCTGCTTGTCCTATCACTTGTTGCTTGGGAGAAGAGAGCAACCACCACCTCTCTACAACCTCCTTTCAGGTACTTGTACAGAGTCATAAGGTCTCCTCTCCTTTTCTCCAGACTAAACAACCCCAGTTCCCTCAGCCTCTCCTCATCAGACTTGTGCTCCAGACCCCTCACCAGCTTTGTTGCCCTTCTCTGGACACGCTCCAGCACCTCAATGTCTTCCTGGTAGTGAGGGGCCCAAAACTGAACACAGTATTTGAGGTGGGGCCTTACCAGTGCCGAGTACAGGGGAATGATCTCTTCTCTAGTCCTGATGGCCACATTATTCCCGATACAGGCCAGGATGCCATTGGCTTCTTGGCCAACTGAGCACACTGCTGGCTCATATTCAGCCAGCTGTCAGTCAACACCCCCAGGTCCTTCTCCGCTGGGCAGCTTTCCAGCCACTCTTCCCCAAGCCTGTTAGCGCTGCATGGGGTTGTTGTGACCCAAGTGCAGGACCCCACACTTGGCCTTATTCTAATCTGTTTCAACAAGTGTACTTGGGGGGTGGGGGGGGAGAAGGGAGAACAGGCAGTTACTCATCCTTCCCATTGCCCCATACAGATTTATGATCACATTTAATTGCAAAACACATCACTAAGGGACAATACAATGGACAGAAAGCTATATAGAAATCAATATATCTGTCTGAGTTCTGAGTCTCCTCTAACTCTCAACAGGTAAACCGATATCACAAAAAGAACAAATTTTTTAAATACGTATAAACTTCTCCAGGCAAAGTCAATTCAGACATACTGATATTTAATTGTAGAGTTTTCAGGATTCAGATTTTGGTTGCATGTTTGTGTACATGTATGATGTTTATAATCTTAATGTCCTCATAGTGTAAGCTCAGGTTCTGATTTGATTTCCACGTGTTTGGAATTGCTCTAAAAGAAGGTTTTGGCTCAAGCTCACCTCTAGCCCATCCCAATCTAGTCCAGAAATAATGTATCTTCTCACAACACATTTCTGAAGACTTTTTGGAGTCCTAGAAAACCCTTCGCAGCATTTTAACCACGTTCAAATGTATGGTCTGCACAGTATATGACCATTATGCTTACTGCAACTGGCACATTAAATCAGCATGCCAGCATTGCTTTCTCCAGCCTCTGTGACTTAGCAAAAAAAATGTCCTGAGGTATTGTAACATGTTATTTTTTTCCCAGAAAAACAAACAAACAAACAAAAAAAGGTAAGTCTGATCAAAACAAATTAATGAGATTAGACTGAAGTGTTTTACATGTTGTAATAAAAAAAGTCTGCTACAGTCAGTGTTCAGATCTGTTTATCCACAAGGCTTTCCCATAAATGTCTTTTGCCAAAAAGCACTCGAATGACCTCCAAGATAGGCTGCTTAACTTGACTGTACTCTTGCTTCTATTTTAATTAGACTTTAAGTGGTAAATATTTACTAATTGCCCTCTGGGTAAATAATTAAGGAGTCTTGGTCTGTTTTGCTAAAGTAAAGTTCATCTGGCAACACTTTCAGATCACAATCTAGACAGGTCTATGTTAATTAAATGTCCTCTTCCCGTATCATTTTTAGAAGCAGGAGTTTCTGAGATGTGAAGATTAGATGTTCACGGAAGGAATAGGCCCAGCAGGGCCTCAGAGGCGGCCGCTCCTCCACGCTGCCTGCTCCGGCAGGAGCCTGGTTTCAGATATGCCTGGTTTATCCTACCCACATGCACTGTCTCTTCCACTGCCCCCCATCACACCCCAGTGTGCACCAGTAGTATTTCCAAGTTAAGTTCCCCTGTAGCCTCAGTTACCAGTGTCTTGCACATGGGGGCCAGGGGCAACCCTCAGCCCTGGGCAGGCAGGATCTGTCCTGGCCCCAGCCAGGAGTAGGATGTCCAGGGGGGACTGGGGACAACTCCAGCCCTGGGCATTGGGCACCTCCTTGAGGCTGGGGACTTGCCAAGGTTGGGTGGCTGTTGGCCCCACGGGTGGACTCAGCTTGGTGAATGTGGGGAGCTGGAGACCAGCAGAAGGGACTGACATCCCTGGGAGGCTGAAATGGGTCCTGGGCCATGGGTGGGGTGGGGGACAGGCCCCAGGGGGCCGGGAATGGACAGGGAGGTTCGTCGGTGCCCTCAGCCCTGACAATCAGCAGAAAAGCTTCTCTACCACACACAACAGCCATGTGTATTCTGCTATTTTTCACATTCTTTCAACTTGTTAAGATCTGTGCAGACTTTTTCTGTGGTGGCCATGGTCAGATTCCTATACAAAAATCAGTTCCCTCGCCAAGTGGAGACTTTTCAGGATGTCTGGAGAATCAGAGTTCCTCAAAGAAAAGATCACAGTATATTTTTTTATCACTTACTTCTGAAACAGTGCAATAGAATAATACTTCCATGTACATCTCATGCTAAGTCACATGCTTGAAGTATGGTAAAGCTGTAAGTACCTAAAGCCATGCTCTTACAATAGTACCTTATCCTTATGAAGAGCTATTGTCCCATTTTCTCTAAATGTCATAACTTGCAGGAGCGGCAGCTTTTGAGATTTGAACAAAAAAATAATTTGAAACCACTCAATACTGAGGAATATTTTAAAGGACTTCATAAATGCTTAAAAAAGTTAGATAGATGGTCACTATTCTTGCTCTACAATTACTCAAGAAAAAGGCATAGTTGCATTGCAGGGAGTTCAACAAAATGATTTGCTCAACAAGAATTTTGCTTTAAAAAGGAATTGTGAGGTTGATTAAAAGACAGGATAGAAGTAAATACTTTTAATGTCATGTTAAATCAATAAGACATTCACATACAGAATATTCCATTCATCTTATTGGTAGTCTGTTTTAAAAGTCCAGGAACAAGTGACAGACTATTAGACACATGAAGAAGAATGAAAGGAAGGATTGTTTAGTTTAAAGAAGAAATCAACAAAAGGAACAGAAGACAGAGGTATGTAAAGAATAATTGGAGAATGTTACTGAGGAAGCATTGTAACCCTTTGTCAGACTTTATTTTATGGAATTTCAAAGCAATAAGTTATTAACACAGACAACAGGAACAAACATAAAAGACATAAGATTGTATTAAAAATCCATCTACCTTATGTTTCAGGGCTTACCTCAGATAATAATCTAGAGGTAGCAGGAAGTAAGTTCTCCTGGTTTTTAAATTATCTTTGAAATTTGTAGCATGAAACTGATTACAATCAGTTATGATGTATGTATGTCTGTATGTCTGTTAGTAGAGAGTGATCCAAGCAAATGGAAAGTTGTATATCCACCCTTGTGACTTAAGCATTTCACAAAGAGTTTGAAGTTCTGTTTCTTTTCTGCTTTCCTATTTCTCCTTGGAGCGTGTCTATTTTTCTTGGATCAAGGATTAAATTAAAAAGAAAGGGTAAAAAAAAGAAAAAAAAAAACAACACCACCCTAGACCAGTAGGTAGCTCTTTAATTTTATCCTACACTTATATACATTATAGGATCATAATAACTGTATGTTATACTTAGGGGATTTCTTTTAGTCTAATAACAGAAGCACTAGACAATATCTGATGCATCAAAATACAAAAGACATGCTATTAAATTATCAGTATCTGCAATGGAATGCAGTGACATTGAAAAGAAAGACAAGAAAAAAGATGACAAGTCCTGTCAGGGCTTCTCTAGTGACAAGGGCTTTCTCTCCCTGATGAGATGAAGACATAAAGGAGATGCTAGTGAAGACATTTTCAACATGATTTTATTAATACATTTAAATGACTGATCAGAGATGAGAATAGTGTGCTAAACTGGATTAAAGAAAAACATTCATGATCTTTTCCCATCCCAATACCCGTTAAATGCAGATTGCAAATAAAATCCATATTAAAATACTTACATAGTTGTTCCAGAATAACCTATCTTCTCTATTGTGGCTTCTGGTCATTTTGGTGGTGGTGGTGGGATTTTGGGGGTGAGGAGGTTGGGTTTTCTTTTCCTAGAAGCACAAAAAAGCCTGCAGGCAAACCCAAGATTTACTTGGTAAAAATGTATGGAAAGGGATAATTTCTACCTTGAGACGTCTGCAATTTAAGCAGACATCTGGGTGGGAGGAAAAGAAAGGAGGCACTAAAAAGGGTCACAAAACAGGTCAGTGGCAAAGCTGTGAAGAGAAGTCAAGCGTCATATCATCAACCCTAGGGCCTCTAGGCATGAACAGCTTACTTAGGAAATTTAATTGATACTTACATACATTTTATCAAAATCCACTCAACAGAAACAATATTTTGCTCTAATTCTTTCAGGCCAACCAGGCATGCCAAGGTGCTTCATGGCTTGGAACTGTAATAGAGTGCTGCAGCTGCCTCAAAAAACACCAGGAAAGTGTGTGTGTGTGTGTGTGTTGGGGAGGTTAGAGTTCTCCTGTAGGAGCATGAAAGACATTGCATGACTGCAGCTTCTCACTTTGACTGCTGATCCAGCCTGTAATCTGCTCTGTGAGTAATCCTGCTTTCTGCCACCCTGTTGCTCATTATTCATCTCCTACCCGGGGTTTTAAAGTTTTGGTTTGGACAAGGTGATCGTGTAATCTATAGCCAAAGAAACACGACTGTAGGTACCCAGGCAGAGTTCGGGTTTGTTTTACATAAACTGTTGCATGTCTTGTGGAAGTGAAATAAGACTTTTTTCATTATTGGACTTTCTCCACTATTTCTAAATTGTTCAAGACAAAAACTGGCAGCTGAGAGTGCATGGGAAATTCCTGTTGAAGTCAGTGGCAGATTTGCACGATTGCTACATGACCCAATAAGTGTGTAATCTACTTGTGATCAGGTTTTAATTAGGTACGGACAGCCACGTTCCAAAATAAAGAGCAATTCCAATGACAATGGTCAATGTCTTTACCCATCCAGAGCAAAACTCGAGCCAAGTTTTCAAATGTGTTTTATGTCTTTGCTTTTACCGTTTGGATGTCTTGCTAGTCAAAAATAGAAGTGCCGTATTTCATGTGCTGTGTACTTCCAACTGTGACCCGAAGGATGAACATGAAGTCACAAGAAAGTCTGTTCCTAAATGTTTTTTTCTGTTTGATTTTGTGATTCAATAAATAGTTTACTTGGTCATCTGACACAACCCTTTAAACCTTTGGACATTAACCCATTGATTTTCTTACTCCTGTAAAATGAATAGAAAATTAAAGGAAAAGTGTGGTATTTTCTCAAGATATTGTAAGAATAGAAGATCTCATTACAAGTCTTAAACTCAAGATGCTACTGATATTTTTACTATAGAGCATGAATCAATAAGTATTTTCATTTATTGTGCATTGTGTGTTTCTTATGCAATAATTTAATGCAGGATATGGTTTATATACCAATCTTATCACACATAAGTGCTAAATGTATTGTAATTTATATGATAATGTTTCTCTAGTCATATTAAAAAACAGTTTCATTGACCAAATGCTACAATAAAACAGCGATCTTTTTATCTTCATTTGGATATTTTACAAATGTACCCTTTCCCTTGCCTTTCCTGTTTTGAAGTTAGCATAGTTAAAAATATTGGAAAGGGAATTATAAATTGAGCAGTAATGTCACTAAGGGTCTACATTATTTTAATTAAAATAATGTAGAGTCTTTCATCTTCAAGAATCTCAAAGTAATACATGCTCTTTATATATTTACAACTTGCTGGTACTGTTATCATCAAAGCCTGTGTCGATATTTTTCTTTGATGTCAAAAAGTGCAGTGTTTGTCTTCAAGATTCCCAAAACATTAAACATGTGGGAGAGGGGGAGGTGAAGAAGGAAGACCAGGCATGAGGAGATGTATTTGCAATGGAAGGTTTGGAAGTGCATCATGAGAAATTTTTTCTGGACTAAATGGTCTATTACAGAGGCTTAAGAAAGGATGTAAGAACAAGGTGAGCACTGGGTAATCCTCTCTTTGCTGTACTCTTACAGATCCTGGGAATCAGCAGCTAAATGCCTTCCTGACCCAAAGACCCTGTCTACCTTTGTCAATTAATATACAATAACGGATGTGTTCACCACTAAACTGTGCAGTTCTTTTTTGACCACATCATGCTCTTCGCCTCCATACTAGTCTGCAGCAACAAGCTCCGCTGCGCTGTAATGCCGTCTAGAAAAGTGTTCCTTTGCTTTGGTTTGTGTTTAGTTTGAAAAGTCAAATCAGGGAAAAAAAAAATACATACTCCTATGCAAAGGTACTATAATTGTACCTCTGCATCTTAACTTATACCATAATCTTTCTTCTCTTTACAAGATTTGAAGCAAAGAATAGAACACAACATGAAAATGGCGATATATCCTTACTGTAGTTTCTGTCATGAATACTGCAAATGAGGAATGCTGGCTCAGAGTTCAAAACTGCCAGGCAAAATCAGAAAAAGATAAACCATACTAGTGGCATATGTGGTAAAATTTAGCTTTTTCTTCTAAAAAAAATACTTGAAATTGTGATTAGTGCAATTTAGAAGTGAATTAAATTCAGTAAATCAGCTAATATGAGATAATATGGCAGTGTGTTGCCTTTACAACATAATTTAGCCTCTCAATTCACTGATAAGAAAGGACTTAAGATATATATTTTCTATAATATTGTAGAATTAGAATAAGTTTTAAGTAAATGATCTGGTTACTGATCAGAGGCATATCCAAAATGACCATCTTTATTTTTCACAGTTCTTAACTCCATATCCTTGTCCATATCTAATTTTTGTGAAAGAAAATAAAAAGATAGACTGAAATTGTTTCCCTTCTCACTAGGGTCAGCAGAGTCCTTTCTTCTGTTCAAGCAATTAAATACTGTCCCGATGGGTGGAGGTGTCAGAAAAGATTGAACATCTGATTCTCCTGTTAATTCTTTGAATGTCCCCTTCTGGTACAAAGCAGAAGCAACTTCACCAAAGAATCTTGAGAGGACAATCTCATCCTTTGTGTATTTATACCTATTTCTAATGTCTTAAGTCTTGATTTTATTTTTTTTTTTGTGTACTATTCTTGAGTGAAATCCTCTGTTCCATATTACTCATTGAGCTTATCAGTTGCTTTTCATCTTTATGCAAGATGGTTGCAATTCCATGGTGTTCTCTATTTGTAGAAAGTAGAGTTCTTTGGGCTGATAGAATTTTTAGTAATCTAAATATATGCTACAATAAATAGCACGGTCATATCACTCACTACTAACAAAAGGGTGGCATAGAAAAAAATAATTAATTATGGATTAAATTTTCTGTAAATTGCTGTTCTTTATTTCTTCTAATGATACCAAGTGTGCTAGTTAGTCATGAATTTACCTCTCACAGAACAAGTTGAAAGGAAACGAACTTGTAGCATGAACACATTTAGCCTATACTTTTATCCTTATAGCTCTGTTTACTACAAATTTGAGGTTAGCACAAATGGCACCATCCTACAGATGTAGCTCTAACACAGTATGTGGTTTATGCTGAGCCATTAGAGCTATTAAAGCACATTAACATTAAGTAGTGTAATAACACAAACTGTGTCTCCTGCATTACTGAAATGCTTCTCTCCTTAATACTTTTATTGCAGAATTCTGTACGATTTATTACTGTGCAGCTGAGCTAATTTCAGTATTGCATGTCTGAACATTTTGGACTTGTTTGGGCCAGTCATAAGTCTCTGAATGAAATTCCGTTTGATTCGATAGCTGTCTTTGGCTGAACAGGTGAGTTCATCCGACTCATGAAAGCACCCACTACCACTTTACCAGATTGCAATCTGAATAGATATTTTATTATTTCTGTACTGAGTGCTTTTGGATGAATAATTCTGAAAAATTATTGGAATAATTGTAACTGATTAGTTTTTTTGCTTCACATGTTTTTTGTGTTTTGTTGTTTGGTTGTTTTTTAAGAGTCCATGACTGATACCAAGATCGTGGAGTGACAGAGCGAGCTTAACCAGAAAAAAATGAGTTGATATAATTTCCCTAAAGAAGCTTAGCAGAGAAATGGCAGCATCAAAATGAGTATTTCCCAAATTCCAGTTCAATCCCTCTTCAGCACTGTAGCTATTGTTTTCAGTGGTGTATCTGCCCCTTTCATAGCTGACCTTTATGTTAAAGTTGAAGAGTAGTAAACTTTCTATCGAGTGTTTAGTCTTTTATTGGGAATTTTAATATTGGTCACTTTTTTTCTGAAATATTGTTGAATGTCTCAGATAAACTACTGACAGATAACGTTATATTATGCCTGACTAATGAAAAATCTTTTCATCTGTAAAGCTCATGGTGCTTTCTTTTTCTGTTAAATAAAGCCTCATGTCCAGCTCTAGCAACAGTGTAGCTGATATGTTCTTACTTTTTTTATTACAAAACTGGAAAATATTCAGTTGCTTTCCCTTTCAGCACTGGAGTGCAGTCAAAAGCCAGAGAGCAAAATGGTTCTGAGCAAACCAACATTCAGTGCTGAGGATAAAATGCCCCACTATGGATTTCTTCGTAAAAGTATAGATACAACGTAGCTTCTGATATATCTTAGAGTACCTTGGCAAACGTTTGGGTGTATACTGTATGCTACTGATTTACTTGAGACGACAGAGGGAGACAGGCCTCTCTATGGCCAGCCCTTGGTCTGTGTTGGTCTTTCACTTAAAGACAGCAATACCAGGACGGTGTTTTAAAGAATGATGCAACATATAACAAGAAGCAGCTATACTTTATTTACCCCTCTGTTTATCATGAGGGAATTTCCCCTCTCTTTGTAGTTTACAGGGTAACTAAAGAGCAAGTTCCTTGCAATGCTGTTGTTTATGTTGCATTCGGTAATTCTTTCACAAAAGTTCTTATTAGAACTCTAATGCTCCAAATTTGTTAAACTTTATATCATACTTTAAAGATATAAATAGTTAAGCATAATATTAAAGGGAAAGCAAAATGTCATCCAAAAAGAGCTTATCAACAGTCGATCATGGCAGGCTTTTTCGAAAAAANCAACCAAAAAACCGCAACAAAACAACAAACCCAAACCACAAAACAACACCAAACCCCAAAAAAACAAAAACCAACCAAACAAAAACCAAACCTGCTGCATCTTCACACAATTCAGCAGTTCTCTTCTACCCAAACTTCTGTGAATGATTCGGATGTGCCACATAGATAACTATTAACTGATCTAAAGAATATACGATTTGAGGAAGAATTGTAAGGTAGGTGAAGAACTAAGAAAAAAGAAGATGGCACTGGAGACTGTTGAAATGACAAGCATCAGGCTGGAGACTAGATGCTAGCTGAGATCCTCAAGGAACAGGTTTTTGTTTCATTAATTATTTCACGTAGATATTAAAAGCATCCTAAGGAAAGTCAACGGCGTCATAAAGCTGGGAGCAGTGTCAGTATCAGAGAGAACTGAGACTATATATGCAGAACGTGCCAGACAACCCTGGAGACTCATGCAAAATGCTAGGTCATGCACTTGGCAGAATTTTATGTTACCTCCTATATGCTGAATATAAATGAGAAAGAGGAAGATGGGTTAATGACAAGATGTAACTATGAAATATGATGGCTATGAAAAAGGAAAATGCATAATAATCTCTAGGATGATGCCAGGAAGCTTTTAAGGCATCTTTAGGGTGGGAGAACTGTTCCTTTTTATGATTACAGATAGAAAAATATTTATGCTAATTTTAAAGGACTTTGTGCGACTTCACCTGAATTACTGATTTTCTGGTCTGGTTATACATGTTTAAGAATAAAGAATTCTGCCTGAAACATGTACTTATGGTCTACTTGTGGTCTACCATTTGATCAGACATGAAAACATCTACAAACAAACTAATAAAACCTGACCTATTTGATTATCTAAAGAAAATTAAAAAGTGCATTTTCTTGCTAGAAGATGCTATGCAAATAAAGGAAGAATTTAAGTTGATGGTGCAACAGTAAGTGGAAATAAGTATGAATATATTGTAAGGTAGAAACTAGGAGATTCATATCTGCCATAGCAATTGACCAACCTGTGTCTCTTGAGCTATATGCAAGTAACAAGTGGTTCAAGTGCAGCTTTCTGCTGGAGCTCTAACACATGACCTACAACAAGGCTATTCTGGTGTAATGGCTGCTTAGTACTCCAAATCCCTAATTGCACGTTCCTGTAAGACAGCAGGAACCAATGGATCCAGCACTGCAACGACCTCACTGTGTTCCCAGCCAAGCTCCAGCTCACTAATGGGAGCTGGTTTTCTCTGGCTTGTGAACAGGCTTGGAATATCTACTCCCCAAAGGTTTCTGAGGTTTGTGGGGCAGGGGAGCTATGATAAAGTTACACAGTCTTAAAACCAGGAAGTCTTATATCCTTTGGGATCTAACGTAGTGAACTTAAATATACCAATGTTACCTGGTACTGAGCTAAGTTGCATATGTGGTTTGCTGTTCCCGAGCAGTGGTGTCACTGACTGCAAGCATGACTGAAACAGACTAATTGAAAAAATAGGAAAAAAATAGTTTGGGTAGTTCTGACTTGTTTCAGTCATAGAAAGGATACCTTGTGATGATGATGCACACACACACAAGGAAAATTCCAATCTGCTATTTGAAGTTAAGTGGAGTAATGTCTAAAACAGCTATACTAATGTGAATAAGAGTATTAAACCAGGATTTAGTATTTGAATAAAGTAATAAACAAATTCACAAGGAATTGATAGCAACATGTGAAGAGGACTTCGCATTTTTCTTATTTAGACTACTGAATGTCTTGACCCTTCTACATATTATCTGCTGTCTATATATTTATTATCTGCCCTTTGTTACTTCCTATTCCTTATTCTATTACTAACAAAGCTAAAGGACAGCTCTGGTGTACAATCAAATCTGTTGTTGAAAGTATCTGATTGAAAGCCCTTGTTCACGCAAAAGACCTTCTGCAGAAGGCTAGACACCTAACTTTTCAATGGCTAAACATAACTCTGATCTTGTTTGATGGTTGAGGATGTTTGGATTCTGGAAATAGCAAAGAAAACAATGAAAGAGAAAAGGAGATGGAGAGAAATGCCATTTAAGCCGGTGTGCTAGCTTTTTAAAACAATATATATTTTTAACTTTCATTTTTCCAATATAGTCTAACTTTTAACCAGTTATTTATTTTTCCTGGGAGTTTTTTATTTTTCCTGGGAGTTTTTTATTTTTCCTGGGTGCAATGGAGCACTGCATTATATTGTTATCCTCTAAGCTTCAGAACAAGGAAGAGTAAAGTAATGAATATCTGACAGCAGCTGCATTTACTTTTAATAAGCAACCCAAAACCCATGAAAATAGTAAAAAGCCTTATAAAACAAACAAATGAACAGGAATCTATCATTTTAAAGTATTCTGGTTTGAGCTATTCTACAACATGTTAAAAAGAGTCTTATACAGTCCTGACCTCACTTGCTTGTAGACCACTGAATATAGTCCATGATAAGTTTTTATACGTTTTAAAGAATTACAATTCCCTATTCAGAGTTTAATGGTTTTAAACTCCGTCATCTAATGTAAGTTTTGCTCACTCTCCAGATTCATCTTACTAACATTTTACAGTAATCTGGCCCAATAGCCTCACTCGCAGCCAATCCTCTGTGCAAAGTTGATCAAGAGCCATAATTAGTGTAAGACAACACCTACCAGGTGCTGTAGGAAGATGGTGGGGGCCAGACAGAATTAGCAATACAGCTAGATCTTGTGGCCCTCCTATTTTCTAATGGTTACACCTGGGGTGGGGTAGGAACCCAAGGAACACAGGATATGATCTAAAGGGGTTCTAAAAGAAGGCTGGAGAGGGCGTTTTTACAAGGGCATGTAGTGACAGGACAAAGGGTAATGGCTTCAGACTGGAAGAGGGTAGATTTAGAATAGATATTAGGAAGAAATTTTTCACTGTGAGCATGGTGAGGCACTGGAACAGGTTGCCCAGGGAAGTTGTGGATGCCCCATCCCTGGAGGTGTTCAAGGTCAGGTTGGATGGGGCATTGAGTAACCTGGTTTAGTGGAAGGTGTCCTTGCCCATGGCAGGGGGGTTGGAACTAGATGGTCTTTAAGGTCTCTTCCAACCCAAACCTTTCTATGATAGCACGATATGAGCAGACTCTTACAGCTAACTGGCATTTCAGTAATGAGGCAGGGACACCCACTATAACTACGTAGCCCAATAAAACCTTGCCTAGCCTGAATACTACTCATTGCTGTAAGGTTTGTTGCCTTGTAACTGCAACTTAACACACAGCCTAGACAAATTTTTGATGCCTACAAAGCAATAATGAAGGAAAAAAAGAAGTAGGAAAAATAGTTTTCTTACAGTTATAAAAGCTGCCCTTTATTTTTTGCCAAACTGTCAAATCTAGCAAATTTACCTTAAAGTAAATGTCTTTAATACCTGCACAAACTGCAATAAATACGACAGAGATGTCGTTGGAGAAGGAGGAAAAGCACATTTGCCAACTATTTCATTTTCTCCCCATCCACTCTTCATAACTGAAAAAAGCTAATATCTTGAAAGCTTATGAGCTGAATGTCTGTATCCCATCATGAATGCTGTTATTGATTCTGCTCAGTAGCAAAGTGAGTGAAGCAAAGCAAGGATTTGAATGTAAAACAGGTGCAATAGCTTTTGACATCTACTTCACAGTTTATTTTACACTGCTTCAAAAGTAGCTGGCTCTCCAATGCTATTAGGGCTGTTTAGATGAATGGGCATTGCAACAGCAGATGGAATTCTCTGATGACAAATACAAGGTAATGAACATGGGAAGGAATAATTTGAACTGCTTACACACATTACTAGGTTGTAAATTAACTCTAAGCAATTACTCAGGGAAAAAAAAAAGGGGGATCACAGTGGAAATTTCTGCCCAATATACAGTAGGTGCTAAAAAAAGGAAGTAAAATGATGATATATATCAGAAATGAAATTGAAAATAATTTAATTTCTTGCTTATGGGTTTGTATTGTTCCTAGTCACCATGGTATTTGTGAATCTTCCCTTCAATGTCATGAATATTAAGAAATATCTGTGGAATATAATGTAGTTTCTAATGTTTTATTACGTGCCTGAGCTTCAGGTGTTTGTATGTGTTTGCGTTAGTCTTTATTCACATGTGCATTATACTTCTCTTGCAGTTATTTTACAATGAAATAAGGGATTAAAAATATCACTCTTCTATCAGTCTTTGGTTAGTATGCCATACGCTGTGATGATACCAAATAAATTGGGCATATACCTGAATTTTATTTGACTGGTACCTGTTTATACAAGAAAGAAATAGTTCTCCTAGGCAGCAAACCCGTTGCAAGAGACAACCTGATTACCTACATTTTACCTGAAGTAGTTAAATAATAGAATACTGGTAGATTTAATACTGGTCGATTTAAAAATGCAAAAATGAAACAATCAGTTCACTTTTATTTATAACTTACATCACTTTCTTTTTCTTATTATTTCTCCACATATAAGAATTACACATTTTATGCTTTGGCTGGGCTTATGTTTCTGAAAGTTTCCTGCCAATTGAATCCCATTGGGTTTAACAACATTGCTTCCAGTGTATGGAAGTGTAACTTACATCAACGCTAATTCTTATTAAATTCAAGTGACACTATTATTTTTAACTAAAGGAACCTAGGGAAACACCAGTAGTACTATTTTATAACAGGCAGTGCTGTTCTGAAATAAATGAACCTGAATGTTCAATAGAATTGCACTTTTTGACTGTTGTAAGTGAATAAATTCTGATGATAGTGAGAGATCTACATTTTGAAAAGGTAAAGGTTTTAATTTTTATTCAGGAAGATTCTTTGACTCCTTTGACTAATTTTTCATAATAGTATACAAGTTTACATTATTTACAAGTGAAAAATATTTACAATCATAATAAAATAGTTAAATATTGTTCAAAATAGGTGTTTTATTTGAACGGAAAACAAAGGTCCAGAAAAAATTCTTCTCAGGTAATTTTGACCTGGGGTGAGAAAGAAGGGTACTCTGAGCTGGAACAACACCAAAATCCACCAGGAAAAGGACTTTTTATTCTCCCTCCAGGTTTTTTCATGAGTCGTGTGTACAAAATGCTAAAAGATGTAAATTACACACTGGTTGTTTGTTGTGACTTTAAGGACAAAAGGGAACCAAATGCATATAGTTTGATAAGAGAAAGAGACAAAAGAAGACTTAGAGGGGAATGCATGCTGCAGATATAGTATGCATTACAGAATACAATATTTTGCACTTTTGGGAAATATCCAGTGACATATTTGTTGCACTCAAGTTGACAGATGTATCCATTTTAAGACTTGAGTTTTCTTGAGCTACCTTAAATTATCAATGTAGGAAAATAGTCTCTATGGAGATATTCCTGTTACAGGATACTCTGCCTCCCCTCTCTCTTTCTCCTTATTTTAAATAACACAATTTAGTTTTCTTTGTGTTTAATAAAAAGAAGAAAGAGGAAATTAATTAAATGAGTGTAACTCAATATGGATGTAGGAATGAAAGGGACATTCTGGATTATCAAGTCCAATATCAAGTACAATTATGTTCATAACGGTAAATAAAATACGCCCATAACTGTTCTCTGTTGCTGAGGCCACCTGACGAGGAATAGTTCTTGTTTATTTAATGATTTTTCTTACTTTCCAAAACAGACTGTGTATAAGGAATGGTTCCCAGTTGATGCAAACTCTCCAGCTGTCCTGGGAATTATGCGGGAGAATGCTAGAAGGTCTGGGCCAGAACTGTGTCGGGGATCAGTTTTATAGTGTAGACAGCTGAGTTCCCATTCTCAAGAGGGTTTCTTGGTATTGTGTCAATCACTAGTCTAGGTGTAACTAACACCTTTATAAATTGATTTGTCTTATAACTACTTATTTTTTGCTCTTCTTAAGTCTATTGTGAGGCTGTTCTAGAAGTTTTCTTCTTCAGTGAATGAAAATCTTTGTCCAATTTCCATTATAAATTTATTCATTTCCAGATTATACTCTTTTGTGTTTGATAACAATGCTACACAATAGTAAACTAGATCATAATCTGTTTTATCAAACTCCTGATTTATGTAAAGTAAAAGGAAAATCACCAAGTATGCTGATAACAAATTCGGAATCAAATTGTTCTGCATTGAATATATGACTAAAGCTGCTGCCAACATTTCCTGCAAATCAACTTAGCAAAAGTTAATGGGATGCTTTGCATCATTATGATCAAGCAGAGTACATTATTGAACCCTGTGGTTTTTGTCTGGGCTTGTGGACCCTAAAGACATAATGAAGAATGATGAATTTATGTTAACTATTTACTAAAGAAATCTGTTTATTAAATCTGTTCATGTAATACTTTCACAATAAATCATCATTCTCTTTTATTTTGAATGCTTTTGGACTCAAAATTATTGATTGTGAGTGTATATATAGGATTTATGAGGATTTGAAAGTGATAGAACTGAGTGACTGATTCTTAGTCTGAATGTGCATTGCTCATTTGAATATCCCAATTAACATCAGTGGGATGTTGATGTGATTAAGTGCCACTCAGTATGTAGAATCTCGTCCAGTGCAACTTTGCCAGCAATTCACTACAGTGAATTTAAAATGGTATGAAAAATGCATAAACCCTCAACCTGAAAATAACCTGTTAATCCAAACTGATCATATTTTGGTGAAATAGCTTTTCCTCCCTGATATATTGTATGATCATTCATATGTCAGCATCTGCTGAAAACACACTGTTGTGGTATATGTTCTGGCTGTTCCATCTTCTGTAATATGAAGAAAACCTGAATATTCACACATATTCATGCACATATATAGCCTTATCTTGGCCTCTGGGTTAAGCTGTGGAAATTTAGTGCATAAGACTGAAACTTAATCAGAAGTTATTCTGCTCTGAGTAGGAATCGTGGCTCAAAAAGTGCTTCCCCATAACCACAGCAACCAAATCTTCACACCCAAGGAAACAATTCCAATTGTCTTTGTGTGTGTGCAGGTATAGACCTTACACCAAAATAGCTGTGAAATTTTTGACGTAAGCAAAAAAAAAAGTATATCTTCAAATTTGGTTTTCTTGTCCAAAGGTAGCTCTTTCAATTTTATTTCAATTTTATCATTTTACTTCATTATACAGATGTAAATAGAGGACAGATAATGAAAGAGAAACTTGTTCAAAGAGCTGGAAATTAAAGTAGTTACTGAGATCCTCATCCAACTCCATTGGAGTTCCAAAAGTCCCTACCAACTGAAGGAAAAGGCTGAGACAGTAAAGCCAACAGTGCAATATAATAAGGTCAAGAGAGTGGATACTCAGATTCTCATCTCCCTGGATGCCAATGGTTCATGTTCCCATTATTCCTATAGCTTCTGGTTATTATTTCTGCTTGCTTTCCCTCTGTATCTCTCTCCTGCTGTGCTACATTAGAAAACTGACGTGCATGCCGAGTTCTCACACGGCACTCAACCTCTGGTTTTTGCCTCAAACAAAGAAAAGAATCAAAGTGCTTTTCATAGGATGTGGGAATCATGGTAGCTACAGCTGAATATTTTTTATTATTATTATTTTAGGGGCTGCTAAAGAACTGTGTATTTTAATTTATCTAAACAGAGAAAACAAATATTTGTCTCAATATTTTAAGAGTTCTGGTGATTTTGTTAAAAAAAAAAAANAAAAAAGAAGTTCCATTGTCTACCTTTATTTAGCATCTGAAGAAATTTCAGTTTTATCACAATATCACTTTCTGGCTTAAAAAATATAATAATTTGATGAGGTGTAGTTCTTGGCTAAGTTCAGAACAGTTCCTGCAACTAATGCATGACATTTCACAGGCAGACAAGTGGAAGTTTTCTGAAATTTCTTGGAGATTTTGGAAAAACTATTGTAACAGTTGGAAGCTGCAGAAATATTACTGCATGAAATTTACCCTTCTAATTTACCACCCTTTAAAACTACAAGCTGAATGTGAATTTCCCTTCTCAACAGTTTGGAGGTATTATGAGGGGTTAATTTGGTTTAGTAAGAGATGTAGACCATAAAAGTTGTGAGTCACCTTATAATGTGCCTATAAAGGAACTTCGCGTTCTGGTGGAAACCATCTAAACAGTGCCCACAGAACCTGGAATGCTGACCCTGTACCAGCCTTTAGCACTTTGACACAAGGTAGGATTCATTTGATGAAATTTACTGTTCTGAACTGATCAGCCCGTGATCTTTACAGTCTGTGAAGATCTGGTCAATATACTCAGCGCTGTCCCGGGTGCAATTCATCTCCTAGGTAAATATCTGCCTGAAATAGGTCAGATGAATCACATCCCTAGGGTATCTATTTCTCTCCTCTGACTGCTAAGAGAGATTTAGGTCACTGGCTGTGATGTTAACATCTGCATTGTGGGTGTTGAAAGGCAGGTGAGACAGAATCCAGCCAATGTTTTCTGAATAAATTAACTAAGCAGTCTGTGTTCCCTTTTTGTGGTTAAAAAAGCAGACGATATAAATGTTCACCCACCTGCCAGAGAACTGTTACTCTTTCATTGCCACAAAACTGCTATTTGTCTGGCTTCCAGAGAGTAAAGACAATTCTTTTTACAGTGGGCATCTCTTAGATATGCTGGGTAGCAATTCATGCTTGACCTTCAGGTCAGTTCTGATTATCAGTGTATTTTATGGGTACGATGAACTGAATGTTCGCGACTGTAGATTTGATGAACTCAAGCAATTGAGTGATATGATAAAGCTGATCAAGATTCAAGTCCAGTGAGAAGCTTGCTTCACAGGTGCTCTTGACCTTGAAGGGAAAATATGTGCTGTACAAGAACCAAAAGTTAAAAAGAATCTGAGTGACCAGTGAATAACCTGATTTTCAGGGCCGCTTAGCACAAAATTCTTTGATTCTATAAGAGAAAAAAGCAGAAAACCAAATTAAGATGTTTTTTAAAGTCTGTAAAATGTGTTTCCACAGACACTGAAATGCCATATCGTATAGCTATTGGCTGATGTGATTACAAAACACAGTCAAGATTGTTTGCCTACTTTAATTATATAGTTCCCACATGAGATCTTTTACATAAAAACTTAATTCTCCACTTCATCTACCGTGATATTCCTCTCTGGATATCTCTTTTGAGAGATCTTTATCTTAATATTTTTCAGAGACAAACTATTTTCAGTTTCTATGCTGAATAGTGGTTAGTTAATCTTTTTGAAGCATAGAGGAAGTTCTTCTGGGAAATTGGAATGAACAGAGGATAATGGCTCTCCTCACTGGACCGAGAACCATGTCCTACACATGGGGAGCACCAGAAGAGGAAGAAAAGAAAAGCTTGGAAGAGATGGATGAACTAAGGGTTGTCACCAATGTGGAAAATCAGTCTATTAAGAAGGATTTTCTTCCACAATTCTTTCTTGGTGGCAAGTAGATTGATCTCACTGTTAAGATTTCTTGTATATATTTATCAATCTCATCGCAGCATAACAGATTATTTACTTGAGAATAGCTACTGGGCAGTATGGTTTGTAACTGAGCTTTTAGTTTTCTTTCTTTACTGATTTGATGTAGGTGCAAAGAATGGCACAGATATACTTATGAATAAATCACAAATATCATACTATTACCCTGGGTCCTTCATGAGTTTACTATGCCTCTCCTGAAAATCTTCCTACCCTTTAATGTATTTAAAAGATATTTCTGATATATAATCTTCAAACACTAAAACCGTACAGAAATCTGATTGTAAAAATAGACTGAGTTTGGATAACAAAAAAGGCATGTGAAATATTTTTCAAGTAATATGTGATTTTCCAGCTTCATATTCCCCACCCTTGCTCCATTTCCTTTTGATCCATTCATATCCTTCTATTCTTTGACCATATTTTTTGTCCCTGTCACTTTTATTCTCTACCACACTCTCACTGAGGTCTTACTCATTGAATTTCTACACAGAGTGAATTTTAGGGCATCTTACAAATCCCTCAAGGTGTTTTTTATCAGTGAAAATCTGACAGACCATTAATGACAGCAACACACAGCAGGCGCCACCAGAATTAAGGAAACATTTCAAAAATGTAAATTGCAAGTGATGATATTCAAAGATTTTAAAATTAATTAGACACATCAGAGATGTGTGTGTGTGTGTTATGAGTGGAGGATATTTGTTTCTCTTTAAGCCATTTTTTTTTATGAAACCAGAGGCTGTTTTTTGGCTCCTGCCTCCTCACTTTGTGCAGTGGGGTCAGCAGATCTGATTTGTGATGTATCTTCACAGGTAGAAACACTCACTGTGGTAAGGTGGTCTGATCCAGATAATTTGTTCCAGTTTTAACGTGCCTAAGTGCGATTCTTATTTTACTTCAACCGAATTTCCCTCAGATTTCTTTGCCATAAGCACTTGGCTGTCCTTTGAACTTAAATTAAAGCTCAACTAACTGTTTTATATGAAAAGAAGTCATAAAACACATAATTACTATAATGAAGATGCATTGCTGCTCTTTGGGATTTACATGAACAATTTTGTCCAATTTGTTTAGGCGTATACTGCTGAAATGACAGTGTACCCCTCAAGAGAAATAACTAGAGATAAGATGATCCTTACATGTAAGAGATTAAAAGAAATAGGAGCATAGCTAATTATCTATACACACACAGTCCGGGTCTTCGTAACCTTCAAAGGGAGGACTTTCCCTTGGTTCCATCTGATAGCATCATGCCTCTATGGTGTATGTTATTAATACTAACACAATGATTTTTTTTTTAACATCTTTCATTCAAGAATCTCAAAAATCATTGTTAGCATTAAAAAGTAATCTTCACAGCATCCTCAGTGTGCAGCTGACATTAGAGATAGTTGCCCAGGAATATACAGTGGCCCTCTGTTAGGATGTCCTATTTTCAGTGCAAAACACAAATCAAACAGGAAGATTTATGTTGGGTTTATCAAAACCCAAAATGGGTCTTTGAGGCTCTTGCTATTGCCGAGACTTGTCATTGGCTCCCATTTCTGGGAGGAAAAAATGATTTGTGAGAATTTTTTATGTTTCAGGATTTATATTCATTCAGCTCAAACATGCTTTCATCTGTCTCTTCTCTTTCCTAACTCTTATGGCTGAAAAGCTAGACAGAGAGCAGAAAAGAGGGAGGTGGTGTTGGGAAAAAGATGGAGGAGTAAGATAGAGGCTAGTAGATGAGATTAAGACAGCAAGATGGCGTTACCTTGGGTGCGCCTAGGACATGTGAATGACCCGGTTACAAAATTCTTGTTGTTTTTGCCATACTGGCAAAACAAAAAACTGAACAAAGCAAAGTTTCAGTGCTACTTATCAATTTTCTTTATTAAAATTCATTTTGTTCATTCCTTGCAAATGACTGCACTCTTTTACACATTGCTTTGGTTTGCTGGTTGTTGCTAAAGCTGGCCATTCCTTTTCTTCTTGCAAATATCCATTGAGAAAGGTCTCTTGAATCTGCTGGTTTACTTGTTCACAGCATCAAAGAAGGAATAATTGGGCTGTTATTGTGAGAGCAAAATAAAGACATTGCCTGAGGCTTTGTAAAATTAGGTATATTCCAGCTTGGTTGTCTGAACCTACAAGAGGGAGTTGCTCAAAACACCTAGGCAGGAAGAGTTTGGATGTTGCCCTTCTAGTAAGAAGTCCTGATAAAAATAGAAGTCAAGCAGAGGAAGAACGTTTCCCAGGGAGACTGCTCAGTCTCCATCCTTGAGTGTTTTCAAGGCCCTGAATAATCTGGTCTGATCTCATGGCAGACCTTGCTTTGAGTAGTGGATTGGACTAGAGACCACCTGAGGTCCCTCCATACCTGAGTTATCCACTCATCCTAGGCACATTTCTAGAAGCCACTGGTTTGAGAGCTGCTATACTCTCCTTTTGCAGATTCCTGTGCAGCATACAGCAAAGCAGAGAGATAAGGGGAATCAGCTCCTTTGGCACTGCCAAAGGAGGCTGTACACAAAACTAACACAAATATTCCACAAACTGCATATGGAAAATAAAGCAGGAGAGAAGCTAATGGAACAGAGAAGCACATTAGTAATCCCCTTGCCAACACAGTCCTCCAACATTTCCTCTGAAGGACAAGGGGTGAAGAGATAATATTGTATTCTGACACAAACTGGAAGTGTCAAAGTTGGGTTTTTTTCAGACTCAAGCAACAAAATTAATCCTTCCTCTCCTTCCTAGTACATCTGAGAAAGATCCAGCCTCCAGAAACACCCGTTCATACCTCACTAGTCCACA
This sequence comes from Anarhynchus alexandrinus, assembly GCA_008711295.1. Classification (NCBI taxonomy): domain Eukaryota; kingdom Metazoa; phylum Chordata; class Aves; order Charadriiformes; family Charadriidae; genus Anarhynchus; species Anarhynchus alexandrinus. The sequence goes on from VUYV01000014.1 coordinate 3,770,810, forward strand.
GGGGCAAGCTGGTAGTAAATGAAGACAGAATTTTACTCATTCTGTGAGCATGAGAGAATTACAGACAGTGGTGCTGTAACATGGATACTACTTCATCTTTCAAATTTAAACCCAGATTCCTCACTTATTTTCCACATTTTATTTATATTTATATGCATGAAAATACTTTTCCACTGGGTGGAACGTTTTCCTTTTGACCTCTGGTTGGCAATAAGAGCTGTGTTGGTGAAACCCTAGCCAGCAGGAATCCCCAGCTCTCTGTGGTCGGTGGGCAGTGTCATTACCAGGTAAACCACAGGGAAATCTCCTGCCAGCAGCCTTCCAGGCTATTGCCCTGCCACGCTCCAGACCTCTAGCAGTCAGGTCCACGCAGCACACAATGGGCTGGAGCCCACTCTTCCTTCACCAGAGCAAATCCGACATAGCTGCGGAGAAGCAAGGCTGCATATAAAATTCAGGAGCCAGAAAAGAAGTAACTGTAAGAACAGAATATCTTTTCCGGATATTAAAAGTCTTCATGCAGCTCATTTTCTGCATACATCTCAGAAGAGTTAAAGTGGGATGAAAGCAGTGCAGAGAAATTGAGTTTCTTTTGGTTTTATCAAACAAGGCATTAAGTAATTTTAATGAGAAATGGGGGAAACTGAGGCAGATATCAGTAAACACATCAGGTTAAGAGCTTAACTGGCATACTGCAAACAATTAGAAATTAGTTTATACCTGTATATAGGCTATGTGCATCTGGGTATCACTTGATCCTTTTACTGGATCCATATTCTGCCTTTACCGTCTAACATTTGGGGGTTCTATCATAATGAAACAGAAGCTCTTTAGGCAGGGACTGTGGTTTTCTTTGTAGTAAATTCTATTAAAAAAAATCTCTTGCCATCAGTGGCTACATTCTTGCATTTAATTTTTCTGTATGGATTTGTGATAAATAATCTCTTTTCATGCCTGAATAGTTATTATATCTAATGGTTACATCGTTTAACTGTAATAACCAAGGCTGAGAAAATAAGTCATAAATAGCCAATCATTTACTCAATGCATTTTTCTTCTTTGTGAATTGGCAATGACATTTTCATGGACATATTAACCTATTGGAAATTAGTCATCAAAAAATGCTGCAATTATTTCTTGATCTATAATTTGAGGAGTAAGGTTGAGGTATCCTTTGCAACTACCAGTGGATTTTCTTTCTCATTTTTTTTTCTACTAAACAGTGTTTATAGTTTTTATGCAAGAAACATCTACTGTAATAAGAAAAATATTGCGCATCAAAAAGCAAAGTCCAAATACTTCATGCAAAAACCAGTTCTTTGTCTTAAAATTAAAAGATTTATTTTTAACTTTTTAATAACAATTTTTTGCTGTTGTGTACATTTCCTGCAGAAAATTAAATTCTGACTAGTTATGATCATTGTGGTAAATATTTACTATTCAGGTGTTGCTTAGGTACATTTGACAGGGCACGTGAAAACACCTGCTATGTCCTTGGAGAGCAACTAGTTTCCGAAGGGAAAGCTTATGTTTATTCATTTCACATTGTCTTCTTAGGTAGATTTTTTTTATTATTAATCTGACATGTTACTGTTTCAAGATGTTCCGACCAAGAAATGAGTTCTTTAAAGCAGGCACAAAACCACTACAACAAATTAACTTATTCACTGGGACAAGAAAGACAATGTTGATCAAAAATGTTTGCGAGCATCAGAGTGGAAACTCCAGCAAGGTGGAGAGAAGGCCACTTTCTTTTGTGAAGTCCATATAATAGAATCACAGAATCACAGAAAGGTCAACGTTGGAAGGGACCTCTGAAGCTCATCTAGTCCACCCCCCCTGCCAAAGCAGGTTCACCTACAGTAGGTGATCATGTCCAGGCAGGTTTTGAATATCTCCAGAGGAGGAGACTCCACCACCTCTCTGGGCAGCCTGTTCCAGTGCTCTGTCACCCTCAAAGTACAGAAGTTTTTCGTTATGTTCAGGAATTTCCTGTTTGTCCCCATTGCCCCTCGTCCTGTCGCTGGGCTCCACTGAAAAGAGTCTGGTCCCATCCTCTTGACACCCACCCTGTAGATATTGATAAGCATTGATGAGATCTCTTCGCAGTCTTCTCCAGGCTAAACAGACCCAGCTCTTTCAGCCTTTCCTCATAAGAGAGATGCTCCAGTCCCTTGATCGTCTTCGTAGTCCTCTGCTGGACTCTCTCCGGTAGTTCCTTGTCTTTGTTGAACTAGGGAGCCCAGAACTGGACACAGTACTCCAGATGTGGCCTCACCAGGGCAGAGTAGAGGGGGAGGATAACCTCCTTCGACCTGCTGGCCACGTTCTTTTTAATGCACCCCAGGTTACCATTGGCCTTCTTGGCCTCAAGGGCACATTGCTGGCTCATGGTCAACTTGTTGTCCATCAGGACTCCCAGGTCCTTCTCCACAGAGCTGCTTTCCAGCAGGTCAACCCATAACCTGTACTGGTGCATGGGGTTATTACTCCCCAGGTGCAAGACCCTACACTTGCATTTGTTGAACTTCATTAGGTTCCTCTCCGCCCAGCTCTCCAGCCTGTCCAGGTCTTTCCACTCCTCCCAGTTTTGTGTCATCAGCAAACATACTGAGGGTACACTCTGTCCCCTCGTCCAGGTCATCAATTAGTATGTTGAATAAGAACGGACCCAGTATTGACCCCTGGGGAACACCGGAGTATTCTAACCAGAAGCACCAAAATGTACCTCCTGACTTAGCTGGGACTTCTGACTAAAATTGGATGTGAGGTAAATGCTAAGAATAATACCAAGAAGAGAGGAACTTTTGTAATGGAAACATCCTTTTTCTTCCTGTCACTTCCCAGTGTTGGCAAATATGTGAATTATCTTATAGGACTAATAATTGTAACCCACGGAGTAAAAAAGGAAGGAAAGTGCTCTTATATTTGTATGAGGAAGGGAAGTCTATTTACACCACAGCTGAATAATCATGGTTGCCATGCTACAACAGTTTGTTGACTTAAATAAGCGTATAAAAAAGTGACTCTGTTATCAATGATCATTGATCCATCCTACAAGCAAAAATCAGCTGCTAAGCCTAATAATCTCCTATGGCATTGTTCAGTGAAAAAAATGAAAGCAGCAGCCACACTGCTGAGTCAATATTTACGACTCAGTGGGATTTAGTTCCACCAGAGGTACGAATGCGCCATGTGTAAGCGGTCTGGGGGCTCTGCTGCGGTGCCGCAGCCAGCCCCGTGCTGCAAGCAAGCAGCCACCCAGCACCACGGGTACCTCGGGCTCTATAGGGACCGATAAGGTGCCGTGTGTCTTGTAGAGCCACATGGTTTCACGGACAGTTGTGAAAGGTGGTAAGGGGAAACAGCTTTGTTTTAGGAATCAGAATAGCTCATGTTTTTACTGTTCCACTTGCAAGGCAGAAATATTTCTCAGCTGATGTAATGAAGTGTATTTGAATGTGTTGCCCTGGCAAATTTCTTAACTCTTTCCAAAGCCCTTATTAATATGATACACTGTGGTGGAATGTCACCTTTGAAGCTCCATAGTAGTCTTTCACCTTTTGTTTGAAACTGCAATTACTAATATGTCTTATGAATTTATGGAATAATCTAAGTGTAGTCAATAGAATTACCATGTGAAATTTTATCTCTCTGTGCGTGAGCAACACAGCTTGTACAAGCAACTCATAATTCCAGATTTGCTTGTGCATGAAGATTGGCAGGCCCTGGCAGAACCAGGGTATTTCTGCTAATAAGACTGAAGTAACAGTAAGGTTTTGGGGTCTTTTGGTGATAGAGGGTTTATGGAAGAAGAAAGCTCAGATTCTACTAGAAATATGTCTATAAAGCCATGATCAAAAACACATTGTGAAGCTGCAACTTCAAAGTAAGGACAATTTTTTTTAAAGACCCTGAAAGACCAAGGACTGGTCTTTTGTAATGTGAACAGTAGTTATTGAGAAAGCAAGGATGAGACGTACACAATGATAGTGCTGAACGATCTGTCATATCTTTCAAGCATACGTTTTTAAGAAGAGGATAATAAACACTGTCCTGATGTAGGACCACTGCTACAATTGCATGTCCATACCTTGCATGCATCAAACCTGTCCAGACCACAGGTAAAAGCCAAGTGTGAACCAGTCACTTGCCCCATCCCTATTCTCTCCACTAAAATTCTGACAAATCTCCTTGATGCACTTTCAAGGTAGAAATGTCAACTGCATGCAAGTATTTTTAAGCCCTTTTACTTTCTGCCTGTGTTGCTCTCCCCTGCAGAGAGGGTGGAGGTGGTACGCGGTGCTATTTGCAACCACTTGTGGCATTAGAAATGGAGTAGCAATGGCTTTTGCTTGTCTGTTGCACTAATTCAGTGTGACCAAGATTTAAAGTTAATGTCAAGCTCCTTCTAGCAGCCACAGATTGTCAGGACTGCTGGCTCAATAGTCTCAGAGGATCCAGATTAAACTCAAGATCTATAGAATTTTTGTAGAGTTTGAGCCATTCTGACAGTGCCTAAATGGAGTTGTCTCTGTACACACAGTCTGAACCACTAATTTTCTGCAGTTAGTAAAGATACCGACTTCAGGGATCAACAGGTAGCAGAACACTAAGTTAAATAAAGCAATACTAGCACAGAATACTTGTGGGTTTCATGTTTAGGCCTTTTATGTACTGAGAATGAATGGAATTCCTTTTTATCTGAGTCCATTCTCGTTTCTTTTCTTCACTGAGCTATGAGCATCCACTGGCACCTTGGAAAGTAGCAGGTTTTAACATATCTGGGAAATTGTCAACTAATAGTGAAATTTAAATTATGTTTCTTGGCCAAAGGCATAACCAGAGGTTTTTTTTGCTGGGGAGAAGGAATCTTATAATTTCCCCTAGCACAAAGTACATTTTAGTAAAATACTGTTCCAGGGGGATCACCACCCCATTTGCAAGTGGTCACGCTATCTCCCTGACAAATAAGGCACATGATTTTATGAGGGGGAAAAAATAGGGACAATATTAAACCCGTGATCAAATAAAAACTTTTCAGGAAATCCCTACTGGAATTCCTTCAGGAAAACCTACTGGAAAAAATAGGATCAATCACTCTAAACAATTTTTAAAAATTATATTTGTTATTACCTGCTCGTGACTACTCAGTCTGTGGACCAGAGAACGCGCACAGTAAAACTCCTGACACATACAGAGACCGAGCATCGGGACCTCAGCACCAGCTGGTTTGCTCTGTGGGTCCGTTCCTGTTTGACTGCGCTACTTGCTAACATAGAAAAGTTTTAGTTCCATTTTGAACACCCAGTTTGTGAGCTCTGACGGCTCAGCAGTGAGAACAAAGTGGGAACAACAGGAACGTTTACTTCAAAATCTCAGTCCTGATGCAAGCATAAACACTAATGCAGACACACCCAGTGAAGAAAGATATATGTATGTTCACAGCCTTTAAAACGTCGCAAAGGCTATTCATATTCACCTGATATTCTTTAAGGCCAAGTAGCTCTCCTCTCTAGTAATTACAGTGAGGCTATTCAAAAGCAATTTTCGTATTCCTGGCTGGAGAGTCTCTCTGAACTGGAACTTATGAGTCTTTATATAATAACAGGTTAACATATAAGTTAAATTGTAATTTGTAAGGTTAATATGTAAGCGAAGAAGATACACATGTCTCTTTCCTGCGCAAGTTCCTGCCTCATTTGTGTGTAAAGGTGTCTGTTTGCCTGCTGATCAATTTCAGACAACAACAGCTCTCCACCAGACTGTTCCAGGGATGCTACCTCTACCTGTAGTATTATGATTATATAGAAAATAAGATCAGGTTGTCCTTTGAGCTGCCTGTCACACTGACCTACATCAGGAGAGGCTTTTAGGTGACCCTGGTGTCTTCCCTGGTGACACTGAAACTTTGCTCTGTTTCCCAAATGCCTGAAATTTGGAGCAGCCTGTCTGATACTGAAACAAAACCTTCTCTGCCAGGAGCACCACACCTAGGAAAAAACCTCACTTTTGATCTCAGAGATGATAAGCAGATGTATGCATACACTGACTGAATAAAAGCCATACCCATTCTGATTTCCATTATTAGCGCAGGAGGCTGTTGTCTGGAAATGAAGATAAAAAGCTTGGAGTGTTCCTGAGTTGGAATGGGTCCAGTTACACAGGAGATAACTTGGTGTCCAACCTGAGTGAGAAATGGCATCATGGCTTTCTGGTTATTTTTCTCATACATATATACACATATGTGTGCATATATGTATTTTAATTTAAGCGTAAAGCTGAAAAGAGGATGCAACAACACACTAGTTAATGTCCTTTGGCCAGGATGACATATCACTTAAGCCAAACAACTGTGTTTATACCAAAAGAAAAAAAAGTCACCCATGCTTTGGAAGGCAATGGGGAGCACTGGCTATCTTTAGGTGCTCTTAAGGTCACATGCAGTGTTAACTGAAGAGAGATTGACCAGAAACTTTCCACTTGCTCTCCTTCAAGCCCAGAAGGTGGACAACCCCAAGTCCATGCACGCAAATAAAGGCATGCCAAGAGCACAATGTGACGGGGAAAGCTCTCACACATTTTCTGGGAAAGCAGCATGCCTGGGTGGCTCTCTGGGGTGCCTATGCACTTATGCGTGCAGCATGGGAACAAACAGAGGGAATTAGAGGTCTGTGTGTAGTTGCAAGGCTATGATCCCACCAAGAACAGAGAGATGTGGTGGGACAGCTTACACAACTGAGCTGCCATGGAGGGATACAGGCTCTTTAGGCTGCAAATTTGAGGAAGGGGAGTTCCCCATTACGTGAGGGAACAGCTTGGTCTGCTCTTGAGTGCTTGGTCCAGTGCTGGATTCCCCAGTAGACCAGGACATACTGGAGTGAGTCCAGTGCAGGTCCACAAAGATCTTTAAAGGATTTGGAGTGTCTCTTATACAACGAGAGGCTGAGGGAGCTGGGACTGTTCAGCCCAGAGAAGAGAAGGCTCAGGGGATCTTATCCCTCTGTATAAATACCTGGTGGGAGGGTGTAAAGAAGACGGAGCCAGCCTAATTTCAGTTAGACCTGGAATTAGGTATAACTGTCAAAACCAACTATAATTCACAATGCATTTTAGAAGAAAATATATATTTTTGGAAATGTTTCATGGTATTTTCTTTCCTAGTTTAAAAAAGAAAAAAATCTCACAGATTCCTACCTCTGCACAGATTTGGTGTTTTTCTTTTTTTCTACACCTCTTCAGACCAGGGGGAGCGGGAATAGAGAGTGGGATGGGGGAGAGAGGAAACATGGCAGTGAGAATATGGAAGAAAGAAAAGAAAAATGAGTGCTTTCTAATCTTTTTCCCTCTTACTCAAAGAAGAAAAAGGACATATTAAAAACTAAAGGGGGTGACTTTTTCACCTTTTAAATTATGATAGACTTTTCTTTCACATGAGGAGATAAAATGTGAGAGACACTTATTTTTTTAACAACAAGCTTAAATACAAAACCTTAAAAATCTTAATTTAGGAATTTTATTTAAAAGTTATACATTTCTGTAAAACAATAACATTTCTACTATAGTAAAAGACTATTTCAAAATAAAATCTTTTTTAATTAACACATTTCAGCAGTCTTTATAACATTGAAAACTCTATCCTTTTGAAATGATACACATAACAAATGAGTCATTGAATGACCTTAAAAAGAATTTTGAATTTTATTCCAAGTCAGATTTTGAGGGCTTTGAGTATTATCTTGTTTATGTAAAGTTGCAAGAGATCATTTAGGGTTGGTCAAAATGTCTTGTTGATTGTTTTGTGAAAAACATACATATCTTATTTCACCTAAAACGTATACGCAGCAATGGTTTAGAAATTATTTGCGTTTTAAAGGGGATTTTCGATAATTAACTTCCTGAATCTAAAGAGAAGAGCTTAAAGACACACAGGAGATTGAGGAAAAACTAGTGTGAAGGAATTTCAAAGAAGCAGTAGAGTCAGAGAGCAAATCAGATCTAGGGAGGAGAGGGTACATCATTTTGCATAGCGTAGACCCTGAGCCCTCAGGGAAGGAACTGGACAGTAGCCAGAGAACAAGGACACAGCAAATCGCTCACAACTGAGCAAGACTTTAAACATCTTGAAAATACTTTTCATAGTTATTGTTTGTGGCCATTTTTAGACTCCTATAATTCCTCAGGATGTGCAAGAAGAGGAAAATAACTAAAGGAGTGGTTTTCTGCCCTATGTTGCGACTTTTTTGAGTTTATAACGGGGTGCTACGATCCCCTAATTTCTATGAATCAGGGACAAAAGAGACTCAGTTGTGGGGGAAAAGGGCAGGAGAGAAACTTTTGGGACCCTGGTTATCCTCTGAATATACCCTCCTGCTCTCTTTGTCTCTTTAAAACATCTGTCTGCAAACATTGGCAATGGTTTTTATGGCTGTGGTTTGGGCACAGCTTTAATCTCTTCCTTATTTTTTTCATAGAAGAATCATCTGTCAGTCCCAGATCACAGAGAGGGAAAAAACAAACACACACATTTGTAGTTATTTGACTGAATAGTACACATCTCTCTGGTAGACATTAACTCTTATCTGTTAATAAGTAAATTAAATATGTTCTACCAGTCTAAAGGAAAGAGCTTTATCACAAAATGACCAATTAGCCAGCACATCTCTTTTTGGGGGACCTCTGCACTCAAGTAATGCAAAGCTCCATGTGACCTTCCTATTACCAAGCTCAGTTTTATGTATTTAAAAAGTGTTTTTTTCTGTAGAAATATACACATGCATGCTGTTTACTATTAAAAATATGCATTCCCATGTTTTTTTGTTGTCACAATTTCCCATTGTCTTGGAACTCCTTAATATCACAATAATATTAACTAGTTAAGAAGAAAAATTCTGAAATTAGGAAACGGTGACCATTAGTTACACTTATTGAGAAAAGTACCTGCCCATAATCTTTCTGTTGATTTGTAAATATAGATATTTGAGTTCCGTGACTGTCTGGGCACACTGAGTTAACTGAGACCATTCTTGTTTTCCTAATTTAACATGACTGATTAGTCACCATTAATTGTTCTGTGTTAGTAATTTTTGTTTTATTGATTAGGTGACTCAGTGGTATCCAATCATATAATGACATCTTTAGAAAAAGGCTAGAGGCTGCAATACTAATTAATATGAAATATTATCCAATGTGCAGTACTACAAGCTAAGTACTTTGTTGAAATACAATTGCATGTCCACAGCTATTGGATGGGACATAAAAGATGATTATTTTTACTTTTAACGTACACAGCAGCTCAAGCATTTCTGTAGAAACTGTTCTTATTTTTTTACTGGCATAGTCGCTTCCTCTGTATATGAAATAAAGTTTAAGTTTCAGTGTTAGAGAACGTTGTCACAGAACCCTGGGATCTTAAACTCTTTGAGCTTTGGTGTTAGCATAGAGAAGCAGCAGCTATGCCACTAATTAAAGGCGTATTGATTTGGTTGGCCTAATCTAATCATAGTCTTTATAATAAATCATAAGGTGTTTTGCAATTAGGAAATCCATACTAAATAACAAAAGGACTGTTATCTTTGTAACCTTATTAACTATGGCTTAATGCAGAAGTGTTGTTCATATAAATGCAATTTATGACTTTTCATTTGTGCCTCATTCAGTATTTAGTGGGATATATTGCTCTGCCAAAAGTCACTTTGAAAGTGTACACCCAATATCCCAGCAATGCGTTTGTTCCCTCGGGAATTTTCAAAATCCTGTTTCTATTTACATGTTTTTCTTCAATTGCCCGCTGCTGCAAACATTGCTTTAAAAAGTAGCTACTAGAACGAGTATGTAATTAGACATCTATCTTAAACTCAAATTTGTAGTTCACGCATAAAGATATGGACCATTTGGTTTTACACGTGGGAGACAGTTTAACAAAAAAAAAATCTGCCTTGTATACGTATATACCTTTATATGCCTGCCACCTTCTAAAACTCAGGAGGGAAAAACAATGTCATTACTCAGCTTGAACACACAAAGCTACATCTGTTATTGATGTCTGGTGAGTAAAACTGAGGACACTGAACCAGAAAACCTTTCCATTTCCTAAATTTCTGTTTACATTGGATAATTGTATATGCAGAATTATGATACACGTATGGTTTTCATGCAAAACCTCTATATGCACTAAACTGTGCATAACTCAGAAGCGAGAAGGTAATGACTTAAGAGTTGTTAATACAAATAAGGGAATTAAAAGCCAATTTAGAAGCAATTCATTCAATCAGGATTTATGTTATAGAGTAAAAACTTAATTGTGGTATTGAAAAAGAATACCTGAAATTAATATTCAGAAAGGGACCATATGCTAATTTGAATTTGTAATTCGTCTTAAAAAATATAGAAGAAAGACTAAATGGTTCCAGTTAAGCTTTCAGTTACACAGGTTCAATATATCTGAAGGCAAACCTTGTCGCTAAGGGAGCCTAATTCTCATTTTCATTTTGTTACTCCGGCACTGTAAAAATGGCCTGATCGTGGGTGTAAAATCAATTTGCCAGAGCAAAGTGTAAAATAGGAACAGGATGAAAGTTTCAGTAATGTTATTGTGTTGAGATTCTGATACGCTCTACATCAGCAAGTAAAGACTGAAGTAAAACTGAAACAGCCTTAATACACTCAGTAACACCATCATTTCATTCCATTGTGCTTTAGTTCTATAACTTAGACGTAAAAAGAGTAGTCTGAGTCCCTTGACAGAAGATAATATCACCATTAATACATATGGTAAGGCTGAAATTGTGCTCACTCTTTACCTCTGAATATTTTGCTCCGGTAGATTAAGTTCTACCTCTAGCATTATTGTAATATAGGGGTTTTGTTGATTTAGTTACATACTCAAGGGTGTACTCTCCCTTTGAATGGAACACATAACTTCCATTAATGGCAGCGGCAGTCGCGTGTGCACATCAAGAGGGGAATGTTCCCCTCTAGAAATTATATATGAAAATCCCGGAGGGAATAATATTTTCTACAACTGCACCATTACCCTATCAGAGCCTAAAAAGTTAGCGTGTACAGTAATTAAGCAAGCACAACAGGCAAATTCAAATTTCGGGAGTCTGGGTTTTATTGTTACAGATGTGCTTCAGAGCAAAGTATGCTCAGCAGTTCCTTGGGTCATAAATGTTTAATTTTTAATCTATTTTTTATCGGTTTTGTGTAATGCAAGCTCCTTGTAAACCAAAAGAATTTTTACAAGTGTTTTTTATGTCTTGGAAGCTTAAAGTAATAGTGGTTGTTTAAGATTTTTCTTTTAAAAAATGTCCTGCCCAATAAAGGAGCAGTGTTATTTTTAACTTGAAGGGTGGATTAATTTGCTCAGACTAATGCTCTGAATTTGGCAGTGAGCGATTAGCAGATTTTTTTTAAAGGCAGTCCAGGGGCTTGATTCTACTAAAACACCGATGTGACCTCAGAAACCTGTCCCATTTGGAAATGCTCCCAGGTTCCCGAGTCTCATTGTGAAACTAGATGCTTTGAAAATGTCCTCCTGTAGGGCTATCAAAAGAAGATAAGGATACACAGCACCCTGACGGATCAGATCTGGTGAGCAGGCACATCAGATGTACACTTCCCATTTATGTTGCTGTTTACAGATGGTAGTCTGTTTGCACAGATTGAATATTCTCCTGTGAAAACCATACAAGTTACTTTGCCAGTGCATTGTTGGATTCACTTTGGGTTACATCATTTATTTGCATTGAAAATATCTATTTAGTAGACTCAGAAACTCAAAACAATAGCTGTTTCAGGAGATATTTATCTTTTGTGACTCAAACAGCTGTTTTCTCTTCTCATATTTGCATGACGATGTGATGTAGCTTGTTAGTTAACAGGAGCTGATAAAAGGTAAACTGTTTTTTGAAAGACTGGAAATATAATAACATAATGATTGGGGGGGAAACTCCCGGTGATTTAAACACATTTACATTTTATCTTCTGCCATCTGCTGTAAACCAGAAATATGTTCATCCCCACAGTGATGTGTGCTCCAGTCACTCAACGCACCAGACAGGAAATTACTGTCTTTGACTTCACAGAGTTAAATATTCCTCTGGCCACTGCCTGACCCAGTACAGCTCTCTTTATGCTACATTAAAAAGAAAAAAAAATCCTTCATTTTTAATGTATGTACTGACATCATCTATTATATTTTGTACAATGCAGTTGGCCTCTAGTCAACAGTGCAACACAAATAATAACTTACAATTAAGTAATTACACTTTGTTGATTTAGATGACCTTTTGGAGGTGGGGAGGCAGAGACAAATATTTATTTGTTTCTCAAAGGTGCTATAGAAAACAATAATGATGATAGAGTCCTGAGGAAGCAGTTGAATATTTCAGAAGTGCCTGAGTACCTAGTTCACTTTGCTCTCCACAGGATTTAGACATGTGGCTAATTCCGAATCCAAAATAGGTGCTTCCCTGTGTCTTTGTGTACCAAAATACATTTCTATGCATGGCAGTGTCTATATCCCACAACTTTCAAAGTGAATTTGGCACCTTTGAATTTCATGTCCTCTAAAGCTGTGACTACCCGCAGCCCCAGATCTAGAAATACAATTAATAGTGAAACTTCTTATTTAGGTTCATCCTTTTGCAGTGAGGTTTAAGGATAATTGGGCTGGATCGGAGCACACCTGAGATGGGAGACCGCGTGCCTGGAAGCAGGGGTTTGTGGTGCAGACCCGGCAGCAGGACCACACACAACCTGGGGCTCCCCATGCCTGGACATAGGGGAGAACAAGACCATGCTCCACACCACCTGGTGCAACAGCTCTTACAACATCAGGCTTTGGGTTTAACCCAAATTGAGCGTAATAGCCATGGACTTGCCTGCAGGCAGGGAGGCAAATGTTCCCACAGCAAGCACGTGTGCCGGGGCAGTCCCCGTGGGTAGGAAAGGGAAGGAGGACCAGGCAGATCTGCCCGGTGGCAACGCTTGTAGCTTTCAAACTTGTGGTTACGAGATGAGGTGCTGACGAGCTCGGATTTTCCCTCCAGCTCGTGCTGCGATCTCCATGTTATGAAAGGGAGAACGCTGTCAAGCTCAGAGCGAGCAAAACTGCACCCCGCTCCCGCGTGAAATGGATTCCAGCTTCAGTGCCCCACCTATTGCTTTCAATCAAATATATTGTTGGAAACAGAGCTGTAATAACATTTTAATATTCTCCAGTTATTAAAGTTAAACAGAGAGGAATAATCCTCCTTGATAATCCAAAGCATTCAAAAATGAGAACCCCAGTATCAGAAGATTGGCATAAAAATTAAAAGATTTACACATAATAAGTTTTGGACTTCTTTGCATTCTGATTCTTCCTTGTCGTTTTGCTGCTTCCAGCTTTTTTTTGAGTGTCATTAAGGCTGGAAACCCCTGTAAAAAAAAAAACAAAAACAAAAAGCAGATTCTGATATGTCTCCCCCGTTGAAGTTGCTAGGTCAATAAGCAAAAGCTAAAATTGCAGGAGGCTTTGAGGTAAAGACACAAGGGATAGCAGAAGTGTCACCCATAGTTCCCTTGGAAAAGGATAAATTCTCCACATGGCTGCATCAGTTTGTGCAGCTAGGGTCAGGGCCAGTGCTCACAACCCCGGCCAATTTGCTGCTGAAGGATTCTTTGTCTGGCTGGTGTGCCTGATGTTAGTAATGTTGAAAGAATAGGAAGGTTTTGTTTCATTTTTTCCCCTTCATGGAAAATGTTTTGCTCCCCCCCCCCGCCCCCCCAAAATGCCCCAAACCATCAACTTTTAGGTAAAACCCCAAATATTTGGTTGTCAGAATTGTCTGAAAAGTGAATCTTCTCTCTTTTAAAGAGATCTATGATTGCTTGTGGAACATGAAGTTCAGATAAGTAATGACCCGTTTTGTTCCTTCACCTCAGTTTGTAATCTGTAATCGTTCCTACTGCAAAATCCTGCAGTATTTTACTACTCTTTTAGGAGAAAGGACCGACAAAAGAACATGTGGTTCAGATAGATTACAAGGCAGAATCCGTTACTATGGGGAATACAGGAAGCATAAAGTGCAAACTGAAACCTTCCACAACACCTTTTTCCCTCTCTAGATCTTGGATTCTTACTGCCTTTAAATAGAAAACGAAAGCAGTTGTGGTTGTGGTTATGGAACACTTCCCACGAAATTTTAAGCATTTTTTCCCTAGAAGAGTGAAAACTCCTCTCCTCTCCATACCCACAGATTCAGTGGCTAATTCTACATCGGTTTATCTGCTTGTTCCTCTGACACTCAGGAAGGATCTGCTGCCTTCCATCCTGCTTATATCCCCACATTTTTATGTAAATCTTTTTTCTAAATTCTCCTTTACACTCAATTCCAATTGCTTTCTGCATCACATTTAAGCTCCTCACCCTATCAATATCCACTGGAGTTTAATTCCTGCCTATCCCCTCGCTCTAGCAAATCTTCATCCAGTTGTGGCTACGGTTACTAGACGGGCAGCCTGTGCTTTCAGCCTAGCTTTGCAGTTTCTTGGTGGATGGCAGAATCTGTCCTGAAATATATTTGAAACATATTTAAATCGCTAAACCCTCTAGTTTCAAATTTCCTAATTAACTGAGAAGGGTTTTTCCCCTCTTTCTTTCCTAGACAAAGGCTCAAACCCAGATAATAGATCTCCTAGTAACACCTGAATATCTTTTATGCAATTAAATGTACACAGCTGGACTTGGTGCAATTCATTGACTGATGGTAGTGGAAATATTGACTCTGGTAGTGAAAGAAGAAAATACAATATACAATAACACAATACATTCTCTGCTTTTAGAAGTGATTTTCAAGGCTAGATATTTAGTAACTGCTATAAGAGCTGTTTGTGGATGATTTTTTTTTTGTTCCATGTCCTTTAGGAAACGACCTTGCTGCTAAGAATTAGTAGGACAGCATATGTGTTCCTTTAGACATGCTGAAATAAAAGGAATATCCTCACACATAATGGTTTTTCTTCATGCATGTTTCTACAGAGCACTATAGCTCATGCTCGTAAATCACAAGTTTATTCCCCATCTGGATCACATCCTGCACCCACTGAAAATAAGTACCAGTTTTCAATACAGCAGAAGTTTCACCTGATGAGCTTAGGGTCAGGTTGTAAATGGGGGCATGAAAATGAATGCTGTGTGAGTTAGATACCTTGTTCGTGCAAATCCCACTTGCCTGGAAAATTTCTCCATGACTTCTGTAGGCATCGGTACTGGCTCATTTCCACACTGGCAAAAATGCCAGAGGAAAAATCATGGCGTGAATAGACCCTGTTTCTCTTTAAAAAAAAAGTTGATTTACTATGACAGCTTTCATGACCTTTTCAACAATCTTTGCTAAGATTTAGGATGGTATCTCCACCTCTACTGGCCTAAAATGACTGGCCAAAAGGCTCACCTCACCAGTCCTAAGCTGGTGCGACCCAAAGTCTTGGTTTAAGCTGGAAAGAGACACAGACACTTCCACAGGGTAACTCCTGTCTCAGGGTGAGATGAATTGCTGAAGTGCAATGAAATACCTGAAGTTCTGATTCAGGCTGTATTCAGGATTATCTTAGTATTCATTGTGTTAAAATGCGTGCCGTGTTCATTGACAGATTGCTGCAGCTGTCTAACATGATTAGCTCATTACTTCAGTCACCTCTGTCTTGCTGTACTGCTCTGTTTCCTAACAGAATAAGGTTTAGAAACAGGAGGATTGTGGATTAAATCATTGCACCTTCCGTCCTCTTCAGAATTGGTTCGAAAGAGAAACAAGTAGTTTAGAGAAAGTAAAAGACTAGGAGATAGAGCATGAAGGCATGAGGTGCTTGACATCACAAAATCAGGATTTTTCACTCGGAATGTGATTCACCTAAGCTAACCTTAGGCATCAATATTTCACCAGTCTTATTGGGATCTCTCTTACCATAGTTGGTGAGCAAAAAGCATTTTAAGGTATGAGTCATCTGACTTAATACACACGTCTAACTAATCATGCCACAAACATACCTGGTTTTTTTCAGTCACAAAGAAGGAAGCTCATGTGACTACCTCAGACATGGATGTTTCCACTGTGGAAGTCTATGTCTGGTCAGACGAATGCCCTCCACAGCATGAGAAACATCTGCACCTCATAGAATCCAAACCTGAAACTTTTCTTGTGTAAAAAGGATATTTACATTGTAGAATAGTCTTGATTGTGTGTACAACAGCTTTATTTTATATAAACAAACAAAAAAACCCCCACATTTAGGAAAATTTTTTTTTTTTGGCAAAAGCAAGAAAAAGATTTCTGTTTTCATACGAAAAATCTGTATTCTCTAGGCTAAGGTTATTCTCATAAAAATCAGAAGACATTAATTTTTTTCAGTGTGCTTGATCTGTATTTTTTTCAGGGTCATATTATTCTGACAATTTTCAGATGTCAATGGGGGTTTCAGGTGCTTTCAGAATTAAGTACCAAATCTCTCACGCTAATCAAGGTCTGTGCCTTTACTCCTTCAGCTGATTTCAGAAGGTTTGCAGTTAGACTTCCAATGGACAGAGTGTCAGAGCTGCTGAGCACTGCAGTGATTAAAAAGAGTGGGAGCAGTTCTCAGGGCATGAAATAACACAGACAGAACATTATGTGCCTGATAAGAATATACTAGAGCTATTTTCAAAAAGCAGGTATCTTCACGTCTCTTTTGTTTTCTTTTTACTTTACTTCCTTAAATATATTAAATATTAGTTCTTTCCTACTGCTCTGCCTTCTTAGTTGTGCCTTCTGCTCACTGCACAGAGCTACCTAACCAGCGTATACATACATTTTAAGTACACTTTTATCCTCACCTCACCCTTTTTCACAATATTTTTATAAAAAAATATTCTGTACATAATAAACAGAGAAAATAGAAAAATGTGCCCTCAAAATAAAATTTTACTATCACAAAAAATATTTTCTGTATGTAGGTACAGAAAGTACTGTTCAGCTTGAGTTTTTTTACATTGAATACTGTGTACTAATAAGCAGAGAGGTGATCAGCTTTTCCTTCATATATCTTCTTAGTCATAACCAATGCTATTGAAATCTAGAGAGACAGACTTGTCATAGAAGCAAAATAAGAGCAGGAAAATGAGAGAGAGGAGGAGAAAATCCAGTAATTCAAATTATGTCTTGTAACTGATTTTACAATGGTAATATGCAATGCACAGTAAACTGTAACTACTGCACACACATGATCATAAACTTACATTATGCAATCTGTTTCTTTAGAAAAAAGAGTATGTGTGTGAATATATATAGTTACTACATAATTTTATATAAACTTTAACAGTATCATCATATTTACAGCAATTTTTATAATCTATGGTTGTTAACTCCAGCAGGCCTCTTACTAAAAAATATCTATAAGCAAATATAAAAATATCTATAAGTATCCATAAGTAAAAATATCTATAAGTAAATGTTGACCTATGTTCAATTTATTTTACCCTTTTCAGCTAGCTAAATAGGTTACATGAGTTCACACCATAGTTAGTGGAGAGAGAGAGACTAAAATGTTTCCAGAAAATGATTCATGTCACCTGAAGAGACACATGAAAAATAGGTGAGGTGAATAGTTTTCTTGCTACCTGTGGATTAATTTGTGGGTAGCTGAATTTAGCTGGGAGAAATTACACTAACAATGACACTATAACAACAAGGCGATTGATAGATGTATCAATGAAAAAAAAGTATTTCCTTTATACAAGATTATCTGTTCCTTTTAGGTAATCTTGTGTTTCACAGTTTTTTCAATGTTGCAGCTGCTGATGCTTTGGGCATTATCACCATAGTAACTAACTAGCAAACTATTATACCAAGAGTTCAAAAGTCAAGATGGAAATTTTCCAATATCATAGTTTACAAACATTTCTGTCTCTTTAGAGCACAGCTGAGACAGGTTTTCATCAGTTTCCGTGTGTTCCCTATAAATAGGAGAGCTAAAACATACTTTTCAAGCACAAATTAACTCAGATTACTTGCTTCCGGAACGTGGTACTTTACTGCAGAAAAGTCTTCAAATACCATACGGTTGATCACTATACATTATTTATACTCACATTTCTCTAATTTTCTTGGGATAGAGGTAATACCAATGACTGAAAATGACTCATACACTTACTAATAATTTGACTTCTTTTCTCTCAATAAATATTCCTAATCTGACTGATTTTTTTCCCAGCTGTATTAGTTGTTTCTGAATTTATTCAATTGGGTCATGATTTTTTGAATGTTTAGTGATTTTGGATGTCCCAGCGTTTAGAGATTCCTCCAAGGCTTCTGATTTTCAGGAAGTGCTGAATAAATCATAAGTCATAGATTTGGTATTGCTTGGGTGTATTCTATAGGCTGTTCGTGACTTGCTTGCTATGAGAAAAGGACAGTTGGGATGAGTCGAGGTGTGTTTTGTCTTCTCTGTCCAGGGATCTGTTTCTCTTCCCGTCAAAGCCTTAGAAAGTGTAAGCCTTCTGACACTAGGCTCTGAAGCTTGATTTGAATGCATCACTCATAAGCCTTCAGACCATGGCTTTATATATGTTTCATGTTTTTCCACTCAGACTTTGCACCCAGAAAGGAACATGTGGCTGTTAAGTACCTCTGCTTTTAAATTATTTCTCCTGATGCTCAGAAGACTAGGAGCAACCATGACATCCTTCTTTCCATGTGAAAAAGGGTACAACTTATTTATTTGCAGCAGATGTACTTGGAAGAGAACTGAACATACCCCACTTTGTCATGCATGTGATATATGTATTAGTCGTCCTGACCTTTCAGGATGCTGTTCAAATGGATGAACACAGGGTGCAGGGTGGGCTTTTAGCTCTGGGAGTGATCACGTTAATTCTGGGCCACTATCCAGATATACACCCATGGCATGACCGCAACCAGAGTGACTTTATTTAAGGATTCCTGTGCCCCTTTGCACAGTAACCAGCTGGGTCTGCCAGCATTTACGGCAGTGCAGAGACCCTGAGGGCTCCACAATGTTTTCTTTTTACTTATTCAATTACATGGGGATGGATAAATACAGAATGAGTTTTACAGCACAGTGCAGCTCTCACAATGTCCTATGGACATGTTATTATATGTTTAAAACTAGAAATTTCTCAAATAGTTGTCTGAAGGACATCCCAAGGGCTCCAACACTTGAAATGAGCTACCAACACAATCCAGGGAAACATAAGGAATTTATTGGGTTTGAGATTCTTCTATCCCATTTGTAAAACATAAATAAATAAAAAAATGATTAATCAATACAACTTAACCTTTTTTACTCTAACTATGCTAAGGTTAAGTATGATGGACAGTTCTTTTGTACATACATTTTTGTTCTATTATCACATTAACTGGTCATCAGCTGCACTGTTATTTACTGGAGACTAATTAATCATTGGAAGTAGATCTTTAAGGTCCCTTCCAACCCAAACCATTCTATGATTCTATTTTTCATTGTCTTCTAGTTAAAGTTTTAGTTTGCTGCTATCTTTTTCCTTCTATTTGGAAACATATGAATCTCATAGTTCACATTCTTCTTTTGTAAATTATTTCTAGTCTGCTCTAACAGAGGATTCAATGAACAGATTAGAGATGCACAAATTATGCCAGGATTTTCAAGGCACCTCAAGGAGGCGGGTGTTGCATTCCTAGGAAAACCAAGACGAGTTGGCTCTCTGACTCTCCTAGTCTCTGCTGAAAGCTTGAAGTCTGATTTTCTAAATAGGAAGCCTTACTGCACAGGATGATGTTCTGCAAGCCTGCCATTTTAACCACAGTTTAGCTTGTGACTATCTGGATCAGCACGTCAAGATATGAAACAGGAAGCCTTCAGCCAAAAGGTGAATTAAAAGCTCTCCACAGCAGTCCATACTTGACTTTGCCAAACATGGAGAGGAACTCTTCCTCACTGCCATATACACATTAAGCAAAGAACTGTTTCAAAGGAGAATGAGACCTGCATAAAGGTCAGCAGTCCAAAAAAGCACAAGTAATATTAATTCAGCTTGGATCCCAAGAAGACACAGCACCCTATCACAGCTTCAGTTCAAGCAGTTCTAGTAGGGTTTGCTGGCCATGTATGAGATCAGGTTTCCAGGTTTAAAATACTTCACTATATGTACTTGCCTAAATTTAAATCAGCAGTAAGACTTGACAGTGTGGAGAGCTGGGTTCTTTCTTCTGGACATATGTTTTCAGTTATGGTTGAACTTTTCTCCTCCCCATGCTAAAGTCCTAAAACATCTTGCTGTGGCAGTAAATTTTTCAATCGGTGTTTATTAAAGGAGTGTGTGGACATTCCATATGATGTGAGCACTTCTCTTATTAAAGTTGTCATTTGTTGACAAATGGGCCACAATTATAGTATATATAAGAACATTACACATTCTTTGTGCTGACAAGCCTAATTACATATTTTTCTATATGTATTACTAAGCAAATCAGAGGGAACAGCAATGGTGGATTTGGATCAGCAAGTAAGAAAATCAAAGAGACCTCATTTAAATGATAATGGTAGAATATGTTGTTATGAATAACTATTAGGTAATGAAATAAATTTATTTGATTTTTGTGGTACAAAGCAGACCTCATACTGAGATACGGACGGCTCAGCGCCATTTCACAACAGACAATAGCTATCCACATTAGGGGAGGAGCCTTGCAGGATTCTGGGTTGGCATCCAACCAGCCCAGTACAGACATCTTTTATTTGTCTGAAGAAAGAGAGCTACAATAGTTCTTTTATATAATTCTGCACTTATCGTCTTGAGGTTTTTGCACTTCAGCAAGAAGATATTAAGAATTGGCTCCCATAACCAAAAGCCAAATCAAAGAAGAAAAGTTTCATGCCTGGATTTAAAACCACCCCCACAGAGTACATTTTTATGGCCTGTGGAGATACTGGGCTTAGACAAACCTCAGAAGTCTTTATTTCATGAGGATATCTCAGAAACACCACCAAACTCAGAACTTGTACTCTAAACATTGGGGGATGAATGTGTGTCACCACACAATTGAGATTCAGGTTCTGTTCTTGGTTATGAATCTAGAGCTAGTCCAATGGTCTCAAGAAGTTCAGATAAAAGTTGGTTAAGGAATAAAACATCTTTGGAGTCTGGCATCATGTAGAACATGGAGTCACCACTGGTTGAACCTTCTACAGAAGACAATATATCCTTTTGCTATGCAGACATAATTTGCCATAGTCATGATGGGACACTGGTCCAAATACATGTTGAGTTTAATTTGCAAAAGCTCATTCCTAATTTGGAATAATATGTGTGTGCATGCATGCTTGTGTGGTTTTAATTAGTTCAAAGTACTCAGATTTCTTCTTGTTGGAAATCCAATACAGTATCTAAAAAAATGATCTAATCCTTCCTATGCCATCCAACTGGTGTTTGAAATCAATGTTGCACAGCTTTTCTAGACAACTGCAAGAGCTATGAACTAAATTGAGTTCTGAAAATGCTGCACCTGAACCAGCTTCCACAGAAGTCAGTGAGAACTTCCTTCGTAACTTTCCCAGAAATGATACTGGGTCATACATTCCCCAAAATTGATGGGGATATTTGCATGAGGCTTTTTTTTTTTGGTTTTTGAAAGGATCTGTGTGAGTAAGCGTGCTGTTTTGGGAAAGCCTGAGTAAACAGGTGGGCTTGTGTTTAGTCTTTAGTGTAGCAAGTGGTCAGTCTTATTTCTTCTTCACAGCTCGAAACAGATGTAAGCGTTGTTTGATCCAGTTAAATGAAAATACTGTTTTATATTAATAATATCCAGAATAACTATTTTACCGAGAAGTCAGTTTCTTAAGTAGTTTCAGGACCATATTTCAGACTACCTATTACTTGTTCACATGTTTTTAAAGTATGTTTAACATCTACTTTTAGTTACTTAAAATCTGACTAGTCATTGCCTATAAAAAATGTTAAGCATGAAGTGAATTTTTCATTCAATATGAACTACAGATTTTATAAGTGTTGGATATCCATAAAGCCACTACTATGTCAATAGTATATTGCTATATGAAGGGTGACATTAACACTAGAACTAATACAAAAAACCCATAATGGAAGCAGTTCAGATATTTTTGCTCTATTTGCACAATGCAAAAATAGCCTAAATACATTTTTAATGCAATCAGCTGAATTCCGTAAATCCAAATTGTGTGCTAACTGCTCATGCTGATTAGTGTGAAATATTAATTTGCACTAATCAGCTCGAGGCAAGGGAAGCATAATAAACTTGACACATACATTTCACGCTTTACAGTGTTGGAGCTTGTTTACAGTGCAGTGCCTGTAAACACTATCGGTGCTGTTAGTTATGTCACAGGGGCTGTATATTCAAGGTGTACTTGGAAAAATTTCCTTAGCCGATGCTTCAGCTGGTTCAGTGTTGTTGTGAAAATCCCAGTCTTTGAGAACTGGTGGTCTGCACCAGCTAAACATCAGAAGCATTTGTCTCTGCAGTGAGCCAGAGCATCTGATTCCTGCCCTGGCTGTCTCAGGAGTAAATCATTCGCATTCACGTTGCCTCTGCTCTCGGTGTACCGGGGTGCGATTAGACTCCACAAGCAATGGCTCCATGCTTCCCTTTTATGCGAACCACGTGCATTTACTAACAAAATAAAACTATAACACCAGGCCTAAAGAAATAAACCAACTATTAGGCAAACACACAGGGGAGTATCAACACGTGGGGTTTCGTGTGCCTGAGGGTTGCTCTTTGCATCCCACCTCACTCTTCTGCAGAATGGTGCTTGCAATTCCTGCATTCATGGGTTAGCATTACAGAATCACAGAATGGTCAGGGTTGGAAGGGACCTCTGGAGATCATCTAGTCCAACCCCCCGCCAGAGCAGGGTCACCTACAGCAGGTTGCACAGGACAGCATCCAGGTGGGTTTTGAATGTCTCCAGAGTGGGAGACTCCCCAAACTCTCTGGGCAGCCTGTTCCAGTGCTCTGCTACCCTCAAAGTAAAGAAGTTCCTCCTCATGTTAAGATGGAACTTCCTATGTTCAAGTTTGTGTCCATCACCTCTTGTCCTATCACTGGGCACCACTGAAAAAAGACTGGTCCCATCCCCCTGGCACCCTCTCCCGCAATCAGCATCTGATTTAGCAAGCACACCCTCCCCAGATGCTATTTTATGCCATAAATCCATCCTGTGATGTGATAAACAGGGGCTCCTTCTTTCTAATACATGACTAAATATGTAGCACCTTAGATGCTGGGTCACAGTGAAAGTGAGAGTCTGACAGAAGGCCGGAGGGGAAAAGAAATCTATTTATGTGTACTTAAGACAATCATGTGCATGAGTGAGAAGAGATAATCTGTGCAGACAAATCTGTTTCTCGCTGCTGCCTGGGTTGTCCACGCTCCATCTTTCCTGCTCTCTGAGCAGTGCTCGGCAAGGGCCTGGCCGAGGTCGCGGCCCTGCGCAGCATAAGGGACAGACATGAATAAAAATACACACCGTGAAAGTCACCATTCGGTTGAACCACAAAATTGCAAAGGCCTGTAATTCTACCTGCATTTCACTGACCTCCTACACTTTTATCTTAATTTTAAAGAGAAATTACTCCAGGACACAACTATACGGATGCTGTACTCCGAGGTGGTTTTTCAGACTGTCTATCAGAACGGCGCTGCAAGTGAGACCTGACACGTGGGCCACCCAACCTTGGAGGGAGAAGAGGGCATTCCTTGTGCTGTGCCACGAGGCAGCATGGAAAAGTTTGAAATCTTTAAGTGTGATGTGTTTACATGCGATTAATACGACCTAATAAAACAACATAAGTATCTCATATGTTCAGCTCCCCAGGGCAGGCTAAGCTAAGCATATTGCTGAGCATGAAACACGTTGCTTAGCACAGAGCTCATGACAAGCTCATTGATCCCAGTGAAACCAGTAAACGCCGTTTACACATAACGAGATATACATTTGGTCTGTTACGCTATCAACAATACCAGTTCGATTACAGCCCGTTATGTTTCCTAGAGGCAAATAGAATTTGCCTTTTACTGAGAAGGGGCATTTGAAACTTGAAACACGTTGATAGTGTCAGTTTTAATACTAAATGGCCACATACATCAATGGCCACAGGAAAAGTGTTCATCACTCATTGGTTCTGTTAAGCTTGTGAACCATATAGAGAGAGAGAGTTGGAAGAAATTTCATTCATAGTTTCCTTCCCCCACCTCTGAAGATTTTCTTTGTGTATATATCAAAGGAAATTTAAAGAACCATTGGTAATTGTAGGTTTTGGATGTTCAGTTTGGAATATTTTTTTATCTTTTAATGGTCTGTGAACAGATTCCAACACTGTCTCAAAAAGCTTTGGTGCAATCATTTATCTGTGTATTTCACTCCACTGTATTGGACTGATACAGCTAATCAAAAAGCGAAGCACTTACCAGCCAGAGAGTTTTATTAGGTTTGTTTAGCCTGGATGAACACAACAACTCCATTCTTTCATTTTTCCCAGCTGTGTCAAGTTTCATAAATTAAGCAGAGTGTGGCAAAGTCAGCTGGGTGGAGCATTTTTAAGAATACTAGATATTGCTACTTTTATCTTTTCTCACACAAGTAAATCCCACTTAAGTCCCTGACAGCTGCGGGGGGGGGAAGAGGAAGGAAAAAAAGGATGACTCAGATCCTGGCCCTTAAAAACATTTTTACCTCTGCACTAAGGAGAATTCCATTTTTGGAGAAATGTAATATTTTAGTCCTGACCACTCATAATTCATTACATCTTCTTAATATCTCACATACCTCTGTAAGAATTCAGCTTGCATGATTATATCTAGAGAAGCTTCAATTCTCTTTGTGGTTTCAACTTATCACATCTATATATAGTTATATCCTTCCTTTTTAATTCTGACTTTTTCATTGACTAAACACTTTCTCTCTTCACAACGATTCTAGCACATTTTATCTTTTTCCTTCTTTTTTACTCTTAATAGGAACTAGCAAGTGCTAGTCTGAACAGAATTTCAACACTTCACTGCAAGATTCTTCTCTAATATCAAATGTATTCTTATTTACTAAGTTAAATTAAGCAAGATGGAGAAAATTCAGCAACTTTGAATTTTAAGCTCTTTGACTTGTTTGCTGTGGTAACAAAGAAATTAAGATTTTCAGTTTGAGGTTTTAAATCACTGTGCCGTATGTAACAGTATATGTTACCTGACTTTATTAATGTATTTACACTCTTCATAGTTATGGGAAAAGATAAACAATATAGCATACAAATTTCGTTAAAATACACAATTGAACCTTCTTCCTTAAATTTATTACTATTCATAGGACTGTCTTAATTGTTTTAGCTTCTGTACAAACACTTAGGAAGAGACAGCAATTACTCCAAAGCACTTGTAATCACACTTACGTGTAGTTAATTAATTAAATTAAATCAAGAAGAAATCATTGTAAAATAATTAAGCTGAATCCACCAAGGCTTTGCATCATTTTAACTTCATGTGTTTAAAAAGTAACGCATTAGCACTGCTGCAGACTGTGTTTAAAAAAAGGATATCATCATACAACAAGATAAGGCTCCTGAAAACCTCCACTGTTGTACACTATATACAGTAGGGGAAGAGCAAGTAATGGGTCACTGTGCAAAAATGGGTGTATAAGGCTTCAATCATTTAAACATCTTGCCTAAAGAAGGCAAGTGAAGTTCAAAACCGAGAACAATGGAAAGACTCCCAAAACAGGAAATATCTGTTACAGACATTAGAAATGCAGTAGATGATCCAGGTGCAGTCACATACTGACCAGGAAGGCATATTAGGCTTTGTTGCAGAGAATAACAAATCCCAAAAGCATTCAGCTTGATATGCAGCTGCAGAGCACAAGACAAACAAAAATTATTCCAGCAATAAAAAAATACAATAGAAATCAAAGGATATAGTTCTGCTTCTAAAAATAACACTGCTCATTAGACTTCACCTAACAGGCAATATGTGGTCTACTTACCATGATTTAGAGACGATGTGCATATAAACTACACCAGCGCCTGAAGGCATGCAGTGTTTGGCAGGAAGGATATAAATTTTGGTGTTTATTAGCACCAGAATTAAAAAATAAAAGGCTGAGAATGTAATGAGCCAATATAATTATTTCTTAAATGTCTCCATTTTGTGGAAAGATAGTTACAGAGCACAGAACAGAGACTAGGAGCAAAATAGGCTCATGTCGCAAAGGCAAGGGAGGCAGCTTCGGTTTATCAGAAGGCTTTTGAGACTACAGGATCAATTGGCTGTACAGGTTGAAAAACACACACACAAAGCCCTTTCCACGAAAGCAGGATTTAGATCTTGCTCAGCGTTTGGCCTAATTCACGGCAGTCCTCTTTCAACAAAGCAAGCCAATGAACTGAGGTTTCACGTATGGCAAAAAGACCCACTTGGGGAAGTGGGGATCCAAAATGATGAGAGAATGAGGTGGTGAGAGGGGGATAAAAGGAGACCCTCCATGTCCCCTTAGCTGTGAAGGGTACAGCAGCTGCAGGGAAGGGGGCAAGACCGGGGTACAGGCACCAGCAGGGCTGCCAGCCCTGTGTGTAAGGGAGTAGGTCTAAACTCACAGCCCTGCCTCATTTCCTCCTCTTGAATGCTCAGACACTAGTGATGGCTTCATGCCACAATACTGCCCACTTGAGCTGAAAAATAAATGAAATAAAGAGTAAGACTTTGCCCAGTAGCTGAGAAATTTGCAGGATATGTGCATAGACCTTTGCCAGGGATGCAGAAGTAGAAGCCATGTCTTTCTTCTGATGCAGTGCGAGAAGTCCTCCAAAACATGGACTGGTGAGATGAAATAAACTCTCATGAACTAATCACAAGGTTGCTTCCAGTAGACGGGGAAAATAAAATACAGGAAATATTACCAGAGTCAAAAAAATCTCAGAAACAAAGAAGAAATACTGCTGATCTTAGAAGGAAAAGGGAAAAGGGAGAAGGATCATGACTTTCCAGATGTACAAGGAAATTCAGCTACAATCCAGCTTCTCTGAAAGGCAAATGAAAGCCTTTTCTGTTGGACTAGTCAGATCCTCTTGTGATATGGGTTGAGTCAATTAGACACAATGCAAGAGAAAGGTCAGATTATTGTTGCCATATGAAGAGCTGCCTTTCCCTCTGTGACTAGTTGCTACAAGCCAAAATTCATCAAAGGACTGAGTGAATTTGAAGTTTGCCACAGCTGGAAAAAAGACCCTCATCCAAGGTCTCTAAACCAGCGGCCTAAATATAGGTTCTTAAATATGTGTAACCTGTTTTTCAAAAATGTGGAGTTCTGTCAGCTTCCATATGAAAATTAGGCCAAGTCTACTTTATAACTTCAACAGGGATTCAGCAAGCCACATACAAGCAGCTACTTTCAAAAACTTTAGCTCTGCTTTGATTTCAATAGTTTTGCCCTTTCAAGTTGAACACTTCAAATTGAATTTTTGAAGAGAGTAAGTGGACATTCCCAGGTAAGTACATAGGAGAAGGACCAGGGGACAGCAAGAAATAGGAGGCACAGTGATTTTTTTGACTAATGTCTCCTTCTAGGGACCAAATTTTGGGTTATCTGGCAGTAAATTACTGCCTCCTTACCGTACTGGCTGATCAGCTCTAGGCAATCTAAACAGGGAGCTGAGAGCTCTGGTAGTCCCTTAGGCCACGTCCCATCCCATCTGGTCTGCAGAAACAGTGGGGGAAGAGATGCTTAAGCCCCAGCTCTACCAGAACAGGAGTTTTGGCAGCTGGAGGAGTTCCTCCACACTTCTATGGTTCTGCAGTGCTTTGCAGACATTACTTTAACCAAGCTGAAAAGGAGACAAAATGGATACCAAATGATCATAAAGCCCAGACAATCGACTGACATTTCTGACTAGTATAAATTTGGATTAATCCCCTGAAACCAGCAGAATTAGTTCTAATACAAGAATCGATGCTTGTGAACTTGCAAGCTACTGAATGGACCCGGCTCTGTCTCAGGTCACGTTCTGGCAGTCACTATGCTGAGTCTGGGCTTGTATTATTTGGAAAACAGGAAATGAAAAGGAAATTTCACAAAGAGGATTTCCTCGAGGAAGGGAGATTCTGAAGGGTGTGGGAGGCAGATTCTTCAAGGGCTGTTTGAGCTAGTGCCAAATTCAAGAAAATGGAAGTATTACTTTGAGCTAAGAATGAAAATTAAAATATAATTGATATACACTCCATTAATTAAATCATAAAAGTTGAAATAACTCAAACCTATTATAAACAAATTAGCATTAAGTAATTACTGCTTATAACCCCAATGCCACTTCAAACAAGGAAAGGTACCTCATGTTTCAGCTTTAGATTATCTACATACGCAGAATTAATTTCTAAATGATACACCAGATTGCCTTTACTGCATCATTAAAATCCACTGGCTTTGTTGTGCACAAACATTGTAACTTTAGCTTTGACTAGAGGTTGCTATTTTTACAACTGCGCATTAGGCCTATTTTACTTCTCTAAAATATAATTTGTGGTTGACTTCATTTATAAAATATAGTACCAGTGACTGACACATCTTTTTAAACTAGCTAAATCTGATATTTAAACATAGAGTTCTGCAGTGAAGTTTCCATGCATGGAATATGGTGGGGGATCCCATTTCTGCCCACCTTCTCTCTTCACTCAAGACATCGCGAGGAAGAAGTTTATGTTACACAAAAGCAGAATAGCACCCTTTTAAACATTTTATCAGCCCTCTAATGGTATTCACAGTGTTTTGCTTTAGAATTCACTAGAAACTAATCAGGGTACGCAGCCAGGACTGAATGTTTGTACATGCTGAGTAAATGTAGTTATTTGTAACCCAGAAGTACATGTGCATTTCTATTGTTTTAGGTAGGCAGAGAAAAACAGATGCAATAGCATTTAATAGTGTCCATAATTTTAGACCTGTAATTCCAGTGAAGTCAATAGGTCCTCCCTGGTTCTTAAACTAAGAAATATCCTGGAATTATTTCAAAGATCGTTAAAAAAAAGCAATCTTAATATTTAAAAAGACTTCATAATTTCTATATTTAGAAAAAATTACTCCAGGAGAAAATTATCCAGACAGAACATGCTCTTAAATACTTAAATGCAGGTTTATTTTTTATAATTGTTGACTGAGTTCTGGGAAGATGCATCAATATACTAAAAATAGATCTAAAGTAAAATATGTAGGAATAAATTTGACTTTCAATGGCAGTTTCATTTCCATAAAGACAGCACCATTGAGGGAATACACCTAAAATTAGGGAACTTATTTATGATTCCTTCAGCTTCATTTGCATACTACCGTATCAGCTCTGTTTGCTCCTGTTAGTCAAAACTACATGGCAATTTAGTCTGATTTGGAGGTCTGAAGCGAAAAAGCCAAATTCAAATTTAGGCACCTGGGAATTTTCCCTTACTCTGCCTGAAGTAAATGGAATTCAGCAACTAAAAATGTTCAGAAATGTGGCTTCTTCACTGTGAAAATGAACTACTTTCCCAAACTGCTGAACATCGGCTACTTAAGTTCATGAAAACAAACATGCACAGTGATGGTATTCCAGCATGAATGCATATGTCTAACTTCAACCAATTCTTTTAAGTATTATGAGTTCATGTTTGGGGGTGGGAAGGACCTCTGGAGATCATCTAGTTCAGTCCCCTGCTCCAAGCAGAATCAGCTATAGCATATTGCTCAGGATCAGTTGGATTTTTAATATCTCCAAGGACGGAGACTGCACAACCTTTCTGGGAAACTTGCTCTAGAAATGTTTGATCCCACTTACAGTAAAATTTTCTTCTTATGTTTACATAGAATTTCTTGTATTTCGGTGGGTGCCCATTGCCTCTTCTCCTGTCACTGGGCACCATTGGGGAAACTCTGGCTCGATCTTCTTTACATCCTCCCCCCAGGTATTAATACACATGAATAAGATCCTCCTGAGTCTTCTCTTCTCCAGACTGAACAGTCCTAGCTCTTTCAGCCTCTCTTTGACAGATGCTCTAGTCTCTTAAACATATTTGTAACTCTGTATCAGACTCACTGTACTATGTCCAGGTCTCTCTTGTACTGGGAAACCCTGCACCCGACCAAGCACTCCAGATTTATCTCACCATTGCTGAGCACAGAAGAAGGATCACCTTCCCTGACCTGCTGGCAGTGCTCTTCTTAATACAGCCCAGGAGTCTGTTGACCTGCTCTGCTGCAAGTGCACATTGCTAGCTGATGTTCAACTTGGTGTCCACCAGGGCCTGTAGGGTCTTCCTTGCAGAGCTGCTGTCCAGCCAGTTGGTCCCAGCCCGTCCAGGTGCACAGGGTCTTTACTCTCCTGGGTCAGGCCTTCAGCATTTCCCTTTGCTGAACTTCATGAGGTTCCTGTTGTCTCATTTCTCCAGCCTGTCCAGGTCTGTCTGAATGGCAGCACAGCTATCTAGTAGATCAA
The DNA here is from genome assembly GCA_008711295.1 of Anarhynchus alexandrinus. Lineage (NCBI taxonomy): Eukaryota > Metazoa > Chordata > Aves > Charadriiformes > Charadriidae > Anarhynchus > Anarhynchus alexandrinus. Next base: position 3,801,315 of record VUYV01000014.1, read on the forward strand.
CCACTTCTAGTTGGGTATCATCTGGGTAGTTTTGCTGAAGGTGTGCTCTACCCCATCACCCGTCCCTCTGTCATCTTGATGAGATCATAGCCCTGCAACTGCATGCAGACTTCTTTTTCCCTCTGTTTGTTCTTCTTTGCTGCACACTGATTTCCCCAAAAAAGAGTGAGCATTCCCCAATAATGCTCTGTTCCTGGCACTTCTTTATTTGTGTGTGTACCGTTGCAGTGGGCTGCCTTTTATCCTGTTCTGTTGATTTTGCCATCTCTCCTTCCATATCAGCCAGTCTAGCACTTCTCCTCTTGATTGTGGGTTATCATCTCCCTCCCCCCACCATTTCTAGTTCAAGGCTCTCCTCAGCAGGTTGGCCAGCCTGTCGGCAATGATATTTTTGCCCCACTTGTTCAGGTCGATCCTACCTCTTCCTAGCAGTTCTCAGTCCTCAAAGAGGACAGTGGTTTTTTAAAGCAAATCCTTGTCACCAACACCAGCTGCTCAACCAGTTGTTGACTCTCAGGGTCTGCATACAACAGATGTGCATGAATAATCTCACAGTAATGATACTGTCTAATTGCAGTGCTGTCTCAGGGCATAGGCTGATGGGGCTGATCCCTGCTCTGAAGGAGATGCTAGTGCTGTGAGTCTCAATACATTATTTTGGGCTATTATTTTTTAGAAACGCAGTCTTTACCAGTAAAGATCTTCCTTGTAGGTTTTGATGGGTATGCCTACTGTGGAAGAAGAAGCTGTTCCTGAGGGCCCTCAACTGTTTAAGATAGTACATACAGAGTGGTTTAGTGGTTTCAGGAATATCTGGTAAATGATTTTTTTTTAAAAGTGAAAAAATCTTGATTTCTAAAGAACTTTGGCACCAAGACAAAACTTCATAAATAGGTCAAAAACCAACATGACTGTAAATGTGCCCATTTTTAAAGAAATCCTGATCCCAAGCCCAGCTTTTTAAACTTCTTTCAACTCTGATAATGATTGTGAATTTATTTTTATAATTAATATTAATATTATTTCTAATCTGAATGTAATTGAAATGGCAAAGCAGCTGTAGAACTTCAAAATGCTTTCAGTCATTATCATTTTATCAAAGATATTGCAAGCAGGTTCTCTTTCTCTTTGTGGGTAATCTTCATTGATTGGGAATGCACAAGTAGCAGTAAATTCCCAAATGCCTGTATTTGACTCAAAATAGCAATTACTCGATGCCTAGTAATATGCATTTCAAATGTGTTTGGCATTCTTTCAGTATTCATTGATTACTGTTATCGACTCAACAAATTAAAATGCAACCACAGGTATGAGAGAATATAGGATTTTATACCAGTTGAAATCCTGGTCGTAGAGAAACCATTGACTTTGCCATTTACTTCAAAGAGATGTCAAGTCAATGGTCTCTCAAGTCAGGTGTTGAGTCTCTAACTGTGGTCAATGGCGGATGTTTTCCTTTTCTTTAGACAGGGAAAGAAAAAAACCTTAATTTATTACTATTTCAGTAGGATGATCATATTGCTTCTGACTTTGCAGCTGTTCCAATAACCTTAAGGTGAACATCCCTAAATATTCTTGATATCAGCCTGGAGTATTCCCAAACACTCTTAGATACTGCTGCTACCATGGGCTATAATATAACACATCTATATCATGTATCCAATTAGCAGAGGATGCAGCCTACCCTAAAGCAAAGAACGTAGCAAAGAATCTGGACAGATACAAATACTGCTGGTTTTCTGCTGCCATTCTTGGAAAGTTAGCTCACCTTTCTAACACAGGTGCTTGAGAAAGTGTTCCTATCCCATGGAACCTTGGGCAATGCGAAAAACATGCCCTTCCCACAAAATGGTGAAAGCAATGCCTTTCAATGTTGTACTGCCAACCCCAAATATGTATAAATTGATCACAATACTCTGATGTGAAGGGCATTAAGTTGGGATAAACGCAAGTTCAAGACTCATTTTAATCACTTAAGCAAATCTCCAGCAAAGGAAACTGAAATCAATTGTGAATTTTTAAAAACTTAGGCTGGCATTCATCTTTTCTAAATGCAGATGCCTCCACTGAGACATTTAATCAACTGAACTTCTCACTCTAGGATGCCTTTACAGCCAGTGGAGACTGAGTCGGTGGAGTCTAAAGATGATTCATCACAATTCAAAATCCCTGTAAATATCCCCTTTGCTCTACTGTTTTTAAAGAAGACTTGAGGGTGGCTTGCTTAATTATGTATGTTTACATCAGAGATGTCTCCACTTAGAATTCCCTGAGATACTAGTGAGTAAAGTCTGATCTTATCTGAATTGGTCGGTTTAGCAAAAAACATAGATCATTGGCTGCTCTACCAAGAGCCCCGATCCTTCGGTAGTCATTGTTCTGCAATGTGTCTCTTGCAACCAATAGACTGATTTCATTTAGAGAAATCTACAGTGATGGAATATTTTTTTAAAAATAGAAAATCCTCTGTCATTTCTGTCGCGTGTGCCTCTATATTACACTGTGAACTAGGAATAATGGTTGCAATTTCTTTTCTGGAGTGCTTTGGGATGAAAAGTGTATAAGAAGAATTAAAATTAGATATTACAGCTTTTAAGTCCATTAGAATCAGTAGACTCAGGTAGCAAAAATAAAATTAGGAACTAAATACCTTTGCACATCTGGGCTTAAATAAAGGGGAAAAAAATCTATTTCAGTCAGGCCTGAATTTCAACCCTGAAAAATGTCATATTACTCTTTGAACGTAAGCCTGGAATCCTCATTGGTATTTTTGGCTAGTTCCTATATTATGCTGCTGTCTGGCTGAGTTTACGTAGGAACATATTGGTTTTCTCTTCTCCCTCCTCCTGCATCGCTCCCTCTCCAATACAAACAGCATGGGAGTATCAGCACTTAACAAAAAGAAGGAGGCCATAGGAGTGGGCCAGCTCCTGGCTCATGCACAGGGAAAATCTTTTTGCTTTCTGACAGGACATTCTGGAAACATCTACTTTTCATTTCAGGCTTTTCTGTGACAAAAACAAGCTCTTTCTGAGCCTATTAAATCATTTCAGTTTGAGGCCACTGACACGCTACATTTTTCTAGTGCCCCATATTGTCAGTCTTGTTCATCTCGGGAGAGAGTTAAAAGTAAACATTTACTTTTACCTGGTGTCTCTTGTGGATACCAGTCAAATGCTTAAAAAAAGAAGGTAGACTTGTGCAAATGCAGCAACATTTTTTCCAGGAAATGTGAGTGTATGGTTGGATTCACATAACTGTGGGCCATTTTATCAACCCGCATCATCGTTGCTATTGTAAAATATGTCTCACTGTGACTGTATTTAAAGATTATAGTCAGGCCCATTTTGCAAGACCCTGTGAATGGGCTGTGCATCACCTAAATTTTGCCATCTAGAAATTAGAATCTAATTTAGTCCTTAAGTCAATCATTCAGGTTCCCTTTAATGAATGAGGTGTCACCAAATTGTCCATTACAAGAGACTGGCACCTCTGGAAGAAAAATTAAAACCAGCTGTCTTATACAGAGGGGCTACCTCCCATCTGCTGACAGAAAAGGGGCAAAGATGATGAAGCTAAACGAAATTTAGTGGTTACTCAGAAGCACAAGGAATGAGGCCCTGCCTCTCAATTGACTAAGAAGAGCAGGAACCACCGTGTCCTATGAAGCAACTGGAGAAAAGGGTGCGGTAGTCAGCGTGTCTCTGTCTGTCAAATCCCCGCCACCAGAGCTGGCTGGCTGCACAAGAGAAATATGCCAAACCTCACATAGGATGTTATAAATTATGGGTTTTTTTCTAGTTCATGTGGAGTGATCCAAGGACAGGTGCTTAGTGTCTGAGTTTCTCAACGAACAGGTCCACAATCTACTCCTTGTTTGAACACAACATAAGAACACAGGCCCGTGAATTTATCTTCCACTTACCTTAAAAGAATGTATGCAATGTTTGATTGTTTCTCTATAAACAAAAGTGAAAGACTGCCTCCTTTATCCCACAAACATACTCACACAAATGTCATAGTAAATCTTTGCTGCAAGGTGATAAAAAAATCATACAAAGGTCATGCAAGGGTAAGGTCAACTTCTATTGCTCTTGGGTGATTTTTTGATTATGTTCAGTTTGAGTCTGCATACCTATTTTGGTTTTATGTTTTAATTTGCAAGAAGTCTTAAATTAGATTGTTTACAGTTCACGAAGGTAGACATGAAGAAAAGGTCTAATGGGTGTCTATGCTCTTAACATACAGATGTTCCTTTCTGAAGATTCACTAATACAGCTATCTCTAGATAATCATGACGCTTTATAGTGAACAAAGTCTTCATTTTATTTATCTCTGAGCTGACACTCAGGTCAAGCTGAGGATTTTGCTTCCAACTTTCCAAAACAGTCCCTCTTGTAGCCAAATTCAGAGATGTCTCCCCAGGATACTCCCACTGATTGCAATAGCACTATTTAGCAAGCGCTGAAAGCTATGAGTAGAGGTGTAGAAGACTGACATCTAAGAAGGGTCAGCCTAAAGTCTGAATATACGAGGATATTCTGCGAAGAAGAATGAAAAGGTCTACCCTGAATTTCCAAACAAGGTGATGAGCTCATGGCTGCTGAACTTCTGAGATCCTGACAGTATACCACATGCAGCACAGCTCAGACAGAAGTGTTGGAGACAAAAGTGAATAGGTTTTACCCAGAAATAAGAAGAGAAGGAAAGATTGCAAACCCCATAGATGCAATAACATAAACAATTAAAAATTGGTCTTTGGTCGAGTTCAAAAAAGACATTCCATGGAGAGTTACAGTCATACAGGCTTACTATGTGGGTACACTTAATGTCAAACTCATTACGACTTTCCAGGTGTCCAGAAAGGGGTAAATTGTAGGTACCTGGAACTTCCCTCTGCTTTCTCCTTGACTGTTTTGCTTCCCCAGCTTGCCTGAGAGCTTGGCAACATATAATCATGCAATTCCACCTGTAGTTCCTGAGCTGTTGCTGCAGAGCATCCTGTATGACATTGCCTGGCAATATCCCCAGAATTCAGCTTTATTATTCATTCTGGCTTGCCACGAGGCTTCTGCTTCTGAAGCTTCCCGCTTCAGTGTCTTCTAGACAAAGAAATAAATTGGAGACAGAAAAAAGGTAAGATAAGAACAGTGGTTTTCTGCTAAGCAAAATTCACCATGAATCCTATGAAAATGTTGGTACCACAAAAGTTCTGATATTGATATTACACTGATACAATTTTAATTTTTTTTTTTTTTGAGGAAAAGAACCTAGAAGGCAAAAGGAATTCCCATGTTCCATGGAAGATGTTGGTATTTAATTGAGCTTTACCATATGACTTATTATAATAGCACTTAGGGTATTTCTACATTGCACAACATCACGCCACATAGAGATACCCCAGTGATCTATAAAAAGGCCCTACTGAGAAAGTAATTAGTCAAGGCAGAGCTCTGTGTTAATTCTACTCTACTGCTTCTGGTATTACACTAGCTTTTTCAGAGAGACAAATAAAAGGCAAACTGAGATAAAATAACTGGCCTGGGGATACAGAGGGTGGAATTCATCTCACCTGACTTTAGACATCAACAATGTAGACATTTAAAACCAAGCCAGCCCCTGGGGCTCCATTTATACTCACTGGAGATAAATATGCCCTTTTAGGGTGCCAATCATCTGCCCTATTTCAGACGTCTAATTTAGGAGACGATGAATTGCCCCCTGGATTCTATTGACTAGTCCTTCACTGACTATCAGCTGAGCCAGAAGCCAGATGCAGATGTCTTCAGTACAGACATATCACAAAGGCAGTGATGAAATGGGGAATAGTACGTCTGCTTTAGTCCCAGACCTGCACGCTATTCTGGAGATCATACCACCATTTCGTTGCGTCTCTTAGTGACAGAGAGACTTGCAATTATGCTGTATTGCAATTACGCTTTATGATATTCAGAGATTGTTCAATTATCATACAAATTAAAGTTTATTTAATGGACTAGTCAGGTAACGAAGCAGTTGGCTGGTATCAAAAAATAACATATTAAAAACAGGAAACCTAATTTTAGTATAATTAAAATCCCTTCTAGGGTTTCAGTTGCATTCTCACTGGTCAACATCACAGTGGATTAATACTTTAAAATTTTGATTCAGCTGTAAAAACAGAGATGCAGTCATGCAGTTATAGTGTCAGGGTGGGACTCGTCAAAAAAGAGCACCAGGCCAAGGAGATACAGCCTCATGCAATATAGCCCAGTCATCAACAGGGCAAAGAGAGACACGTCTCTGCGTACAGTAGGTGTGAATAAGTGCTTATTCACTATGTGTGAATAAGTGCTAAAAACTCAACAAGCATGGGCAGTGCTATGTGAATAAGGACTACAGGATGAATGAAAAGGCATCCGTGGTATCCTAGTTTCAATTTGCTGCAGAAAATGGAAGGTATCAAAGAAAAGATAAAGGAAGAATACTGTTGAAAGTGTAGCATTTCATTACTAAAAACACTGAGGAGAGGTTTGGCTGCAGATTCAGGCAAATAAATTGGTTGCAGTAGGTGTCTGCGTGTCAGTTGAGTGTCTCCATTCCTGATAGAGTCAACTGAGATCTAGTCAATGCATTTGGTAGAGCAGCTGGTCAGACATAGGTGTCTCCTGGGGAGGATGAATGAGAAGCTCCCCAGTCTCTGTTGACACCAGTGAGAACTTAGACGCCTAACTCAGCTATAGACACTCACTTCTGCTCTGTTTCAGTACAAAGCTCAGCTTGAGCCTTAACGGCATGTAAGGCAGTTATATCATCTCCCTACCTCTGCCACAGTGTTCATTTTGGATTAGAGCCAGCCATTTACAATTAGCTCTCAGCTGTTAATATTTTTTATTCCCTGCTTTCTGGGTGTGATTTGCAGAAAATCAGGCTGAAACACATGGATAGGTGACTGGAATGTAGATTATCTATTTAATACTATTGCCCCTGAGAAATTATAGGTTAGGTGTCTAAAGTTGGTCATCAAAAATTAGTATAGGGTCTTGACAGCTTTGGCTATAATTTATCTTTTCTTCAGTTCTCCATCTGTAAAATGATGGTAATAATACACCTAATTGCTAGGGCTGCTGTGAATATAAATTCACGATGTTTGTGAAGAACTGACAAATTACAGAAAGAGCACCATAAAAAACACATGAGGAACTTAATAACATTGTATTCAGCTGAGACTTTAGATTGTGATTAATAGAGCCTGGAGCCATACATTGAATAAAGAAGATAAAAAGAACCATTTAATAATTATCCATGCAGAGAAATAAAAATAATAGATGACCATGTAATTAAAGTCTGTGTCAAAACACACATGCACAGAGGGCTAAATGAAGGTGGCAAATGAAATTTCTAACATTTACAGAGCAATGCCAGGAAAATGAAAACATAAAAATTCTCTAAGTACAGTTGAAAAATTGTATCTCGGGAAAGGAGGCAAGGGTAGTAAGTCACCTTATCATCACACAGTCTTGTGCAAACTCACTAAAGAGACATAAAGGTGCTTAATATCCCTTCTTCATCATCTCCATAATTGTACTCAGCCACCATAATTGTCATTTCCTTTACTCTATGGGGATCCTATTCCCTCCTCTGTTCCATTGGGTCCCTCTTCCCTACTTTTTAGGCTGTGGTTATAAAGATATTTTCTTCAGCAACCAGGCCACCTTTGGCTGCTGGACACTTCTTGCTGACTACAAGACTGTGCCCATGGAACTATTTCAGGAACCAGCAGGTCCTTGCTAGGATCCAGATTCATGTCAGAAACCCCCTTTTCTCTCCACTTTTCCGTTTTATGATACTTTCAGGGCTGCTTTATCTCAGGCTCGCCTCTGGTCTGGTTCAACACAAGTCCCTACAAACTGTAGTACTGGCAGAACTGGAGAGAATATGTAGGGTGAGAAGGACCATCCAGGAGGGAGGGGCGCAAGGAGAAGGAACAAGGGGAGCCACATAAGCCAGCGGGGAGAGAAAAGCCTATATAAAAATGACTGCAACCAGACACCCTTCTTATCAGGGTCCATCTTTAAAAAAGGCCCTGAGAAAGAAAGACAGGTGGTTCATGCAGAAAGCAGTTTGCATTTTAATCTTTTTTCTTCCCCAAACATGGAATGAAAGTGCTATCCTCAGCGACAAAACCTCCCCTGGGACTCCACCTCGCTTTCCAGCTCTTGCGTACTGACTTCCCCTGGTGTGAAGGAAGGTTGAAGTGCCAGCTGTTAGAAGAAATAATTATTACAGCACTTCCTGCTAGCACTTCAGATTTTAGAGAGGAAGAGCAGAAGCTACCTGATTCCACACTTTTTTTTTTTTTTGCATTTGCTTTTGCTTTTTTTCCCCCCCCTTACAGCCTCTGCCTGTAGTCAGTGAATGCGCTTTTACCCTGAGGATTCAACACGTTGCTAAGGGCTATTATTACAGTGAGCACATTCCTGTAAGTCATATTCACCGTGTCATTTCAAAAGAGGCGTGGGCTAACCCTTTCTCATTACAGACGTGGAAATCCTCTCACAATTAAATCCAGTCCACACCTTCGAAACATTCAGAATGCTGTGGGTGACTAGGAAATGTTGAGAAATGTGTCTGCGCTCAAGATTACAGAATACAAAGGCAATAACTGCAATGTGCGTTGCCATTGTTCACCGCCTGCTTGTAGCTCACAGTTAATTGCACAGATAGCGACCATCATTTACTGCTATGCCTATGCACGATTCATTCCTACACAGCAGCCACTTCCTTGTCCTTCTGTTAATTGTCTGTCACTAGCAGTGTGGCAGCTACCTCTGTGTGGGCATCTAAACATGCTGTTATCCTGCGATCCACTCCGCTCTTGCAGCTTTCGGTCCCAGACAGACCATTGCTGATCATCTCCGAAATAACAGCCATGTGTATTGGTTTTACAATGGGCTGAAACCAACTGAATTAACAAACCTGCTTCAGTTGCTTTCTATTATCCTTCCAAGACCTGATTAAAGCCTATTTGAATGATGCTGTATTTTCTCCTGTCGTTGCTTCATTTCATTTTGTAAAATGTTGGCACGCAGAATAAAAATATAATTAAACTATGGCACAGAAGCAGATAGCTTTGATCCCACCTAGCTTAGTAAAGAAGACAAAACAGGCACATTTAATCCCCTGTTTGTTCAGTTACAATGTGCTAGTTTTCAGCTATGCACATTCCAGTGACGGAATGAATATATGAGGAATGCCAAAAATTAACGTATGAGGTACAATTATTGCCATACAAAGGCTGTTATAGTGTACACCAAAAACCTCTAAACAATGAGGTCATGTCACCATAAAACATAATGCATGGCTAAATCATAATGCAAAAAGAATTTTGAAATACGTATTTTCATGTGCACAGCCTGTGATTCAGAAGAGTTTATACATACACATTTGTGGAAAAAGAGATTTCCCCTCTCCCGGATTTCCCCCCTCACACACTTCTGATTCTCTCTTTCACCTCTTCGCAACATCTCCCCCTTCTTCTGCTGCCCTCTGCCTTTGCCTCTGCTTTCTAGCATGTTGCCTGAGGACTATTTGAGCACTTTTAATTGCCGGAGGATTTATTTGCATAGGCATGCAGCTTATCTCATATGCAAGTTTTACCCATGGAAGTATGGTATTCATTTTGCACACAAACACACAAGAAGACACACACGCACACCACCAGGTGGGATAATACCCACATTCAGCATTTTTTATCCTCAAAACGCCCTACAAATGTTAACTAATTAATCCTCAGAACACCTCCATGAGTTAGGCATGCTTATCCCAATTTTTTAGGCACAGACAGGGAAGATAAGAGATTAAGTGACTGTGAGAGCTTTCACAGAAGTCAGGGAAAAAAAAACAACAAACCTCATCAGCTTTAATGGGACTTGGATCAGGTCTGCAGTGATTTGTGTAATGTCACCAAAATGTCAGGATTAAAGCAAAGTTGCCAATAGTTGGGGAGTTTCTGGGACTGACTCTGAAATTTTGGTCAGCCCTGAACTGGTCAGGGAGTTGGACTAGATGATCATGGTAGGTGCCTTCCAACTGAAAATATTCTATTCTACTCTATTCTGCCTCCGGGTGGGTTTGTGCCCGGGTCAGACACGTGCAGTGCCAGAGCTCCCGGCAGCGGCGCCTGCGGGATTTGGCTTTGCTTGCGTGCGCATCGCAATGTTTCTGCAGCGTTTCTGTGCATCTCTTTCCCAGCAGAACACAGCAAGACAAGAAAATGACGGCAGGTGACAAGGTGGCTTTTCGCTTGTGACAGGGCACGGAGTCGTGCACGCGTCTCCGTGGACAGCCGCGGCGTGACAGGCGTCACACTGCAGGGAGAGGCCAAAGTGCTGCAGCCCCTCTCACCTCTTCACAAACAGCCCCCACCCCCTGATGCTCCCTCGGTCGTGACAGCCGAACAAAACGAAGGCTATTTCTGATTTATAGCTGCAACCTGCAATGAATTATACTTGGGTGGTTTATTAATATGAAGCACGTTAGCAAGAGTATACTGTGCGTCTGCCACAGATGGAAAAACTAACTCTATTGATGACTGTAATCCATTCATTGTTTTATGAATCCAGCATCCTCCAGAGAGCACCACAAAACCCCACTCAGTGTCTCTGAACACTACATTTTACATTTAGATTTTCTGGCTTAGAGAAAAGATGTGTAAAATCACAAGCAGGCAGAGCATTCCCCACTGACTAGTGCATTTATGAAGTCTTTTGTGGTGTTATTACAGCAAGCATATGAAATACAATGTACATGAAACTAGGAACAGGGAAATAAATATGTCTGTATTTTTTTAAAGGAGCAAGAGGCTGGTATTCAGGTTTTATCCCACACTTCGTATTGGGAATGTTGTGTTCTGTTATCTGACACAAACCAGAAAACCACGTGGAAGTAAAATTTCCTTGAGAGGTCTGGGGTAAGATAGGCTTTTTGAGGCTTTCAGTCAGAGTCAATTCTGACCAGGGTCCTTGGTGGACCCTGTGTATCCAGTCACAGAGCTCAGGGAAATCAAAGGGGTTTGGGCCAATCCTGCAGCCTTAGGAATAAATGCATACGGAGGGGTGTCCAGAGGGATTTTGAATTGCCTAGGGGGCTGGTCAGAGTAGTTGTAAAAGGTGGACCCAAATGGCAGCCCAGCTGGATTGTGTCATTCCTGACCAGAAGTTGTCCCCAGACCCCCAGGCTGAACAAATGTTAGAACTGAGTCCTCTGGGTCTATCTGAAAACAAATGTGCATTGACAGAATGGACTGAAGTCTCCCACTTTACACTGCTGGACTCATCTTTCTACAGTATTTCTCATGGATAAACCTCTGCAATATCCCAATGTATTCTTGGATGCTAAAACTCAGCAAACACGGACCAATGGCTTTGGTCCATTTCTTTCTTCCCACAGAGAGCTTTTTACACCTAAGACCTATAATACTGCATGAGGCTGAAATTTCAAAGTATGTTTTTCACAAGATGTTCACCACAATTGGCTGTGACTGAAAAGCGCCATAGTTTTAACCAAACATCACTCGCAAGAAAATTTGTCCCAAACCAGACCTCACCATGAAGCTTGCTCTCACAGCCTTGCACCTCCACACCTTGCTACAGTGTTCTCAGAGCAGCTTCTCATGGGACACAGCTGCTGCTGGCCTGAGACTCAGGCCTTCTTCCCCCTTTCCCACCCCCAATTGAAGATTTGGGGTGCAAAAGGGGACCTGATGAGATGCATGCCCAAACTAACAGCCAATGGGCACACAGCATCCTCATCTTATTTCAGAGAGCCAGGCCAAATCCTCCAGAATCACTCCAAGGATGACTTCTGCACCAAACACCACAGAATGGTCACTCACTAGGAGATCTACTCCTGCAAATGCTCATCCTGAATTCTGTAAGTCCCTTTTTGCCCACAGGTGAAATACTATTTACTCACCTCAGATGTATTAGGACTTATTTATGATGTATGAAGAAAGATTTCTGAATAATAGATAAAAATTCAAAGCAGCATTATTAATATAAATCATGAATCAGGCCCTGTTTTCATATCTTTAGTCAGTCCAACCTGTTACTGAAGTCAGAGCATTATTTTGTGGAAACATGTACTGCAAGCTTCAAGTCCTTCAAAAATCTCACTGATTGCAGTTTTGCTAGAATGAAGACAATAGGGTTCAGCCTGTTGCAGGTGATTCAATCTTATGCAAAAGATGTTTATATTTACCAAAGCAAAATACTCATCACTTATATTAGTTAATAGGAAAACAATCAGCTAATTTGCGAGGTTTTGCTGTACTCTGAAAAAAAAATGTATCCCTATTCAGAAATTACTAATATTGTCTCTTCCTGTGCATGAGAACGGTGTCTCTCTTGAATACTCACACAGTTCTTGTAGAACCAGGTTTTGAGAATCTTACAGTCGTCTTCATTGGTTTTTTTTTTAAAAAAAAAGTATTTATCCTTTCAACTCTCATTCTCCTTCAAGATAGTTTATAGGTGAGGTATAAATGTCAGTCACATGACCAAGGTATTGCAGCTGAACAATTCCGTATGCATTATCTGGGACACGGTGACTGTCCTTGTGCTAACTCAGCCTATAGCATATGCAAGGCTATGCGATGTATCTTGAATTTCCTTCACTGTAAGATGACTCAAGCTGAATTAGCTGTGGGCTATGAGTATAAGCACAGGCAACTGTTATGGCTCATCTAATGCAGAGGAACTCGCACAACCGAAGTAGCTTGGCTGTGCATCTGAGCCTACTGGAAAGCATGGAGTGAACTACCTGTGGTCGCACAGAGAATCTGTGGCAGGACAGGGAATCCTACTTCATGCTGAAATCAGTGGATAACTTTCCTCTTCTGGGCCACGCAATACCATGGTGAAAGTAGCTGGTGGTCCTAAGAGAATGTTGGCTCTAAGCAAAGTACATTTTTCTTTTAAAAGGAGGTCAAATATATGAGTGGATTTGGTTCAATAACACAGTGCTGCAAAGAGTGACAGGAACAGCCCTACCTTTCCATGTAATTCCCCTGAACAGTACTTTCTTTTTTTTAATTTTTTTTTTTTACTTACAGTTGACTGAACTAACATCTCTTATCATGGTCTGCAAAGAAAAGCTGTAAAAAAAATTAAATTGGAAAAGCTAAATTATTTATACAATTTCATGTGCTGGATGTTTTGGTACAGTTGAGCCTTGCTTCTTCCTAATAGCATAAGACTATTAGGAATTGTAATACTCCTCAGGGGATGTAAGATTTATCAACCCTTGCAGAATGGGATGGAAGCCAAGGCAGGAGATTAAGGGATACTAGTTAAATTAATCAACCTTCTCTCCGTATATTGGCCAGGAGAATGCAGTAAGTTGTTATTCATACATTTTACACAGTAGGAGAACAATTTGACCACAACCATATGTTGAATTTAATATTAAACGTTGGATCTTTCCAAAAACAACTCCATAAAAATGTCAATACATTTTTTTTTTAGATAAATGACTCTATTCATTTTTTAAAGGCATTTACACATACACACAAAAAATGAAAAAGTGCTTTTCTTTACTAGCTCTGAAAAAGACCTTCCATTTTAATCCTGGTTCAGGACCCTATTGTGCTTGTTTATGAGTCAAAGTCTAAAGTAAAGATTAATGAAGATGCAAGAGTTACAAATACTGCTTTTTTGTCCTCTCTTTTTAACTATAAAAGGGTCAAGAAGACATTTTCCCTGTCAAATTGCAAACCTTGAAATGTTATCTTTTTCTTTATGCACAATGCTGAAGTTTAAGTTTCCTGAAATGAATGCACACTATTATTTCTGTCTCTGTACAAAATGAAAAGCTTCATTCTATGAGCATTTTTTGGAACATATTAGACCTATGGAATGGCATTTTCTCAAAACCCAGAAATTGGTTAAAGAATTATAACATCAAAACTTTGGAGATCATCAGATTAGACCATCCTTAATCCTGAGCAGGTGGAACTAGTAAAGAGCATCTTTGTGTTACGTCTAACATCCTTCCCAGGGAAGGAAGTAAATAGATCACATGCTCCGCGTTGCAGTCGGTACCTAGGCAAGTCCGTAAGTATATGTTGCTAACCAGGTGGCTGTGGCCTATGACTTGTACTGTAAGAAGGTTTGTAATGTCTTGCTGGACCAAAAAGCCCTTACACGGTGCTGTGCACCCCCCTGATTTCACCTTAGTCTGTGCGGCTGTACAAGTGAGTCAGTTCCTGTGCTCTACCAGTTGCTGAATACCAGTATGACAACCTGGGCTATGGCCATCAGGTCCTCAAGGCCAAGAATCTGGTTGCTCAATTAGCTGTGATGGCTCTGTTCCCAGCTCTGAGCCAAATATGGGTGTGAACACCAAAAAGAATCTATTGTGGCAGAAAGTTACACAGCAGCAAATGCAACATGCCTTCTATGTTCTTTGCTCTGCTTGCCAAAAGCCCCAATTCAGAAATGCATTTAAGCACGTGTTTACAATAAAGAATAAATATAAACATGGGTCCTAAAATACACATAGTTAGGGCAGTGAATCAAGGCAGAAAAACAGAATTTCAGAAATACTTCATAGTAACTGTGACATCAGGGTAACCAACAAAGTAATAAAAAGATCAAAACATTTTGCAGTTCAGATATTTAGTTCTTTTAGGTAGATAAAATGAAGGAAAACTAAACTTCATTGTTTAGCCAGTCAAATATGTTTCAGAACTATTTATTTTTCTATGCACTCTAGCACCAGTGCACACTAAAGGGCTGTAATTTTTCAAGCCAACAAGTGGGATAAATGTGTGAAATAATGAATATATGGAAGTTAATTGTTAGGGCATGGGACGATAAGGAAAAAAAAGAGAAAGACAGTGGGTTTGTAGGCCCCACAGCAGGTGTAGTACATGCACTGTGTCACACAAAAAGGGGACTGCTATATCACACAGAAATCCTTGACTGTATCTATCTGTATATCAGCTGAGTGTGGAAGTGGGCCCTCAATAGTTATCATTCCATTCACCTTTCAGCTGAAAGGGATCAACAATGTGACTATATAAAAAAATTATTTTAAAACCTTATTAACAGCAGCACTTCTTAAGACAGTATAAAATCTTCCTCTGAAAAAAAACCACAGAGGAAAAAATCTTCCACTGAGAAAATAACAGTGTTTGCAATGGCAAAATAAGTCAATTGAAAGTGTAATGACTTCTATATGATGTCAACAGAAGTGTTTGGTTCACGCACTCATATAATGCATAAGCCATTTGCCTGACACTGTATCCAGTTGCTGCTATAGTTTACATGAGTAAGGGCCTGTAAAAATTCATTTTTTCAGTCTATTATACTATCAGAAGTGTTTGTTGTGAGTGAAACCCTTTCCAATGCTCATTTATTATAAGCCAAAGACAGTAACACTGACATTAAACCAACTAACCTTATTGCTTTCCAGTTTTTCTCCAGTACGTACTCTGCATTCATCTGCACTTTCACAGATCATCTGATCTGAAAGGGGATTATATAGTCCTCTCTTGGAGGTACATAAACTCTGCCCGAAATAAAGCATGTGGTCCACAGGCATTATATTATAGCAACAGCCAGGAAAACTAGTCATAAACATTCATTTCACTATGATTCAAAAAATCACCCATTGGAATTTATTGATTTGAAGACAGGCAATGACTTTTCCATCATTTCTCCTGACGTTCCGTGTTACACAGACCATAGAGTTCATGCAGTTACCTCGGTATTGAATCCAATGGACCCTTTTCTCCAGGCATGGCCAAACGCAGCTGTAACACGGACAAGGGGCCTCTACTGCACCCCCTGATCCGAGGTGGGTGCACCTTAGAGGACTAATGGAAGGACTACTACACATTTACATCTCTTTTCCCTTCTTTTCCTTGCCCTCTCCCCAGTAAAATCTGTGGCTGACATTTCATGTAAACTTTCGGGCAATAAAAATCTTAGAACAACTTTTCCATGGGAAGAGAAAGAAGTGAAACGTTGGTGCATATTTGCTCAGTGTTCAGACAGATGGAGAACACAGAGTAGCAGTGGAGGAAGGGTGTAGCGTTCCCATTTAGGAAATCTGTAATGCTGTGATCCAGGTGAATTCATGCAACTGAGCAGCATGAAAATAAATTCTCAGTAACACAGTACATGCAGTTAAGACAGGGAATAGCTGGCAAGGAATTCACAGGCTACAGTATGTTTCTATAAACCAGTCAACTAACGCCTGGTTTTGCCAGCTGTATTCACTCTAAGCATAAATTTACTCCAGAGTAGTCTCAGATTAAAAAAATGTGAAGTTTGTATACAAATGATTTTTTTTAAAAGATAAAGCAGCTATATTTGGTGAACAAGTTGTTTGCTGAGAATAGCTTACTCTGCTTTATGTGCGCCTGTACACAGTATGCTGAAAAGTACATGACATTCAAAAATATTTATATGAGAAATAAATGCATGAAATCCAAATGAAGATCCATTCCAAGCCTTGGTTATGCACTGGGAAACCCTGGTCAACACTAATTTTTGTGTACCAGCATCCCACTTGGCCATCCTTGGCTTCCAAGCTGTTTAACCAGACAAATAGGTATGACTGGCCTACAGATGGAAAGGATCATACCTCGAGAATCCATTTCAGACAATTTTCCTTCTCAGCCTCATAAGCATAAAAAAATAATAATTGGTGAGGTTAGATGAATTGTTTTGACAAAATTCAACACTTTCAAAAAAAGAAAAAATAAAAGTGCAGATATGTTTGCTGGCTTGATTGTAAATATTTTCTATATCAAAGTAGTAACTTAGTTGTCCAAAGGTTAAAGACACCAGAAAAACTCTCAGCAATTGAGTGTTTGAGTTTGTACCTCAGGTGTCTGCAACTGTGTTTTGTCTTGCTATGGCCATCTTTCCTTTCCCCATCTTACCATAATAAAGGCAGTGGTACTTATACAGGTTTGAAGCTGCCGACAACTTTAGTGGTCTGATTCATCATGATCCATTCTTTGCATAATGAAATTAGGGGAAACTGAAAAATTTTAAACTGATTTTCAAGCTCACTCTTTAGCAAAACATTAAGTGAAAGAGAGAAAAACATCTCTGTGGATAAAATATAGTACATGTCAAGGGAGAGCAATACAACTTTCTTTCCAAGAATTCTTAGGACTTCATTAATTTCCCAAGCTCATTTCTTACAGTTTATTAACCCAGTGTTTCTGAATCTCCTTTCCTTGTGATTTTTTAATTACCTTTTTTATATTCACAGGATTGGTTGCCCCTGTGAATCTTAAAAATTCGCATTACTTATATTTGCCAGAGTCCCTCTATATCTACAGATATGTCATATCTGGGTGCTGATTGGGCCTGGGAAGCAACAGTGCTGGTTTCTGTGTGCATATGGTATCACTGATTGCTTTTATTCACTGACCTATGGGCTGTTATCCAAAAGATCAGCAACATGAAAAGGGTTCTCCTGTGCTGGTAAGACTACCAAGAGAAGTTAGGCATCTAATCTGCAGAGATGTTTCTGTAAAATCTTGTTTGTCATCTTCTGCCTTCTAAGGTACCTCAATAGCTACATAAATCTTGCCTTGGATCTACAGCTCTTCCTTCATATTGTGTTACAGCATCACCTACTCACCCATGCTCGAGCCACCATACAAATTTAGTAACAGATCTCTCCCATCCAAAGTAGCTTAAAAAATCTTTTCTATCNAAAGGAGAACCACCAAATACATGATCCCTCCTGGAAAAGAAA
Source organism: Anarhynchus alexandrinus (assembly GCA_008711295.1). Classification (NCBI taxonomy): domain Eukaryota; kingdom Metazoa; phylum Chordata; class Aves; order Charadriiformes; family Charadriidae; genus Anarhynchus; species Anarhynchus alexandrinus. The sequence continues at coordinate 3,819,078 of VUYV01000014.1, forward strand.
TCAATTAAGATGCACCAATGGAAAGTGCTCTATAAAACCACGAGTTATGTGGAAAGGATAAACACTGTTCACTGTTGCAGTACAATGACATCAAGTCAAACTAGCAGCTGGCAGATTGAAAGCAAACAAAAGGACTTGATTCTTGCACAAAGTGAAGGTAAAATGTGGACCTCAATGCTGCAAGACACGGGGGGGGATCCAAAGGTTTACCCAGCTTCACACTGGCAGAAAAGAAATCTATCAGGGAGCAATTGAATACCTGCCTCGGGCAGCCCCTGAACTCAAAATAACTGGAACTGAAGAGAAAATTCTTGGCAAGTTCTGCTACATTTGTCCTGTTCTTAAACTCATCTGTAGGCTTTTTCTCATTGTCAGAGAAAGATTTTGGATTAAATAAATGTTTAATATGACCCAGAAAAGACTTTTTATGTTCTTATGTTACATTAAATAAGCAAATCAAAGACACAAAACAAATTTGAATCGGTCGGTGACATAGGCCAGCAAAAGAACTGGAATCAAGTCTTCCATAACGGCTGTGCACCATCAACAGCTGCATCTGTTCTAGTAAATAAATGTGACCAGAAAATGTTCTTTGGTCCTGAAGCCAAGTGGCGTGACAGGGCCATTGTCCATACAGCTGAACTCTTTTACCTGCTGAAATCAGAGTTACCACATCCAGGTTGGCCATTGGGAATGTTCCCTGCCCCATGCCAATTCTTGAGGATGATCATAAAGCTAAGAATAGCCTGATCTCTTTTCTCCATTACCAGCACCTGGCTATGAAGAAAAATAGAAAAAAATATAATCCTTTCTGCTTCAAGTACCTTTGTAACCAATGGGGTCCAAAACCTGAAGTGTTTCTAGACGTGAGAATTTTTTTGTTGCAGAATAAATCAAGTATCCTATCCAGTAGATGCTTGGCATGACTCATATTATTGGGCCTGGACTGTTGGCAATCCTGGAACAGTGCTCATGGTGACAATTAACCAGTGTCAGTTAGTAGTCCCCGTTACTTCTATTACACAGGAGCACTCAGAGATGTATTCATATTTTCAGTGTCATTTGAGACCCTTGTATATACACAAAGATGACAAAATGCTGTTCTAATACCACTGTGGGGCTTCAGGTGATGGAATTGACACCTTGCTACAGAAATGTGTGTGAGTTCCCAGAGAGCTGAAGACCAGTGAAAAACAGTAATTCTGTATAATTTCTGCTGCTTTTGCCAGACTGGATAATGATAACTTCTATTACTGAGTTGGAGGAGGGGAGATAAAGAAACCTAGATTTTTGCTTTCCTTCTTTTTTTCAAAATTCAGCATCTGCAGTGAGCTATGAAATATCGTTGTTATCTCTCTGTTGTATACACGCACTAGTGTTGTTTGATATTCCTGACACCAGGAACATACTGTGTAAAAAATGGAACAAAACAATGGGAATTACTCCACTCTCTCCATATTTTCTGCTTCCCAATCAAAGAAAAGTACTTGAAAAGCTTATGTTTAAAAATAGTTCTGCTGAAATATGCCCAGAGATCAGAAGAAACTTCCATATTTGGAAGAACCTACAGTATGTTCTGCCAAACTATTTGGCTTTTCTTTAGGTCAAGGCAACCCTGGGCTTTGCTGCTGTTCCCATAATGTGCTGTAGACGGGGTGAAAGTGCTCTGCTGTCATTTCCAGTTTACAGTACAGTTTGTGCTAGCTGGTGTGGGACATGCCTTTGCAGTCAGTCCTACATCGAAAACCTCAGTAACTACAAAAGCACATTCTCCCCTGCTGTACTTGTATTTCCTGTGGGGAGCCATGGAGAGCAGGCAGAATTTTCTCCTGGAAGACTACAGGATTTCTCTCCTTCTTTTTTCTTGTTGACTCCGCTCCACCCATCCATTTAAAATACTCCTTTTCATCTTTTAAAAACTTCTTTTTAGAAGACTTGGTAGGAACTACTGTAAAAATTACATTGCATCTATCTAGATTCTTTTCCTTCCCTTTATTTTTTTTGGAGACTTTATTACACTATTTTCTTAAGATCCTCTTTGTTATCAAATATTTCATTTCAGAAGCATTCCTGTTACCTGTAGTCATAGTGAGTAAAAGCTCCATTGATCTTAAATTGGATTCAACCAATGAACTGGGATTTCCCTAAATTTTTGCCTACCAACACCTCTTTGCATGTCTAAAGAATGAAGTGCCATTGCAATGCTTCCAAATATTGTGACACATCACTATGTGAATTAAATTAAGCATGACCTTATATTCCCCTTGCCCTACTCTTTGGATAGTTAATTACCTTATTGGCATAGTACAGTCTTTTGGTCTATTTTTTGCCTTGTTTAACTTTACTGTCTCTCCTGACACTGTTTTTCATGCTCTATCTGACACTAACACTCATTTTCGCGTTTTAAAAAAGGTTGCCACCTCAGCTGGAGGGCTGGAGGCATTACACATCTTCAGTTTCATTGCATTACCTGAGTATTTAAATCCGGCTCTGTCAGCACATGGATCCCAGGCCTTCAGAAAGATGGTTCCAATTCAGTGTCACCTCTGCTCTCCTGTGCTTTGTTCCAGCAAAGTAGTCCCCTCTTGCAAAATCAGGGACTGGCTCCCGGGTAATACTATCTCAGCATTTCCTTATGCTCAGGCTGCTCGGTTGTCCTCCCTGGTCAACTCTCCCGAACCCATTACATGGGTTCCTCAAAGGCAGAGTGAAGTGCTGCCTTCTCGTATCCTCAAAGGGTTGCTGGTTTGTAAACTTTATTCAATGTACAAAACTATAGATGCAAAAACCACAACAGGCAGGGCAGTGGCAACAGTTAACGTCCAAAAACAATTCTTCAGTGCTTCACTGTGGCTTAAGCCAGAATACTTGATAAGTTTGATTGTAAATAATAGCAAGCAGCCAAAGACTCCTATTTCTGATCTGATTATATTTGCAATCCAGTTCTTTGCCATTCTCAGTCCCACCGTTCCTGAGGTGCTGCCTGTGCTCATGGGACTCTTTGGCCAAGGCAGCTCAAATGCAAAAGCAGCTGAAACCTCAGCCCTGTACTGAAGCACTCTGATGAGTTCACATTGTCTCATAAAATGCAGGGTAAATAGTTAAAGATTTGCTTTCAAGCTGGAAAAATGCATCCAGTAAATCCTACGGCTGGGTTTATAGGGACTTTGTTTTGTGGGCAAAATCAAAGTTAGGAAATAAAATTTGTTTCAAGGATTAAGCTTCTAATCCTTGACTTTCCTTTGGCCAATAAAGCATCTGATGGATAGTGTAAGCCTCCATCAAAGCCTGTGTCTCAGCACTGACTTCCCTGGTCCCCAGAGCAAAGAAAACTAGACAACTTCACATGCTGCTTGGAGCCATGTCACCAGGCAAATCTGTAAGGCCAAAATACAACTTCAGGAATACTCATATTCCTATTTTGCATAACAATTTACTAGTTCATAAGTGCTGCAGGAACACCAAGGGCTTATTTAATAATACAGCACGTCTCCAATGCCAACCCTGGTTCAAGGGGGTGCTTTGGAGAAAATCAGATCAGACTGTTACAAGACTTCCCAGTGAGCCTTCCTTCAAAATCCTAGTAAGCACGTACTGAAGCTCTGAATTCATCTTTTTGGAGAAGTCATATTCATTTAGGATAAAACCAAGCCCTGTGCAGCAGTCAGTGCAAATGCTGTGTTTCACTCTGTTGGGGGTTTTTATTCCTTTGCCTATAGAAAAGTGAATTGGGGTGAGGATTCAGTGCTTTTTTTTCCAAGGGGAAAAATTATAAGCGCTTGGTATAATGACTTTGGGTTGGCTCTGACTTGATGACTGATGACAATCCAAATGCAAGAAAATAATGTAACGTCATAACTGTCAAGAGAAATGAATTGCTTTCAAAATCTTAAGTAAACTATGTGTTTTACTGAATAAAATGAGATGATGGGTAAGGTTAAACTGGGACTTGGAACTATTCCATTATTCGAATTTACACCAGCAATATCTGTGATTTTTTCTGAGTCCTTGATAACTTAATTGGGATCTTAATCCATTAAATATTCAATTTGCACTGAATTTCAGTGGATTTCAGATATTTTTACCTCTTTAGGCTCCTTTGACGATCTCTCTTTGCATGGAAATATGGCTTATACACAATCCTGGAGGTGACATGAGGTACAAGGACAGAATAGCAAATGATGCTGCTTCTGTGTGTGACAACATTCAGGTGTTGGGGCAGTACTGACAAGTAAGATAACATTGGCTCCAAAGCAGTGTTCATGGCAGCTTAGATGCACTTAGCTCAAATGCTTTCTACTGTGGATTAAGTTGTCTCAACTAGTCTGAAATATGCCTTTGGCTAAGAGCACTCACAAGAACATTTGCCATGGCTTTGATGCATGCTAACCCGTTAGTTTGAAGCCACTGGCCTGAACATCTGGCTCTACCTAATCAGTGGCTCCTCAGCTCTCAAACCTGAAAGATCAAGTTGAGAAATTAGGGAATATCTTAAAGGGACTGACGATTTACTGTTACTAGATGTTCATGATTGAGCCTTCTGACTTCTCTTGCTGGAGCTGATAAGCAAACACTGAGGAGTTGGATGCCCTCACACCATCCAAGGCCTTTCAGTGGTGACTCAGATGCTCAGAAGACCTGAAAACGCTCCACACTGATCAGCCAGCTGCCATCTTCCTTTTGGATTAAAATCGTGTCCTTTTTTTCCAATGAGAAAATTGTTGATCTGTTGGCTGTATCAGGCCTTTTACCTTTACTCTTGACATAAAGCGCATCACCAAATGTAGGTTGGCAGCTCCTTTCGGTCCTTTGTAGTACAGGAAGTATTCTAATAAACACCACCACTGGCAGCAGCTGAGCCAAGGAATACAATACATGAATGTAAAGCACTGCCAATTGCTATAGATTTTGTCTAGCGCTTGTGGAATGCCATTTCCCATACTTTTTTTCTTCTCTGATGTGGTACATACTCTTGGTCTTTCATGTCACTTTAAATGAATGTGTCCTTACTGTTCCTTTGCTTTCCTTTTCCTCCCCTTCTAAGAAATGCTGCTTTTATTTTCCTTTCTGGCTTACACTAGAGCCAGTTTACATTTGATCACTACCAGTGCATCAGAGGAAATATATAGTACATACTGTGCTTTCAGTTGGGTGGACAGGGAGCTATACATAAAACTCGGTTAGCAATAATATGACTAATGAATATGCTGTACTATGGGTTTCCTGCAAAAGAGCAAGTCGCACAACTCAGCCTTTATCACATTGTTTTTGTTAGCCATCGCTCTTTATTTACTGTCACTGAAGCTGGGAAAGACGGCTTATTTTCTCAGCATTGTGCATATGCATCTGTGCTGGAGCTGGCAGTACAACTTGTTCTTCTCCATTTTCCTGCCTGTTTTATAACCTGTTTTTATTTTATAGTATTCCAGCAATTTATTCTCTCTAAAGTGGAATGTCTATTCTGTAGCTGGGCTACCTTGCACATTATACTCTACTTTTAAGAAAGCATAAAGGATTATGTTAGAGCTTACACATCTCTCACCAATATGCTGAAGCTCCTAGAACCAGTAGCCTTAGCTGGCCTATTCGGAGGCCCGGGTTTAATTCCAAGCTGTCAGCTAGCTAGAGGCCTTCGGTGGACACAATTTTCAACCTCTATAAAGCACACTGCTTGTTTCTGTATCACCTCTAGCTGCTTATACATGGGGCAGATTTACTGGACATCCAAGAAAACTGTTGCTCCCTCCTTTGTCTTCACCAGTCTGTGTGCTTTCAGAGGGTAAGAAAATGGCGGCACCACAGTCTGCCTCTCCTCCCCCACAATACCTTCCATTCTTCATCACAAAAGCTGTACCTTTATTGCTTAGGTGCTCATACTTTAGATGCTTGTACCTTAGGCATATAAATATCCACTATCAAAACTTCAAAGTCTTCCTTGTTGCAAGGTGGAGGCCCTCCATACTGACTTAACTGCCCAAGGGGAAATTGTTTATCCCGTTATGCGGTCTTTAGGTAAAAGCCAGGTCCCCGTAATGGCACTTCAGGATCACTTTTTGCAGAAGAGAACAAGTACTTTTCCGACTGGCATTTATAACAATTGCAGCAGTTGGGTCCTGAGTGCCTCTTGATGTGAGAGCTGGAGGAAGAGCACAAAAAGTTTCACAGGACTACGTAGTCTTTAACACTTTCCTTCCCTCTGGGTTTGTGCTCCTTTCACATTGAATCTCTACCCTTGTTAGAAAGGCAGTCGAGAAGCAAGAAGGAGGTCCTGAATTTCAAGGCAAGGAAGTTGTAACGGACTCTCACCAAAGATCTACAAGGGGAATCTCTAAGACGTGATCATCCACTTAAACAGCAAATATATATATATATCTTAGCAAAACATTCAACTGCAAAAGAACAGCCGTTAGAAAGTCATTGTCATTTCAAATTAATGCCACATGGCATCCCCATTTCATATCGTTCTTCTCTCCAAATATTTATTTGGTTCTCTTTATCACTCTTTATTAGCCCCTTTAGCCACGTCCTCAGTTCTACTTTACTGTGCAGAATCAGGTAACTTACAACAACATAATTATCCATATTTCTGTAAAAGTAGCTGGTTTAGACTGAGCGCATAGGGGACTGGTGCAAAATGTGTGGGGCTGATGTACACTCGGTCTAATATTTCTTCTAGTGATTAAGTCAAATCTCTTTCAGAGTTTAAATATTTAAAAGACGAATTCAGTGTTATTCTTGGAAAGCTTATTATTTACATAAAGGAGTAGACTCTACAAAAAAAAATCAATTCTCAGGCTGTGAGAGTCAGCAGCCTCTTAGATTTTGTGCTTCTCTGACTCAGACAGATAAAAAGGCTTCGTGTCACGTTTTGGCTCCGGGGTGAAATCCTTATCCGGCTTGTTTGTTCCTCTACAAAAGCACCACGAAACGCATGTGAAGTCCTGTACCCAGCTGAGGGCTGACCCCTGTGCTGGGGGACGTGCCGGTCTGCCGCACTCCTCGCTGCCAGCGGAGCGCGGGCTCCTGCACCACCCGTCTGGAGCGGCTGTTGCAAAATGCCCTGTTCTGTGCTATTACAACACCGAGCTGCTGTAGATGGGGGCCCTTCGCCTCCCCCTGCGTCCTCCTCTGGGACAGGGAGAAGCTTTTTATGTGTGAATGGTATTGTGTACCTAGGTTAAGGTTTCTTAAAATATTTGTTATTCGCTCCCAGAATGAAAGGCCGCCTTAAGGTATTTTTGTTTAGGGACTAAAAATGGAAATATCTGGACTACTAGGTACTTTCACGTGTTATTTTAAATGGAAATCACAAGCAAAGCTCTGAAGAGAGACAATCCAACACTGCGCCTTCCTAAAATGCGTTCATTCACTTGGTGTTTTCATTTTGCTTCCTTTTTTTGCCCAAATACCCCAGCTCTGTAGAGATGTGAAATAAATATTAGATATAGTACAGATGTGAAAAAAGATATCTTAGTGTTTTGGAACTGCTTAAAACAGTGGGAGACCAAGACTACAATCCTTACGCAGAAATTACCCAAATAAAGCTCCCACTGAAGCCAATTATTTTACTGCCATTTATACAGTTGTATAAAATGAGCTACATGCTTTACAGAACAAATAAAGAGAAATCACATGGTGCCTTTATCGCCTTTCCTAGTTTGTCTTACTCTCACAATTCATTGCATAAGAGAAACAAACCATAGGAGCTGAAGAGAAAAGAAACACCATAAATGGCTATAGAAAACTCTATAAAAACAACAGCTGGATGGGGCAAAAGTTCCTCTGTTGAAGTCAGATGGCTCCTTATTTTGAAGCTTTTCACAGAATATTTTGCTTTTTGATTGACCAGCTGATAAATCAACTGGAGTTTTACCTAAGTGGACACTAAATGACGACTTGTGAATAAACCTGTTATAAACGATTAGATCACTGCTGTGTATTATGGTATTATTTTTATCCGAAATGTACTAAAATAGCACAGCTTTCCGTCTGATCTCCCTCATCAGACAGTGCTGTGAGGAGCATTTTGGCACTGCTTGCTGCCCCCCGCTGCTCCCCCGGCCCGGCGGGCTCTGCGAGGACGCGGGGGAGCAGCAGCCCTGCCACTCTCCTTCCCACCCTCCCTCTGCCTCACACCTCTCTGCTCTGGAGGCTTCTCCCCAGAAACACAGCGCTCTGAAAAGCAATTTACCAGAGTAGTTGTTATCATTATTATCGTTATTTTTAAGCAAAGAAATCAGCTGTGATTTTTTTTTTTTCTCTTGAAATCTGACCATCCACATTGAAAGAGGGTCTCCACAAAGCGGTGCTCAAAATGGCAATCTTAGAGGGAACTTGGTTCGCAGAGATTTCTGATCCTTTCCCTTCTGTTGGTGACACCAATACAAAAACACCACTTGAGTTGACAGGATTATATTGCAGTGAAATGGAGCTATGAGTGGGAGTAAAGTGAGATCCATTGTACGAAACTCCCATTACTAATCGTATAATTGGAGAGTTAAAATATTTTCGGATTAGCCTTGGCTTTAATAAGAAAGGACGTGCTCTCTCAGGCACGTTAGCACCAGAGCAGAAGGGACTAGAAGGGACTTGAATGAAACGTGATGAGGACATACGGAATGGTAGCACAGAACCCAGAGCTGGACGGGCAGAGGAAAGGGAGGGAAGTAGAGGGTTGGGTCCATGCTGTAGGCTGGAGTGAAACTCTATTGTCATGGGTGTATTTAAGTATATTTATGTGTTGCTGAAGCCTAGAAAGGCTTAGAATTTACAGAAATGACCAGAAATAAAACGTTCTTCTATGAGTAACCTGTCTCCCAGGTACCTTATAAAGATAATGGAAGGTTGTAAAAGAAACAGAAAAAAAGAAAGAAAATATTTTGATAAACAAATAGACAATGGATTATGAAATGGGCATACCTGTGTTATAACCTTTCATTGACTTGGACTGAGAATTTAAATGTGAGATTCAAAATGTTCTACCTAACTTGGCTGCTGTATTTCTTTGGTAATGACACATGGCACGCAAAGACAGTACTGTATTCTGCTCCAGCAACAGAAGCGCCTTTCTCTCCATTCTGGTTCAGCAACTTTACCACACCGTGGAAAGGAAGAGGTCAGTATTTAAATATGGTTTAGCAAAAAGAAGCAAAAACAAAACTGAAAAATGCATAAGTGCTTCTCTCCTCTACTTCAGGCCAGGGAACCCCTTCTGCAATGGTGCTCACCCTTTTATGAAGCATTTGTAAGCCTGTGATGTGGAGCTACGGGAAGCTCCTCACTGCTATTCTTTGATGAATCAAAAGAATAATAGAACCAGACTGGTTTTGCATGCACACCAGGCCAGCTTAAATATGTTTTCTGGGCTACGTTTAATTTTGTATAGATATCCCTGAGCTGAGAATATCATCCACTATAATGAAAATGAACTAATACAGTAACTACACTTAGCCTTGCTGTGTAACTAAAAGTAATAGGAATACATTCAGTATGACCTGAGTTTCTGCTCAGCATAACTAATATCTTATTCACAGATAATGGAGTTCAGAGCTGACTGAAACTACAACAAAAAGGGAAAGGGAAACATGATTTTTTTTTGGTGCTAAAATTTCTATTTAGGACTTTTTTGTTTCAATAAAACATTACCTGGCTAAAGACCTGGTTCTAGCACAAGGATATCTCTACTGACTATTGCAGGGCTCTAAATAAAAGCTCCCAGTTTGGCACTGAGGTAAGAAACAGTATAGTAGTGGTGAAAAGGGCTTTACTGGCTATTAAAAGGGCTCAAACCTATTACTGGCAGCATGGCTAGAGATAAACTGATGGAAACTCTGAGGTGCAGAATCGCTGCACATCATTCTGCTGGGCCCTTTAAAGCCCTATGCTTTCCCATGTCACAGGCCACTTGCCACTCTCAGATGCAGATCCAGATGGGTATAATCCAAATATCTTTGTCCATATATTCTATGTTCATACAAGAGATGATATGATGACAATGGTGCACTAGGAGAACAGGTCACAGAGGATACTATACAGTAAGATGCACCATGGCTGAAGGCAGCATCTCTTTTCTGGCCACCAGGCAGTGCTTCCTCTTAACACAGGCATAGCTGTAGGAGGATATTGCTAAAGCCAAGAATTTTTGAAGATGTATTATTTTGTACCTGCCAGTCCAAAAAAGAAATGGAGTAAGTAGTAGGGAAATAACAGAGGGACTTCCAGTGGGACTTAAGTTCACATCAAACTTATACACATGGAGTTTTCACAAATAGGCTGTACAATTGCAAATTATCTCCCTCACGTATCCCACATTCTGGACTCATGGCTCTGAATGCAAACATCACAAATAGCATGCCTGTAAGCAGTACTTATTGGCACCTTCATAAATCATCTTATCAGAATCAAAAGCCTGGATAATCCTGGGTACTAAGACCCAGATTCTTAAAGGTATTTTAAGGATCTGTGTGTGTAGTGCCTTCCTATGTTTATCACTGATTCTTACAGTCTCTGAGAAAACTGTACCTCTGACATTTTCTTATCTCTCTGACCACACTCCCTCTGCTGCTCAGGCCTTTAACCATCACTTGCTTCTTAGGGGAGAGTCAGACAATTTTCCCATTCTCATCCTGGATATCCAACACAGCCCCCACACAGCAAATAAGATTTACTGCAGAAGGTCTGACTTTAGTCCAAATCTTGCAGTTCTGCTCCCTTTTGGCAAAAGTCTCCTTAGAGCACAACATTATTTACCGAGAACAAAACTGTTTCTGAGGAAACATATCTTCAGAGCAATGCAACGGAGGGTTGATTGATCTAACTTTTCTCCCATAGCTTTGCTAATTCTGACACAGCTCCACTCTCTACTGCTTTCAGTCCCCTCTTTTCCTCTTAAGGACATACTATCCTCAAGAGCAGCTACACCAGGTCAGCCCAAGCCAGCTGTCCTGTCTCTGGAAGTGGAGCATAGCAACTTCTTATTAGCACCAAAGAAGAAGGGCAAGTACAGCATAATCCTCCCTCTGTCATGCACACCCTCAGTCAGATGTTGCATCAGACAACTCTTTTCAGTAATCGGCAATGGACCTATCTGAGCAAATAGCCCATTTTTCTCCAGTTAAATAATTTTACCTCTTCAGTGCTCTTTTCTCTCTCTTCCTTTTTATTTTCTGCTTTTGGAAAAAAAAAAAAAAAAAAGAGGCTCAAAACCCGCTAAGGACGAAAACAGGATTCTTACAGATTCCCTTGACTCTTTTTCCCTATATATGCTAGAGAAGTTTCTATTAACCGATTGTGTGATTTTTTTCTGAGCACTTTTCCCACAGCCTAATGTTAAATTAGTTTAATGTTTTCAGACAGAACAGTTCTTAGTTCCCAGTGTAGTCTACAACTGTCTAGCAACTTTGCCTTGTCGATCACAGAAACAATTATCCACAGATGAAAATACAGAAGCTTCGTGCCAACTGCATTACAGAGAAGTTTGTGACTCTGTTGTCTCTAAGCAGACAAATATTGTTTTCAGTCTCCACTGCTTTCAGTCCAGCAGAGATTATAAACACTGCTTTGCCTTGGAATAATAAAAACCAAAAAGATGGAGAATTCAGTTTTAGAGGATTAGATATGATGCTGACATCCATTAGTCTGGAGTTGGAATAGCACTGAAACGAAAACATAAGAGAGATAAAAAGAGAGAAGACAAAACAAAAAATTATCACCTTCAAATGAAGTGATGAAGCCAACCCAGGAGGACACATGAAGGCAGGCAGATAATAGAGTTCATCACATTTTCTATATATAAATACAAAAGAATATAAAAGAGTTGTCACTAAAGGTGTCTATGAGCAATTTTATTGCCTTGCGTATAGTTCCAGGTATTATACCCCCTTAGTAACTCCGAGCTTGAACACCTGATTGTGGAGATTTTGAAAGGCACTACTAGGAAAAAAAAATACCTGGTCTATCTCAGAAGATTTGACTGTTCAGAGCTAGGCTTGGGATAAGCTGATTGCCTATTCCTTCCAGGGAAACATAATGAGCACTGTTTGTGTCTGCAGCCAAAAATCCTGTGGAAGAGGGAAGCTGAGGCACAGTGACGTGTACGCTGTGTGAGCTTTCTGATACCTGCCAAAGAGTGCAAAAAAACATCGAAACGGAGGGAAACCTTGTGGAAATACAGTGGAGCATGGAGCATGGCAGTATTCCCATGGGACCACTAGTCACCTCCATAGACAGGCCAAATCTCATGATAAAAAAGGTAAAGCATGTGTTTGCCTGTGCAGTCCATTTCTCACCACCTTGACCTGAGGATATCCTTTTAGGAAACAACTCTTTCTCTTTCCGCTTATACAGACACACAAGCATTTTTTGTGGGGGTGGAAGGCAGTGAGTTTGTGATGTTTTGTTTTTCTAAATAAGCTACGGAGGCTTGGGCATTTTTCATTAAACTAAAGAGTTGTGTTCTGAAGCCCCACGCAAAGTTGGGTAGTATGCACATGCAGCCTACACCTGTTAAGTCCGTGATGGCTATAGGAACCAAGCACAAAGCAATTAATAAAATCCTGAAGCCATTCATGGGTATTCACTATGGTCCAGATCTCACTTCCACTTCACGTAAGATTTTTCTAATAGTATTAAAATTATGAGATCTTCAAAACTCCATACAAGAAGTATCTCATAAAGATATGAAAAGCTATGTTTCAGGTCTCTTGAGCAGTAGCTATAATTAAAACTATTGAATAGTGATTATAGACTTGAACTATGAAAATGCTGGAAGAGAATCAGCCAAAATAAAAGTCTTGATTAAATTGGGACTTGATGGAGAAGAGCTCAGAGACTTCAATAAAGCGTAGCCTGTAATAAAAATCTGAAAGTCACAGATTGAGATTACAACAGGAGAATTAACTTCTAACTTTCAGCTATTCTTTACTTATCCAAATTCCCTTTGATTTTATTCAAAATATAAACTTGACAATCATCCCAGAGTTTTGCCAACAGCAGGTTGCAAGAAATGAACCAAAGTTTGGACCAGGTGACTGTCCATTTGTGAAAAAGATCTGAGCTCTGGAAATAGGACTAGAAATGTCAGACGACGAGCTTTACTCTTTCTGATTGCATTGGTAGGAATTACTGTAAAGACAGGCTGTGATTTGGCTTTTCATTTTTTCGGGCAGGGGCAGAAAGTGCTGAGACACACAAAAATGTAATGAAATGCCAGTGGTTTCTTTGCTCGCCAACTGCACTTATAAGCCTACAAGCTCGCTACATATGCAGGCCGCATATGGACAAATGATTACCTAGTTTGCTTCTTAGTTAATGGTCTGAATTAATCGGTGACAGCAAGGAGAATGACTTGAATGGAGGACTTTCTGTGCCAAAAAGCTTTTATGTGGGGACATAGTTAAACATGGCACTAATGCAAAGATCGG